>CM049841.1:5387572-5987572 GCA_027422415.1 Schizothorax lantsangensis | reverse complement strand
CTTTCTTTTGAGCTGTATTGTTGCCAGTTTTCTCCAGATCTCGACCTGAGTGCAGGTTGCATAGAAAAATAACATCTATTCTACTGTTTTTTTTTTCTACTTCACAATTCGAACAGCAAAAGATTCTTATTTTAGCAGAAAAAAAAAATGAAGAGGGAGTTTTAAAACACTTTGTCAAAAAAGAAGCTACATAATGCAGCAAATAAATTACAGCACTACAATATTTTACTTATATATAAATGACACTGTAACTAGAAGTTTGCTTTAGATGTAGTGATTTGACATTTCAAAACAGATGTTTTGCACAAATAAATAGAAATAGGCCAAATTCCCACTTGATGCCATGGTGTCCGTCATCCATCATTTGAGTACTTTACATCTTTTTCTGAAAGATTTACAAGCCGTTCCATCAAAATGACAGATAATGTTTTATTTGTAGCGCCACACTGATTTTCAAAACCACATGATTGACAATTGAGATAAACAGTAACCCCATGCTGAACAAAGACTTACAGAACACTCATTTCATAGATGGGAGAAGATAAAACCCCAGAGACAGATTGCACATTATGCTAGGCAGTAATTTCCAAGCCTTTGTAGATGCTTTTATCTTGAGTCTTTCCATTGCAGTTACACTCTTTTAACAGCAGATGTCCTCAGGATGTACCATTAAGAGTTTAGAATTAGCAACTTTATCTAAATACATCTCAGTTGGCTAATCAAAGTTTTCAGGATCATTAAAAAAAATAAAATAATAATAATAATAATAAATAATATAAAAATAATGTATACATTGCAATTTAATTTATTGCATTGAATTTACTTTGTGTCTGCTGCACAATCAGAATCAGAAAGAATCAGAATCAGAATCAGATTCTGATTCTTTCTGATTAGCAGTAGGACAAATAAACATGCTAATTTTAACTCTGTAGTTTTAGATGTGATGTATTGGATGAGCAAATAAGAACTAATTTATCTGTACACCAATATATAGAATATAGAAATGCTAATTAAACATACAGCAATTGGCTAATTGAAAAATTTAAAGGAAGGGGAAAAAAACACAACTTAAATAAACTTAATCATATTGAGGAAAACTTTTCCACAAAATAAAGAAGTTTGTACCAAAATTAGAACAAGTCAGTTCACACAAATAATGTTTTGTATTTCTTTCTTTATTATAAAGTTAAGTCCTGGAGTGAATTAAGTCAACCCCAAGACAATTACACTTAAATGAATCTCTTTGAGTTAACTATAATTAGCAGTAGCACAAATTAACTCTGTTTTTTTACACCAATGTGATGTATTGGATGAGCAAATAAGAATTGATTTATCACTACATCAATACTAGCACGGCTACAGCTCAGTGTGTAAAGAGCCACACACCACAATCATCAAACACCTACCACTCTCAGCACAATGAGAGCCATAAAACCTCCAGCAGAACAGAAACCCAACAAAAACACTAAAACCACCAAAACAACACTTCATGTGAACTTCATTTACTCTCCTTAAGTCTTATGCAGAGCTTGCTGGGAAATAGAAATCCACTGCCCAGTCAACAAAAATGATCACATACTCTAATGATCAGTGTTTTGTAGAAAACGAGAAAGAAAAGAGCTACACAACACACAAAAATACCAGACTATTATGTATCTGTAAATGGAGAGGCAAAAAAAAAAAAGAAAAAAGAAAAACACCTTACGCTAAACTTGACCTAAGGCTAAATCAAATCACAAACATCATTTGCTTTGTTATGCAATGTTTGGGTGTCATTGCAGCTAAACAAGAGAGTGACGGGAATATAATATAATGATTAATTATTTTAATCTACTGACAGCCCAGTAATAAACTTAATGAAACAAGTGACCAGGGGCTTGTAGTTTCATTACCAAAAACCGTGTTCAAATTCACAAGGTCCCTATGCAGACTTCACTTTGAAATTCCCTGCAACATCAACAAACACAGAGAAAAAATGCCACTGACTTGAGGGTTTGATGATGACACGATATAATAACAAATATGACACAATATACTTATACATGTGAAGTATATATAAAGTGTATGCTTGTCATATATATATATATATATATATATATATATATATACACTGCCCTCCAAAAGTTTGGAAACACCCCTGGCAAAGTGTGGTTTTGGATGATATCAGCATAAATCCTTATAATTTTTTGATGCAAATACATTAAAGTAACTTGACATTATCATTGAAGACCAGCAATAAAACATAATAATGACAATATATACATGTCAAAGTCAGACATGCCCCTTTGCCAGCTGTGATGCCTGGTTACTGGTTTAAACTTGGTCCAGGTTTTTAAAAGATTTTTGGTTCAGCACACCTTAATACTGTAGCTTCAACAATTGATCGCCAATTCAAAGTCAATGTTTGAATAAACTGACAGCTCAGATGCCCAGATTATGTAGCGCTGTAATAGCTGCTAATGGTGGATATTTTGATGAATCGAATATTTTTTTTTTTTTATGTATAAACTGTTTATGTAATAAAATATGTTTTCGTAGTTTGTGTTGTCCCTTATCAGTGCAAAATTATCACAAATTAAAAAGGATTCATGCCAATATTGTCCAAAACCCCATTTTCTAGGGTGTTTCCAAACTTTTGGAGGGCAGTGTATATATATGTATGAAGAGTTCAGATGCAAAAGCCTCTAAGTGCCATATGGAATTTTCTTCTAAAATGCACATTTTTCTCAGGCTCCTATGTTTACGTTCAGTTATTTCACTTTAATGGCAATGAAAAGAACCTATTCACTGCCATTAAAGTGAAATTACTGAACCTACACATAGAAGCCTGATAAAAAATGCTCATTTTAGAAGACAATTTCAAACGGCTTATGTTAAGTCTTGTTAAAAACTGAGGTTTCGACATGCAAAAGCTGCTCATTTATCCATAAATATAATTTCGGAGTGCCATTACAATTATGACTAGCATGTGAATTTACAATGCAATTACGACTAGTCATTTCTGAGTTTTGACTAGTCGTAATTCCAATTGAAGATATCTCTAATTACAATTCGACTATGACTAGTCATAATTCCAATTCACATCGACTAGTCAAAATTTCTCTAATTCAACTCAAATTAGAGTTGTAGATATCTTGAATTGGAAGTTTGACTAGGCAAATTATATTTAAAGATATCTTCAATTGGAATTACGACTCATTTAAAGATATCTGCAATTTAATTACGGATATCTCAATCAGATTTGTGACTAGGAAGAACTTTTTTGGAGATATCTGCATTAAGATTTGTGACTAGGCGAAATTGCAATGCAGATATCTGCAATTAACAATTTGACTAGTCAAAATGCCTTTAGAGATATCTCTAATGTGCATGCAAATACATGCCCCACCTTAAACATTCTATTTAACCAATCCTAGCTTGGAAACTGTTTTAAAGGTCCTGCACTGGGTGATTTTAAAGTGTTTTATACAGAAATAATTAAAAAGTATGGAAATAAAAATGTTGCTGGAGTTCTATAGACATTTAAATATTTCCTGTTTTATATGGTAATGTTGAGACGTGTGCGCTGTGGATTGTGTTAGCCTTTATTTACATACGAACACACATTTGATATAATGTTAAAAGAATCGGAGTGTCTATTTACACAAAGTGCAAATAGTGTAATAAATTAAACTATCCACCTACTAAGGTGTGATTCTTCGTAAGTGGTGTGGCAATCAAATCCAGCCGAACAAATCTCATATCGTATTGGAAAGGAATTTCTTTTCAATAAAAATGAAGGAAATAAAAAGTAAAAAAAAAATTAAACATTGTGGCTTGATGTATTTTATTGTCTATTCACTGCCATGTAAAGTGAAATTTACTAGTTTATTATAATTTTGTGAAGACTGCTTCACCTACACATAGACTTGCATGGATCTCTTGCTGTAATACAATACCTGGAAGCTCGTTTCTGATAAAATCTCACAATTATAAAATTTATAACTTGCATTGTTTATATCTTGCAAATCTGAGAAAAAGTCCGAATGAATGGTAAGATAAAAAGCTGCAAATACGTTTATTTTTTATTCCATGGTGGAAACAAGCTGCAAGTCTGAATTGATACACAACGTAACATAACCTACTAATTGTCATCAATGCCAGATAAGACTTTCATTAAATAGTAATCTTTTTTCAGCCTTCTTTTTTGACTGCAATTATGAGGCATTGTTCGTCCATCATGCATTTATTTGTACTATTTTTCCATGTGTGTGTTTTTCATTATTCTAAATATATAATAAATAGATTCAGATGATGCCTTTATTGAACATTATACAGCATTTGGTCCGTTTTGAAATATGATTCAATTAAAATTAAGTGCATCCACTTGCACTTCATCCAGTAGCTTTTCTCTCCATTAGCAAAAAGCTGAGTAATGTATTCTCACATCACACAACAGCAAGGCAATTGCAATTCAGATATTTCGACAGTGTGACTTTAGATGGCTGAATACATGTGAACTACCTAAGCAGCCATCTTGGATTCTACTCATTCCTTGTAAACAGTACTGTAGCACATTGTCATTTGGCATCTCAATGGACTAAGGAATAAAAACAATCTCATGAGCATGTGGATTAAAAGGAAACACTAAGGTAGGACATGTTTCATTTAGTGCAGATATTTATTTAGATTGTTGTTGACCTGTGCAGCTAGAGATGCAAACTTTCTGCCATGCAAATATGGAAGAGCAGGCAGATTAAAATGGTACTTTGGATATGTTACACATGAATGTACTTTATTTTTCCTAGTGATGCAAACAGTAGATTCTATACAGCTCTATATTTCCTTGCAATATTCAGATTTCAGGTTGAAGGAAACATCTGGACTCACCATGTCTTCATCCACAGTGTGTTTGCTGCTGTTTTTAGGACTTCTTGCAATACTTCTCCACAGGGAAATAGCTCTTCATAGAATGTATTCCAAAATATTTGATGCACATTTTGTACCGGTTGCGTATTGCATGTATTCCTAGAGTTTGACTATCACACACATGTTTGTGTGATATGCAGGACAGATAGAGGTCTTGATGTTGGTCAGATATCTGTGATGGCATCAGTCAGCAGGTGTATTAACAGTCATTTAGTGGAGTTGTTTTTGGTTTAAGTCTGTATGTAGAGCGGTTTAGATGAACACAGCAGACAGGCAGAGATTGACCGATAGGGGGCGCTGTTGTTATTTTGAGAATTTAACTGAGACTCCACCAATGTTCTTCAGATATATTTTTCCAGACATGTTACAGTACATCCATGGATGTTTATATGTCATTTTACCTATATGACATAGGTACATGCAGATAATTTACATTTTACAAATAATTGACCTTTTGCAAAGACCAGCCCCCTTAGTTACTGTTACTATGTCTGACAAGCCATAGACCGTGGTGCCCTCACGCAACACATCAGTGAAAAGAGGACACTGACAACACACTGACAGACAAGATCCATCCATCTTAAGGAAAACTATCAAAAGAAACTGCATTTGCAATACTAAACCAATTAAAGGCATAACACATTTTATAACTTTCTGTTCAGTATGATAGAGTTTAGTTAATATATTTCATATATTATATTTTTTTATAAACTGCAAAAAGTCAAGGTTGAGATGAGTATGATTGTAGACGGAGCAAGTCTAATTTATATGAAACATTTCATTTCTTTTGTTGTTTTCTTATTAAACTGCTTCATTTTTTCTTGAACAAAAATAAAGGCATAAATGCAATAAATGATGAATCGTTTAGTTTGCAGCATAACTTATTTGTAATATGTCACATTATCTACTGACAATTTAATAATAGATTATGCAAATTACATGTATTTGAAATAGAGCTATTTTAATATGCGTCTGTGATATATGATATTGTATAGAGAAGCTACAACCATTTCCCTGAATGTAGATGTTTTAACACTCAATAGCCACATGATGGAGACAGTGATTCATGTTTGAAACACTATGTGGCCAGTGCTGAGCTTGTTGAAACTTCATTTCATTTTTATAGAAATCCATACATGCAGCCCTGACACACATGATCAATGCAATAATGACAGATAAAACATCACAGGTAAAGTTTCCAAATAATGCTAATTAAAAACATTATTTGATTTTGACAAATGGATGCATTGAATTTACAAAATACATTTTAAAATTGCAAATGTAATCAATGTAAATTTGTCCAAGCAGCTTTAACACATTGCAATTTGATCTTTAATCTGAAAAAGCATATCAATTAGCTATATTAATTGTGTTTAACTATTCTTACTTGATAATTTTTAGAAGTGTCATTTGAAATGTATTGTTCAAAATGTGTTGAAGGGTTCTAGATCCATAACTAAAGATGAAATGCAGTGCACGTCAGCTGAGTATCGCTGCTGTGCTCGGATCAGTGTCTCTCAGAGGGAACGTGGCGTGTCTATAAAGGTTCTCACTCATCCAGGTCACTGCAAGAGTCATGTACAATCTCCATCAGGAGCATCTAGACTTGTTTATTGATTTAAGACATTTGGAGGCTCGTGTGAAGAAGGTTAAATGCTGAGGAATGTGACTTGACGTTTCTTTGCAGTGACCTAGAAAGTTGCCAGCAAATAGAAGTTCATAAAAGACCAGCAAGTTAATAAAAAGCGTTCATGTGGATAAGTACTATGGTTTAACTTTGAACACCAGGAAATGACCTTTTTGTAAAAATGTAAAGCAATGTTTTAAAAATGAAATACTGAAGTTAATTTATTTGTATAATTTCTGTATTTAAAGAATTAATATTAGCGTGAATTGCATAGTTTTGTATTCTATCGATAGTTTCATGCTGTCAGACAGCAAGTCATTTTACAAAACAGATAACATGTTTTTCATCTTTGCAAATGAAACTGCCTTTAATTTAATCCAGGTTATATAATAGTTTTGTTAGTTTTGTTGTTGCTTTATGGTGATGGCATGTCACACAACCAGTCCGTGTTGGCATCTGTCTATATTTAATTGCTTCTACTATGAATTGATTTTTATTGGACAAGCAGGCCATCCATGATGTAGAGTTTTGTTTCTTCATGAGAACAGATTTTGAGAAATGTTGCATCACATCACTAGTTCACCAATGGATCATCTGCAGTGAATGGGTGCCGACCCATTCCCATTTTATCAGTCCAAACAGCTGATAAAATGCATCGCAATAATCCATGCAATTCCAGTCCATCAATCAATGTCTTATGTCATGAATAGCTGTTTTCTTTTTTTTTCTTGTAAGAAACAAATCAATGATTTAGACATTTTTACTTCAAACTCTTGCTTCTTACCAAAATATAAATCCATAAACCATAATAATGCTTACTCCTGTGTATTATATATATATATATATATATATATATATATTTTTTTATTTTTTTTTTTATAATTCTTTTTTTTCATTCATAATTTCTAATATTATGTATTTTTTCTTATTTATAAATATTTTATAGTTGGCATTCAGTGTTTTAAGTATATTTTGTTTTTTAATTTATTATTTTTTTATTTTATTATTTTAATTCATAATTTCTAATATGTTTTTTTTTTCTTATTCATAAATATTTTATAGTTGGCACTCAGTGTTTTTTTTTCAGCTATTTATTTATTTATTTCTCTGCCTTTCAGTTGAGCTTTATTCACATATAATCTCTATCAACATATTCCTGAATATTGACCGGTGTGTGATCTGCACCAATAGCAAACAGACTGCAGACACTGTTTCTATTATAATCTGCTCAGAATAACAGCCGAGAGGCATCCATTTATGCCGTCAGGGAGTGAGGAGCCTTTAAAATATAATCAGGGATTTTCCAACTGAAAGCAGTGCGCTATTTGGAAGGAGCTGGGAAGAGAAGGACTGAAATGCATAAAATGTCTCCGAGAGTAATCTCTTGTCTGAAGAGAGCAGCGCTGGCATTTATAGCGGAAGCTCTCCCACTCATTTTCTCAGGGGTTGAGCGGGATGTTAGATGGGTGCTTTCAGGGAGACTTTGACTTTCATTTTAAGCAAAAAAAAAAAAAACGGGGTTCCGATTCATTTCTAACTGACTGTTGCCTTTCAGGGGCCACCACTGGCAGATCATGCAGGGCCCAAAGTGAATTAAAACTAAGAAGGGATTGCCTGAGATCTTGGGTATTTGAAACTGACAGTCATTTTCTTTTCCTGTGCTATATATTATTCATGTTACTCAAAGCAATGGTTCATCCAAAAATTAAAATACTGTCATCATTTACTCACCCTCATGCCACTCAAACACGTATGATTTACTTTCTTCTGAATAATAATAATCTCAATAATAATAATTGTTTAAAGTTCTTTTAGCTTTTTTATTCAATGTGTCAACAAAATCATAAAGTTGTGTTTATTATTAGTGACTTTGCATGTAAGAATGTCAAAAATATGAGGAAATTAAAAGCATTTTCAGAATAATCAGTTTTAATTGTAACTACACTTGTACACTAGCTTGTATATTCTAATTGCATCTTGAGTGGAAACATAGTGACTTAGGGATGGGCTCTTTTGACTTGAGCCAGTAAGCAACCACCTAGCAACCATTCAAAACACCCTTGCAAGTTTTGTGTATTCTAGCACCGCTCACATTCATAAAACCTCTGAGTTTCTGTTTCGCTGACGCCTTTAGTGAGCAATTACACCTGGTTTACATGTTGACATGCTGTTAATTAGGCTAATGTGAATGTTCAGCTGTTAAAATGATGTTCTGCCCATCAAATCCACCCACACACACACACACACACACACACACACTGGCTTGCGTCATTAAAACGCTCCTGCGACACACGCCTGACTGGCATGCTATCGTCCTCCCCTGAGGTGAAAGCTTTGATAGCGCGCTGGGTATTTTCCGTCAAGCGTGCTGGTACAGTATATTATTTGACACAGTCTGCTGTTTGAGTCGGTGGCCTTTTACCTGCCCTGATTGATCAAATCTCTGCTGTTTAGAGACCTCAGACTTCATATTGTGTCTCTTATCTAATATCTGCCTTTTCACTTGAGACATATTGCAAAGGTCTTGAGACGTGCCACATAGAAGTATCCCAAATAAGCAGAAAAATGAAAGAAGCCTTTATGGATTTTGTCGTTTATAATAAATACAGCATTTTTAACAGAACATCAGTTATCTTGTGCTACAAACATGGTCATTTTATTCAATTTGTTCTAGTTCAAATCTGTTATATTGACTGAAAAAGGTGTAGAAAGAGTAAGTTAAAACATTACATTTTAAAGTAGAAAGAATAAAATAGTATTTTCTTGTAAACATACTCCAATAATCTTTGTTTTATTTATATGAAAATTTGTTTTTACAGTGTAAGAAACCATTCAAAAGGTATTATTATTACTATTTAAAATAACTATTTTAGATCAAAATATATTTTAAATGTAATTATTCCATATTTCCACTGATGAAAAAGCTGAATTTAGTCTTCAGTGTCACATGATCCTTCATAAATCATTCTAATATGCTGATTATCATCAATGTTGAAAACATTTGTAATAAATAACATTTTTTGTAGAAAGCGTACTACTTTATTTTAAGGATTTTTGATGAACAAAGTTCAAAAGAACAGCATTTGTTTAAAACAGAAACCCTTTGTTACATTATTAACATAATTACTGCCAATTTTGATCAATTTAATGCATCCCTATGCACATAATGCATAATATGCAATGCATTAATGCTAAATAATTTTATACTTTGACTTTTTTATACATACAGGTGCATCTCAATAAATTAGAATGTCGTGGAAAAGTTCATTTATTTCAGTAATTCAACTCAAATTGTGAAACTTGTGTATTAAATAAATTCAATGCACACAGACTGAAGTAGTTTAAGTCTTTGGTTCTTTTAATTGTGATGATTTAGGCTCACATTTAACAAAAACCCACCAATTCACTATCTCAACAAATTAGAATACTTCATAAGACCAATAAAAAAAACTTTTTTAGTGAATTGTTGGCCTTCTGGAAAGTATGTTAATTTACTGTGTATGTACTCAATACTTGGTAGGGGCTCCTTTTGCTTTAATTACTGCCTCAATTCGGCGTGGCATGGAGGTGATCAGTTTGTGGCACTGCTGAGGTGGTATGGAAGCCCAGGTTTCTTTGACAGTGGCCTTCAGGTCATCTGCATTGTTGGGTCTGGTGTCTCTCATCTTCCTCTTGACAATACCCCATAGATTCTCTCAGGTCTGGTGAGTTTGCTGGCCAATCAAGCACAGTAACACCATGGTCATTGAACCAGCTTTTGGTACCTTTGGCAGTGTGGGCAGGTGCCAAGTCCTGCTGGAAAATGAAATCAGCATCTCCATAAAGCTCGTCAGCAGAAGGAAGCATGAAGTGCTCTAAAATTTCCTGGTAGATGGCTGCGTTGACTGTGGACTTCAGAAAACACAGTGGACCAACACCAGCAGATGACATGGCAGCCCAAATCATCACTGACTGTGGAAACTTCACACTGGACTTCAAGCAACATGGATTCTGTGCCTCTCCACTCTTCCTCCAGACTCTGGGACCTTGATTTCCAAATGAAATGCAAAATTTACTTTCATCTGAAAAGAGGACTTTGGACCACTGAGTTCTTTTTCTCCACAGTCCAGGTAAGATGCTTCTGACGTTGTCTCTGGTTCAGAAGTGGCTTGGTAGCCCTTTTCCTGAAGACGTCTGAGCGTGGTGACTCTTGATGCACTGACTCCAGCTTCAGTCCACTCCTTGTGAAGCTCTCACAAGTGTTTGAATCAGCTTTGCTTGACAGTATTCTCAAGCTTGCAGTCATCCCTGTTGCTTGTGCACCTTTTCCTACCCAAATTCTTCCTTCCAGTCAACTTTGCATTCAATATGCTTTGATACAGCACTCTGTAAACAGCCACACCTTTCAGTAATGACCCTCTGTGACTTAACCACTTTGTGGAGGGCATCAATGTTCATCTTCTGGATCATTTCCAACTCAGAAGTCTTCTCCATTATTGTGGTTTCAAAGAACAAGAGATACCCTGAATTTATACTGTAAGGATGGTCATTAATTGAAACTCAAATGTAAATATTCTAATATTTTGAGATACTGATTTTTGACTTTCATGAGCTGTAAGCTCTAATCATCAAAATTAAAACAAACAAACTTTTGAAATGTTTTACTTTACATGCAATGAATCTAAAATATATGAAAGTTTCACTTTTTGAAATAACTTACAAGAAAAAATGAACTTTTTCACGACATTCTAATTTATTGAGATGCACCTGTAAGCATTGCCATTTAGACTTTTAGACTTTTTTTTCTTATTTTCTTCTTCTTCTTCTTTTTTTTTAAAGTGAAACTGAAGTGTCCTAATTCCTTTTTGGGGCTACAAGAACAGCTACTTTTTTTCCACAGTAAATGAAACAGAATATCTTCTGTGCTGTCTTTGCCTCTCAGTGCCATTGAAATAGGGACATCTGTGCAGTGGTGTGTCACAGCAGACAGACATCCTTTCATACGGCTCCTCTGTGTAGTCCTCACATGTACAGTATGTGTGTTATGTAGGTGTCTACTGAGAGTCTTTGTTCATACATGTTCATTAATGTACCTGAAGGTCTCTCTGCCTGAAGGAGTTCTGCGTGTTATGAAAGCGGAAAGGTGTGAATATATGACACAAGACACTCACATGCATGTTTTGCTCATGTACATCACATCTGCCTCTGATTATCATTGCTTAAGTATAAGGACCGCTCTCTGTTACACAGTTTGATGGTTTTGCACTCATCTTGTAAATGTGAGTGGCGTTTGTCTGTGCAAAACACGCTGCTACAATGTTTGGGCGTTCCTGGTGTTTGCATGGGCATTGCTAATATGATGATATTATGACTGTTTTTTTTTGTGCATTATGTGGTTGCTAGGGTGATGTAGCTGGTTGTTAAGGTGTTCTGAGTGGTTTAGCATGTTGCATGTTATTCTGGGGGGTTGAATACTGGCTCAAGATACTATATGACTTGGGTTCCTCCTTCAATGTAATGAATGCTATTGAAATGATTATGTATTATTCATTTATTATTTATTTCTGGAAACTATAGGTTCATCAGTAAGTATTTATTTCAATTTATTTATTTATTTAGCAAGGATGCATTAAATTGATCAAAAGTGCCAGTAAAGACATTATTATCTTACAAAATATTTATATTTCAAATAAATGCTGTTCTTTTGAACTTTCCATTCATCAAAGAATCCTGAAAAAAATAAAATTCAACATTGATAATAATAAGAAATTTTAAATCAGCATATTAGAAATACTTCTGAAGGATCATGAAGACTGGAGAAATGATTCTGAAAATCCAGCTTTGCATCACAAGAATAAATTACATTTTAACATATATTAAAATTGGAAAAAGTTATTTTAAATCACAATGTTTCACAATGTTACTGTAACAATTCAATGTATATTTGAGCCTTGCAGAAGAGACGTCTTTTTTGGGAACTGTAAGTCATCCTTCTGACAAGAAAATGTAGCTATTTTACAAGGTAGCAATTTTGTATAATTTATACAATGTAAATTGTATAAAACCTTAAAATATTTATATAAAAAAAATGCTAACACTTTAATAACACTTTATTCACTATTAACTAGTTGCTTATTAGCTTGCATTTTACTAGCATATTGGCTGTTTATTAGTACTTATAAAGCACATATTAATGTTTTATTCTGCATGATCATATTCGGGATCCCTTAAATACCAATACCTAAACATACCTACAACAACAACAACAACGACTATCTTACTATCAATAAGCAGCAAAGTAGCAGTTTACTGAGGGAAAACTCTTAGTTAATAGTAAATATGTGTTCCCTAATATAAAGTGTAACAAAAAAATGAAGGTCCACCCCTGACCCCACTAAACCTTCATTGAAATTATGTTGGCAAAAGTATTTTGATTGGTTTCTAGGCCATTGTTTACCACTCTGAGTAAAGAGAGCCCACTCAAACACTTCTATGATATCCGGGTCCCCTGAGGCCCTCCTTCAATGCAAGTCTATTTTTTGTTCACCTGTTTTATCGCCCACCAGGTGAAAATCAAGCCTATCTTCAATAAGATGCACGATTAAAAGTATCAGATTCAGGACACATTTTTCAGGAATAGTTGCACGCCTGAAGGTTCAAACAGTCACGCTTCCACAAGTTCTATTGAACCGGCGCTGAATTAAACAAGTTAAGTTTACAGATATCTTTATTCGTCATCATCTGGCAAATTCCCCCGTCTGATTATTTTCTGGAGCAGTGGACGCAGGTATTTCGACTGCTTTCAGAGCGATTAATCCCACAATGCTAATTCTGTTGAAGTAGCGCATGCGATTTTCTTTAAAACGGTGGATTAAGCACTTTAGCGTCCGAGGGGAGCCGCGTCGGGGAGCGAGGCGAAACAGATGCTTTTGTAAACAATATTACCCTCTTCTCCCTCCAAAGTGGAACTCAACAGTGTGGGGATGTCACCGGTTTGGAGATAAGCCATGAAAAATGGAGGGCTCTGTTATAGTGGTGCTTTGGCAAGCAGGCCATAATGCCATATTTCCTCTCCGCTGGTGCTCGACTTATCCAGTCCTTTTGGTGACAGATGTTCCACGTCAGTTGGGAGAAAGTCAGGAAGATGCGTCAGCCTGGTGTAAAATTGGGCCGCTGCGTGTGCGCAGGTGCCCATAAGACTTTGATAACATGCTGAGTGGTGCACGGCATACTGGAGAGTTGTTTTTATGTCTCGTAGTGGATGAAATGCTCTTTGAGGACGGACTTTCGGAGATATTCTGCTTGCGTCTTTTGTATACTTGAATTCCACGCTTGTTGAATGGGCAGCCTCGAAATCCTTTTCGACACTTTGAAGAAAGCGGACAGTGAATTAACAGACCCTGAATTTCATATCGGCGCCCTTTATATTCCATATTCCTTTGAGCTAGTACTCGAGTGATACAAACGCACAGTGACAGTTTTGCACAATTGTAATATTGTGGCTGTAGGAAGTGAATTATGCTTGTTTTTATCAAGGAATTGTGCACTCGTTTTCATGCAAAACTTGTTTACCTGTCTACTTTGTCAAGTGTTGCATATTTCTGTTGCAGAGTCTTTGCCACTATTCTGAGAAATGTTGCATTTTACTGAAAGGAGATGTTTGGCAGAATGTGTTCAGAATGTGTCATTCAGTTACTTTTGGAAGGTCATGTAGCTAATTAAATGGGATGTCAGAGTGTCTTGTCATGTCATCTCATTAGTGTGTGCCATCTATTTTTATAATGAATTGGCAATAAGGTATCATTTGTTAACATTAGTTAATGTATTAATTAACATGAATGAACAATACATTTATTACATTGCCTAAGTGCAATTAATCTTTGTTAATGTGGGGCGCAATAAAAATACAGTTGTTCAGATGTTAGTTCACAATGCATTTATCAATGCCCATAAAAAAACAACTTATGATTTTTTTAATAATGCATTAGTAAATGCTGAAATTAACATTAAGATTAACAAATGCTATAGAAGTATTGTTCATTATCAATTCATGTTAGGCAAGGCAAGTTTATTTATTAGCACTATTTACATACAGAATTTTTAAAAATAAATTTAAGGCAATTTAACCCAAAGAGTGCTTTACATAAAAGGAAGTGAAATAGTACATTAAAAATAATAATCACAACAATAAAAACAAGAAAATTATACAACAGTTATTTAGAATTTATAAATCCATATAAATGAATTTAAAACGGTTAAAAGTTGGCAAATAGAAAAATTATTATACATATAATGATAGGTGCAATATTGCAGTCATGTTAACTAATGTTAACTAATGAATTGCCTTAGCTTTGTAAAGTTTCTTACATTCAATTAATTGACTTGTAATAATTGTAATTATTCAGAATATGCTTTTCTAAAGCTGAAATAAGTGACCTTTAATGTTAGAATTGTATAACTTAATATTCTAACTAATTGCAAAAACTGAATAGTGATCAATCAAAGTCTACTGATTAGCAACCAGGGCAGGAATAATGGAACGACGATTAGTCGATTAATACCTGCTAATAATGTTGATGATCATTTCTGCAAAATTATGTTATGTTGCTTCTTGTGCATTTTGCAAGTGCAATTTCCAGTTAGTGATGCTAAAAGCCTGTCCAGTTTTATATAAAACATATAAACGTGAATCTGGTAGTGTTTTATTAAGTGGGCTGCTGTATACATTGTGGCATTTTGCAAATTAGCTACTGTAAATGTCAAGTGAGTGGCGTTAAAAGGTTAATGCTTTACTGTGTTTGAAAATAATGCACCAGCTTCACGAAACCTAACTGATAATGTTAGCAAACATCTAAAAATGCATTTGCTAATTTAACAATGCGATTATAGCATGTTTCTTCAAGTCTTTGAGCTCTTTTTATTATGACTTATGTTCAACAGACGCATACCGAAGTGCTTCACATTGCAAATTCAGTGCTGTACCAGGTGTGCTACCGAGCAAGTTTACCATGTCAGAAAATCCCTATATAGTCATATATATGGCCCTGGTCATGTGATGCAAATCATGGGCAATGGTAAAAGTTGTTTTGAGGGCATAACGTTGTATTGTTCAAAGACAAAACAAAAATAAACAAACAAACAAATAAACTCTTTGTTAATCAATAATATGCCCCTGTAATCATAATTTGAGCAAAAAGGGCTAAATATGTTTTGTTGTTTTACTGCAACTAGTGTTCTTTTCAGCTGGAAACTGTAGTGAATTTAATGTTTTTTGCACATTGCACATTTTTCCATTGAGCCCATGTTGGCAATTAAAGACGTTCCTATCCTAGATTTCTCAGAAGTTGTCTGAAAAACAGTAGTTAGTTTACTCTAATAAATGTCTGTTATCTGGCAATTTGAGGCCTCTTATTGAAGTACAAAGACATTAAAAAAATCTACATTTTCATCAGAAAACCTGTGTTAACTTTTCTCCAGGTGACCTTTGGTTATCAACTTCATCATCTGTTGTGAGGATGAAATTCAATTGATAACTGACCACAAAGGTCTTTTCCAAAGTTCATTCATATTATAATGCAGATCCATCATACTAAAGTTTTGCATAATTTACGGATATCACACTGTTAAAGGAGAGAGAAACTAATTAGCGTCGTACTAGCGCTGTCTTTTCATGCTGCTTTTCAAGTATATTAAGGAAATTAATACTGGCACTAAAATATTTCCAGTTAATAATGGCACATAACCTGCCGTGCACAAATGACCTCTTAGTCAGAAATGTAAGTTCCCTGAATGCAAAATTTCCATAAACCTGCTTTAGTTAATGCTATAAATAGCCATTCAGGAAAGTTGTTTGGACATTGTGCTGAATAATGTTCACTAGTATTTTTGCAGCCTACGTATAATGCCAAATACAACGTTTACTGTGACAGATGCTTCTGTTGTGCTTAGAGAAGCTGTTTTGTTACAAACCCTGTTATGTGCCATATTTCATAAACAGACAGATAAAACTTGCAGCCAGAACAGAATTTGCATTGAGCCTTTTGTTTTTATTTCTGATGAATTTATTAGCCATGTGCAGGGCAAGCATAGGCACTTTAATGTACACCCGTTTAAGTTTGGGTCTGGGAAGATTTTTTGAAAACGTTTTGGAAACAAAAGCTGCCTTTGTTTGATAAAAAAATAAAACAGTAATATTGTGCAATATTTAAATTTAAAATAACTGTATATATATATATATATATATATATATTTCAGTGTCAAATGATCCTTCAGAAATAATTCTAATATGCTAATTTGCTCTTCCAATAAACCAATAATTAAACAAACAAACAGACAAACAAATAAATAAATAAATAACAATTAAAAAAAAATCTTGTCAATTTTGAAAATAGTTGTGCTGCTTAATATTTTTGTGGGAACTGTTATCCTTTTTTTCCAGGATGCTTTGATTAATATAAATTTCAAATGAACAGCATTTATTTGAAAAATGAATCATTTGTAACATTATAAATGTCTTTACTGGCACTTTGTCAGTCCTGTCTTCCTGTGTGTTGTGTTTCCCCTCCTCTCGTGCCCATATTTGGTTTGTTTCTGTTCCTGTCCCCGTTTAGGTTATTAGTTTATTAGTCTCCAGGTGTGCGTGTTTCATTATCTAATTTACTCCTCTGTATTTAAACCCTGTGTTTCTATGTCTCTAGCGTCGACTGTTAAATGTCATTTCAGATGTGTTCCTGTGTTGCTCCTTGCTGTAAGTCATTAAAGCTGGTATTATTTGAGTTTATCTCCAAGTCTCCTTGTTCCGTGCATGGTGCACCGTGACAGACCTCTGATGAATTCAGTTCATCCTTGCCAAATAAAATAATTAATTACTAAGTATTAAAAAAGAACAGGTCAGCAAATTACTTCATGGCACAAACACTGCTAAAAAAGTTTTTTTTTTTTTTTGCATTAGATGTATGCAAATAAAGAAGGCACTCCCAGAATGCATTACAACACTTAAAAGCAATAATAAAAAAAAGTCAATTCAATATGACAGAATGCATATCTAACACGACTTATTAAAAGACTTTTAAAAGACTTCATACACTGCAAAAAAAAATCAAAAGTTGAGAGAACTTAAAAGTTTAAAGTTTGAGTTCTCTCAACTTTTTGTTGTATAAACTGAAAACAACAAGTTGAGAAAACTCAAAAATCTGCTGAAGCTGGTTGCCTTAAACTTTTAAGTTTTCTCAGCTTTTGATTTTTTACAGTGTAGTTAGAAGGTAGATACAGTAACTGTTTATGTTGTAGAGAGCAAAACGGCTCAATGTCTTTTTGGAAAGAGCCGACACCATACTGACACTTCCTCCTTTCATATAGTAGATTTTGCTGTCATGAAATATCATTTTTGGATTACCAAACTTGAAAGATATTTTGCTTTGCATCCCCAGACTTTCAAAGCCACTTTCCCTTTCTTTAACTCTAGGCGAGGCTGCGCTAAGCAAAACTGAGTCACCACATCCCGAATTCTCTGGCTTGTTACCTTCAAAACGGAAGAGCCACAAAGACAGTACAGGTACTGCCATGCATTTTTAATGCCTCCATGTTTCTTTCCACTGTTGCACTGCCACATGCATATTTCAAGGGAATAACCAGTGAATTTGTTATGTATAGTGCCACTGAAGGTGCTGGTCAGAGACAATTGTTTTTTCAAAGTGAATAACATATTGCCTCGACGAATGCTAAGACCACCTTAATTACAATGGTGGCAAAGAGTGGCTCCCTAGCATACGACTAGTTCTTTCTTAGCAGTTAACACAAACACACACGCATGCTGAGCGCGGTGTGGCGCGTCTGTGTCTTTAATGGTAATTATACATTAAAAGTGACAGAAGCACACCACGCTGTGCAAAGTAACTCCCTACAGTGTTGTTGTGATTGAATTCTCACCTTCCGTCTGTCTTGGAATGGCTCCTCGCGTCGTCATTAAACGCATGTGGATACGGGAGTCTTGACGTCGCTTTTAGACAAGTTAATTTACCGCTCTGGCTCATTCTAGCATAATAAATCAAAAGTATTCCATTCATAGCTATTCAGAAAGAAAATAATAGCCATATATTAAGAGACCAGAAAAACACTGAGGACCAGCATTATGATTTAGAGAGACAAACTGGGTTGGTTTTCATTTTTGGTAATGTAATGTAAATGTTGCTACATGTGTCACATCTACAAACAATCAACAACAAACTTGTTGAATACATTTTATTTTGTTTCTTTAAGGACAAACAAACTTCTCACCTCATGTGCTCTAGTTATAAGAAGCTATAACAACATTATTTTTTTCCAGATATATTGTAATAAGTAAACAAAACAAATAAATAACAATTCTGTTCTTTTGAACTTTCTGTTTATCAAAAATCATGGTTTCAAATGGTTGCTAATGTTTTCAGTATTGATAATAAGAAGAAAGGTCTCTTGAGCAGCAAATCAGCATTGATTTCTGAAGGATCATCTGAAGATTGAGTAATGATGCTGAAAATTCAGCTTTGATCACAGGAATAAATTACGTATTAAAGTATACTCAAATATCTATAAATATGTTCATATAGAAAACACTTATTTCCAATCTAATAATATAATATAACTATTATTGTTTTACAGCATCTTTGATCAAATAAATACAGCCAAGAGACTTCAAAAACATTAAAAAATCTTACTGATTCCAAATTATTTTATAAATATGTAATACATATTTATGTAATATTGAATAAATATAAAGAGAATAAGATATTTTATGATAAATAAGCATCTAACTGACTAACATTCTCTCATATTTAATGGAACTTTTTTTTTTCTATCATATATCACTGTATAAGATATATTGATACAATAAATATAATATTACATAAAGTCCTAATTATATTATACCCAGTCATAATGATATATATATATATATATATATATATAATATATATATGATAATTGGCACCCTTGATAAATTCTGCATTGTTTTCCTTTTGATCAATTCACCTATCATTCTAAGAATTAAAGTGGGGAGAAAATGTCATGATGAAATAAATGTTTTTCTCCAATTCATGTTGGCCACAATTATTGGCACCCCTAGAAACATATGAGTAAAAATATATTTCATTTACAATATCATGAAATTGTCCAGCCATGACTTTCTGTTATGTTATAAATATGAGGAACACAAATAAAAATCATCCATCCACTTATTTCCAATCTAAAGTGGCTGTAAGAAAGAGAGTTATTGAAAATCAGGGTAATAATTAAAGGTTCCAATCAACTAAAGATGTTAAAAATCGTCCTGAAAGAGGACGTGTGTCTATATCGTCCTAATGCACTCTGAGGAGGATTGACAAAGACTTTCCAAGGAACACAGCTGGAGAATTGTAGAGATTAGTTGAGTCTTGGGGTCAGAAACCTAAAAAAATAAATACATCCCCAGCATGTTGTTCGGAGGGTTGAAAAATTCTCCTCACTCATCAATTCAGTTGTCAGACACACTGGACTGGCTTCTATTGTCAGATGAAACTGAAAAAAAGCATTTGAAACCACCAATGAGTTTAGTCTTATGCCCACGGTTAAATATACTGCTGGATCTTTAATGTTCCTGTTTTTCTGCCAGAGGTCCTGAACATTTTCATGGATCTATCAAATACCAAAGATACATCAAAACTACTGCCTCTGTTTTAATAATATGGGCCGTGTTTGGATCTTCCATCAGGACAAGAATCCAAAACAAACATCAAAATAAACACAAAAAAAGCACAAAAGAATATTTTACCATGGCTGTCTCTGTCCTCTACCTGAACCCTACAGAAAATCATCTTGAAGAGAAGAAGCTGTGTAACTCTGGAGAGATTTGTATGAAGAAATGGTCTCTGTTCTCTTATCAGGTGTTCTCACCTTTTAATGAAAACTCAGAACTGGGAAAAGGACGTTGCAATAATTTTTGTCTATGAAAGCATTTATCAATCAATGTTTTACTTGATAGTGGAAATATGCATTTTTTGTATCAAACAATGCAGATTTGATTTTCACAAGCCGCCTTTGGTCATATATATACCAAGGGTGCCTAATTATATATACCCAGTGGTCCACTGTTTTTATATATATATATATATATATATATATATATATATATATGTATGTAAAATTTGAATGTGAAAACAACAGTTTTACATTTTCACAAACAGACACACACACACACACACACACACACACACACACACACACACACAGGCTATATATAGGCTTATATGTTGACATGACATAGAGCAGGGTATAATACAATTATACCTCACAATTATACTATATATATATGCCATTCATTTCGCACACGTGAGAGCCTTGATCACTTGATTCTCCATCCCTCTCGAGAACACAGTCATCTGTGTGGTGTTGCTGCTGGCGCATCCTTCAGTTCACAAATGCTGTTTTATTAAGACAGAGGCTGCGAGAGAGTTCACGCCGCTGGGCGAAGCTGCTCCGCTCTGTCGACTCTGGCGTGTGTTTTCAGTCTAGCGGGATGTCCGGTACTGTCTGTTCAAATCACATATAGTCAATGATACGTGCTTTAACATCTATCACAATTGACTTTTCCTGCTTTGCCAAGCTGATTTCCACACAAATTGAGTTTCATATGCTGGAAGGTTTGTGTGGAGCGTCTGGCTTCTGTTATTTTTTAAGATAGGTAGTACTGTGTAGTTGTATCGCATTATAACCAGGGGTGCTAATTCTCTTCGTAGAACTTGAGGGGCTGGACTTTATGACAAATAATTAATCATTTTTCTCTAGAGCCATCATTCAGACTGTGTGAAAATAGCTGCCTTCAAACTATACTTTATTGGTGGCAATTGTCCTGCAATCCAGCAAGGTCAAGTATTGGCCTGTGGCAAGAAAACGTAGCTGTTCAATTGAAGCTGTTTTTTGCCCAGGTCAGGTTTTTGCCACTTGTTTTTGTATCGGGGTTAATGCACAGAATCTATTTAATGCCAAATTGATACTCCATTTATCATATGCAAGTTCTGCTGTCTGAGAATGTTGCTTTTTTAAAATGTTATTCATCTTTATCTTGAGCCTTGATTAGGAACTGGCAAACTGAACGATTTTACGAGAGTCATTGATTTGCACAGAGCAGACAATGATGATGCATTGTTTAGAGATTGAAAAGATTTCCAATGCACGCTCGCAAGAATCCATGAAGTTAGATTTCCCAGGAGCTTTCGCTCATTTAAATCTTCTTTTTCTCTTGCCCACTGAATTGACACTATACAGTATACTGCATTACCAAAATCTTTTGTTTCTACCCTTGCATTCAAAAGTTTGGGATCAGTAATATTTGGAATGTCTTATGCTCATCAAAAACAAGAATATTGTTAAATATTATTATAATTTAATATATCAGTTTTCTATTTTAATATACTTTAAGATATAATTTATTCCTGTGATCAAAGCTTCATCAGCCGTTATGCCAGTCTTCAGTGTCACATGATCCTTCAGAAATATTTTAATATGCTGATTTATTATCAATGTTGGAAACAGTCGTTGCTTTTTTAATTTAAAATACTTTTTTTTCAGGATTCTTTGATTAATAAAAAGTTCAAAAGAACATTTACGCAAAATAGAAATCTACAAAATGTATGAAAATAAAATAAATTAACTGTTGGTAATGCACTCTACAAAATGTCCACCTATTTAACGTCAAAACTGTAGTTCAGCTGCTGTCTTACATTTTTAGTTATAATCTACTTTATACAAGTCATTTCATCTTAAATTGCATTAAACAAACTTTTAAAAAATCTACTTGAATGTCATATAACTTAACAAAAAATGTTTAAATTTGCTTAACTTAATATAATGTAAAAAAAAAGTAAAAAGTTGCCATGACTTACAGATCATATATATATATATTATTTTTGATAATCCATGCGACAAATTTAATAATTCACAAACAAAAAGTAATTTTAATTTGGAAATTGATGGCTGCAAAATCATAAAACTTATTCAAACTGATAGCTCAGACTCTAAGTTCTGAATGGATCATCTAATTTTTTTTTATAAAATATTAGTAAGTAATAGTTATGCAGCACATTAGGATGTTGCTTGACAACCATAAACAACTAAACTCACATTTAGCTTACCCTTAAAATAAATTAAACAAGTCAATAAATAAATAACTAAATAAATGATTACTTTTCTCAAATGTGGCTTGTTAGAGAAATGTTCTGTTCAGTATTATTGCATTACTCCATTTATTTATGCATGTATGTATGTATTTACTTATTTACTTACTTATGTATTTATTTATTTATTTATTCCTCTCCTCTCATGTGTGAATAATGTAAAGCAGATGTGTTTCCAAAATTAACATACATGGTATTTATAAATTCCAAGGTAATTTAAAGAATACATTGGTTTTACCATCAAACTAGTGTCCAAAAACGTAGTGCTATAATACTTTATTGTAAAGCGGGTCAGAATCTTGGACTGTCAAGGTCAGTGGATGAGTAGCATCAGGGGTGATACTAAGATTTTTTTATTTTTTTTGCTAACCGTAGTGAAAGATTAATGAGAAGTGCAGATAAACAAAATAATTGGTTTCCCTGACAGCAGACTCTTATGGAATTGGAAGTACAGTATATACAGTACATCTGACACTGAAATAACAGGACCACAAACTTGCAGGTTTTGTTGCTTTCACTGCTTTCACTGTTTGATTGTATCCTGAAAGCAAAGAAATGCCTTTTACAATTCCTCACGGTTCAACCAAGTGTACTGGTCTTTCTTTACCGTGCGTTGGTGGTCTAACATTTCACCCATGTTCAGCCAACATTCATTTCTCACAAGGGGCCATTTTATTCAGGGACATTAAAAAAATCATGCTAGCGCTTTTCACAGGAGATGTCGTTTGTTAAATGAAGCACAGCTAAAACTGAGGAGGGAATTCACTTTATTTCTATGCGCTATGGGTTGTTTTAGTACTTGGTTCATTAAAGATACATGCAGCTGCAGGAAGCCATTTGATTTAGTATATAATTATTTAGGTATTAAATAACAGGTTAATGTCTCTGGATAACCCAATGAAAGGTGCCAATGTTATAGAACTGATATTTCAAATTCTAGGTTCTAATTGGACGAGCTTTGTTTTTGTAAAATATTAGTAAATGTAAATTAGAAATGTGGCTAGTTAGAACATTGTTTAACAATCATAAATGACTAAATTGTGCTTTTTCAATAAATTTTAATACATCATGAACAAATAAATATTGTGGGTCTGATTTCTGTGTTGTTTTAGTGCTTTGTTCACTAAAGATATTGTGCAAAATCAAATGCAGTAAGCACATGTGACTATATTGTATGTATGAATATTTTAGTTTATAATGATCTTTTCCATCATTTGATCAAGTAGAGTAGATCATCATTTTTCAAGTAGAAACAATTTTCACTCAGAAAATGCCAGTAAATCTCACACATAACAAGTAACACATTTAATTTTACATACAATTTTAAAGTACAGGCTAAAATCATTTTGATATTAATATATTTTTTAAGAATAAGTTATGCAATTTAAATATGCATATGAAGAGTTAATTTGCAAAAATTGATAACTTTTTTTATTAATTTTCATAAATCATGTTTTTATTGTGTTGTCAAGTTGTTATTGTGTTAGTTAGCTGTAACTGCAGTTTGATTGATATTGGAATGCAGAAAAAAAACATTCATTACATTAAATATGCAAGTTAATTTAAATATGCAATGTTTAATTTTCTCTGAAACAGTTAAACATGACTGAGACAATGTTTTATTGTGTTGTTTGTTGTACGTATCATGGCAGTTTAGAAATGAAATGTCCAGTGAGTGGCGCTAAAAGGTTAATGCTCTATCACATATACAGAGTTTTGTCATGAAACTCTAGTTGGCGCAGTCCGATAGGTCTAACTCAGTCTGACCTAATGACATCATCATCACATGGCACATCTGATTGGTTTTCTCCTGTATCAGTAGCCAATGAGCTCACTGCTCAATATTCAAATACCTGGCTTTTGTTTGGTGTAGCAGTTTGGCAGCGCACTTCAGAAACCCTCCACCTTCCCCAGCTCCACCTGTATAGATCTGCTACGAGGTGATTTATGTATGCTATATGGGGTTATTCATATGTGTTATATGTGCAGCAGCAGTATTTCCTTCATGCTCACAGCAGCATGTTGTGTATACGTATATTGGCAGTAGCAAGTCTCTGTACTTGATCTGCTGCAGCAGCAGCAGCGTATCAGATCTATTCCGCCAAGACCAAATACATTAACATTGTCATGTACATTACCATGCCATTCCCTCCGAGAGTTGTCATGACAGAATTGAAATTAACGTATCACCTAGGGGTGTGCGATATTGAAAAAAAATGATATCTCAATATTTTGCAGAGTGTGTTATTGTGCTGATATCTGACTACCGTGGACAGCTGCAGTTTTTGATATTCTTCATATTCTGTGTGGTCAGTTCACATCAGTGATAGAAATTATTTTTTTCATATGTTTAAATTGATTTTTACCTTTTATGGGCAATTTTACCTATAATAAAGCTATTTTTTTTTCTAAAAGTGTGCATCTTTTGAGTCAAGTTGTTAAATTTTTAATCAGTCAATTAGAATAATAAGACATGTAGGCTGTTACCAAACAAATGAAACCAGTATCAACAACATGAATCTTTGCAGAAGTTGCATCTGAAGTGGCATTTGGATGTATTTGCACACTGCAGCTCAGAGGGACATGGAGTGCTTTAACCTGCAGTTACAAATGCATAATGTTTTGATATTTTAAACATAAAATATTGAATACTGATATTTGAAATTATTTAAAAAATGAAAAGATACTTTAAATGTGAAATTAAAATCGCCAGTTGGTGGCAGCAAGTCAATAGGCGCGTTCGACTTGAAGCAGCGCTTGCAGAATGATCACTGTATGACATCAAAGTACCGCGAGAGCTATAAGAAAGCAGTCGGATCCTATGCATTCAAATCGCTCTCGCGGTACTTTGATGTCAGACGGTGATCATTCTGCGCAGCAGTTAAAGTCGAACGCGCCTACTGTTAAGAAGTTAGTCATTGCGACTGAACCGTTTAATTTAAACGATTGATTCATTCAGGAACAAAACATCGTCATGTTGCTCAGAGATGTAAAACTGGGCTGTAGCTGTTTGTAATTATTTTTTTGTTGGCAAAATGGAACAAAAACCGGCAATATGGTGTCTAAAACGTAAGTCTCTTAATATTAACTTATTCCCCCGGTTTCACAGACAAGGTTTAAGCCTAGTCCTAGACTAAAATGTAAGTCTGAGCTGTTTCAACTGAAAGAAACTTGCACTGACTGATCTTAAAATATATCAGTGCCTTTGTTTTGTCTCAAGATGCACACCATTAATGTTTTTTTTTTAAGTAAGTTTAGAAAAGTTACTTAAATGTCCTAATTGAACTATGGCCTAATCCTGGTTTAGTCTAAGCCCTGTCTGTGAAACCGGGTCAACGTCTTTTGAACTGTTGTATAAAATCAATATTACATTTGTAATCATGCTTATTTTTTAAGAAAAAACGGGACTCTTCATGTGATTTTAACTATATGAAATGATACATATACATTTTCTGCCCCCATATCTTGAATTTTGTGATCATTCTTAATGCAATGTAATTATGTAATCGTTCTCATTTTTAATAGACTGAATGATGCAGTGAAAAAACACACTCTAAATGCACACATGCACTGTTTAACCCACTAGACTTCATCTTGTAATGTATGCGTGCACTCCATGGGTGTTTTGTTTGGTTTTTGCAAAATACTCGATAATGTCAAATTGCACATCGTTAAATCAATAATTACGATATTATCGCAGACGATATATCTCGCACACCCCTATATACCTAAGCGATAGTGTTAACAAAAGCAAACGTTTGATATAAAATACATTTGCTGAGGCAACCATGTCATTGTTTTTGAGTTCTTGTGTGCAGTGTTGGGACTCAAATTTGAGTGCTCTGTATCGCAAATGTATTGCTGTCCAGGTGTGCTACCAAGCAAGTTTACCATGTATGATCAGCCATACATATGGAGCGTATCATGTGATGCAAACATAAGCAAAAGCAAAATTGAGAACTCATTTTCTGAAGCAAACATGCCATTTTAGCTTGATTATACAAGTATTTGAGTTATTTTGTGGAATGTTGTGACTCATGTTTCACAGGACTCAAAACCAAGCGCTATGTATCACAAGTTAAATGCTGTATCAGGTGGGCTACCGAGCAAGTTTACTATATATGAAATGCCATACACACAGTATGGAGCTGTCTATGAGATGCAAATGTGAAAATGTATTAGTTTACAAATCATGCACTATGGTAGAAGTGTTTTGAGTTGTGTGCAAAGAAAGTGTGCAAAAATAAGTCTAGATTAAGCAATAATCTGCTCTTGTAATCATAATTTGTGTGAAACGGAATTAAACGTGTTGGTGTTTTGCTGCCTCTAGTATTTATTTTACCTGGAAACTGTATTTAAATGTATGTATAGGTTCGTTTTTGCAGTTTTGCAGGAATGTAGGCAGAGTCATGTATTCCCCCCTGGTTAGCTCGACTTTAGTGTCAAATTACCTCCTGAATCCCGCTTTCCAGTCTATATATGCAGCAGAAGTCAGTTCTCAGCTGTAGTTCGTAGGGTTGGGTGGTCAAAGCCACTCAATCTCCCTACTACATGCAATTAGCTTTGTGGTTGAGTCGCCTGGGGCTTTACCCAGGTCAAGCTGAGCTTCCCAATACGACTGTAAATGAAAGCTCACATCCAGAGGCAAACCTTCTGCAGGAATCTAGCCTGCTTTGTTATTACCACAAGACTGAGACATTTATTTTGTGTATCTTTGATGAGCTGTTTGCCCTCCAAAGTCGATTCCCCAGGTCAGGTGTTTGGTTTTAAATTTAGCCTGAGGAATGTCTCTCTCCTTCAGACTCTTCTTCAAACAGAATGAGACCACAGCGAGTATCATGGGATATTGCATTATGATCACATCATTCTTGTGTACAGAAGCATCACATGCTGCTTGTATCTGTCAAGGACGCTCTAAAGCAATGTATCTCAGCTGGTCTGTCCTGATGGGGTCACAGACAGCAAAAAAAAAAAAAAAAACACTGTGTGATGCAAGTAATAAAATATAATTATAGCAGAATGCTTATCACTTACTAAAAGGAAGAACAAAACTCTTCCCATATCTTTGTTGTTAATGTCACTGGCCGGACATCCAATCGAATTAGATTTTGCTGGAACTTCATCAATCACTTGCTAGAAGGTTAGATTAGGTTGATAGGTCTGCATGATATGGAGGAAAAATGAGATGTGCGATAAACTTAATATGTGTCAATATGTGGCGTGATAAACCTAGGATTAATGTGTCAAATCACTTTGAGTTATTTTCAAGTAGATATAAAGCCATAAGATAGGGTTATAATGGTATGTGCACCATTATACCACAATGTGTGGTGAGTTATTAGTTACCGAGGCCATGAAACCAACTAAATTTAAAAGACATTTAGAAATCAAAGTTGTCATATTGCTACTGTAGTAATATTACTCCATTTAGTGGGGACAGACCAAGTAGAACCAGTTGAGAACCACTACTCTAAAGAAATAATAATAAGACATTTATTTATTGATTGATTGATTGATTATTTCCATGAATATAGCCTTTGCTTATATAATATAGCAATATAAATCAATTAAGTAACTACTCTAAGGAATTGTATTTGATTGATTTGATTTGATTTGATTTGATTTGATTTGATTGATTGATTGATTGATTGATTTGATTGATTGCCATGAATATAGCATCTGGTGCTGATATAGCAGTATACAAATTACACTTTAAACACAATTTGTCATGAATTTAGTTTTTGATGCTGATATTGCAATGCAAAAATTCAGCTGCATTAGTTTGCATCAGTTTGAGATGCTTTGCCAGTATACTGTAATTGCAGTTCCCTAAAGAAAAATCAACAACTTAGTAGTCAATAATAGTAGCTGTGCAATATGGTACTGCAGATCTGCTTCAACAACAGTGTATTTGAAGGTGAAAGTGTGTCAGCTAGGATTTGCATGTTTATGTCATATAAAAGCATTAGTGACCTATGCAGGCGAGATCATTTCCTCTCGTTGTATCATTAATAAACAACACACACAAGTAATACAGTGAACTCTGGCAAAAACCTTACAATCACATCACTGCACATTTATGTCTTTAAATAATGTAAGTGCCCACAATCCCCTGAACAAACTACCGTGACCCCTCCAAACATCATGCTTTTCTCTGCACCACTCTGGTCTCTGCTATAAATTGTTAGCATGCCTAGGGAAAGTAGCCAAATCTCATCATATGGAGTAAGTTTAAGTTTTTTTTTAAGTGCCACATCAAAACGACCACCACATACCATTCTTAATGAGAAAACGACTAAATGGAGCAGTCACATGACCTCTGATGGTTGGCTTGTGCCAATACCACTTCCGCTCACATGAGAATGTGCATCAAATATTGATGTTAAATTAATAGTTCACTTAAAAAATGAAACTTCTGTCATCATTTACGCACTCTCTTTCCAAATTTCTTTCTTTCTTTTTTTCTTTTTTCTTTTATGAGAAAATATTCAAAAGCACCATAAAATTATAATAAATAGCCCCTAAGGTTTTTGCCCTACATTTGTGTTCTCAATTGCTAGCTTTATGTGAGGAACAGACTGACATTTCTCAAGTAATTCACCGTTTATCTTCAGTTTCACTGAGCTTTAAACAACTGGGTGATTGAGCTGGCGAGTTAAACTCTGGAACTAGATTAGTTTGATTATCGCATACTAATTCATGCCAACTTACATTTGATTAAACAATATTTTCAGTTGGTCCCTGAAAGCAAAACCAATTGAGAACCACCACAATGTATTTATTCATTCATTCATTCATTTGTTTGTTTGTTTAATGAACATGGCTTTGATTCCATATGACAGTAAAAATAAACAAACTATTCTAAAGAGCTTTTATTTATTTGTTTGTTTGTATATTTGAGTGAATATTGCATTTGATGAACTACAACAACAATAAAAAAAGTTTAATTTTTACTTTTTTATTACTATGTTTTCTTTATTATTATTATTGTTGTTGTTGCTTATTCATTTTTTTCATAAATAATTCAGACTAGTTTTGTGAACTGAATCTGCTTGATTCATGGTAAAATGCTATTTCTCTTATGAACACATCAGTCAGTTATTTATTTATTTATAATTAAAGCCTAAGTCTTCACTGACCCGCATAATTAATAATGGCAGTAAATAATGACAATTTCCACTTTTGACTGAACTCATGTTTTAAAGTCAGCGTTTATTGTGTAGTTTTTCAAACCTGAAAGAAAAAAACCCACCCCGCCACGTTTCTGAAAGCAATTTTAGGTGCCATTACGCTAATTATCTCAGGTAATTAACCTGAATCATCTCCAAAAAAATGAATGTCAAGTGAAAATACACCGCATTATGACCATATTGCAGTGATTACACAGAATCCTGTGAAGTGAAAGCAAGTCAATGAAATAATTTTGGGAATGTTTATAGTAAATGTGGCATCCAGCTGGTGCTGAATAACTACACATTTGAGACTTCGCAGCAGAACAGATGCTACAGTCAGAAAGACAAGACGCTCACAGGTTGATTTAGTTGCAGTGCATTGTGTGCGTTGTCTGTGCCAGGCAGCATGGAGTGTTCAAGCTGTTGTGTCAGATAGTTTTAGTCGTATTTAAATTACAACCTGCTCTTGTTCAAAGTGTTGTTACTTGACATAACCATAATGGGCAATATATTCTCATAAACCAGCCATAGCCGTATTTATAATTCACTATTTCATGTACATACTAGTGCTGTCAAACTATTAATCACGATTAATCTGTATCCAAAATAAAAGTTTTTGTTTACACAGTATATGTGTGAGTGTGCTGTGTATATTTATTATGTATATATAAATACACACAAATACAATACATATAAATACATACAAATATTTTATATTAAATATATATATATAAATATATAAACTATAAATATGTAAATACATGTAAATATTTTCAAAAAATATACTGTGTGTGTGTATATATATATATATATATATATATATATACACATACATAAATATACACAGTACACACTGATATATTATGTAAATAAAAAAAAATCTATTTGAATGCGATTAATCATGATTAATCGTTTGACAGCACTAGTACATACATATTTGTAAATCTCGCAAAAACCTTGACATTGGGTAACTACATTAGTTAACATGAACTAACGATGAAAAATACTTATTTTAATTAATTAAAATAATTCTTATAGCATTTATTAACCTTAATTAATTATTATTGTTATTATTGCTATTATTATTATTATTATTGTTATTATTATTATTATTATTAAAAATACTACATTTCTGTGGTTATACATACAAACATACAAATAAATGAACACAGACTGTAAGTAATTGTAGGTAGTTGAGAAGCTCAGCAGTGCTTCTGCTTGTAATGTGACTGGGTTAAAATACCACATCAACTCATTCCCTTCTTTATGAGAAGATGTCTAAATTGAGCATGATCACATAATTTGGAATTATTTGCAAACAATCCAAGAGCAACATTAGCATATCGTTAGTTTGCAGAGAATGCTGTGCTGCTGAGCTCCGATTGCTGAGATAATGTATAAGATGCAAATAAAATACTGAATTTTAAAAAGCCATCTGGCACACGCTCAGGCCTTAAATTGCCTGTGTAGGTATGCATGCACAAATTTTGTGTTTGGTTGCAATACATAAATTGCACACGTACAGTGTTATTTAATGGCGTTTGCTAAGGCAAGCAACACTTATTGCTCACATTCGCGGTTAGGTTTTTTCTAAAACACATTCTTGTGCTTTGGCAATGAGTTAGAGCTCAGGCTGTGTGGCCTTTTGTGTTGAAATGGACAATAAAACATGCAACAAAAGCCCATAGATTTCTGTAAGAGAGATCAGGGTTTTCTTTAGAAAAAAATAATAGCATATTTTGTACCTTTTTATGCATTATGCACTGTCTGCATGGCGTGTTTTGATTATAATATGCTATTAATGTCATCTGTAACTAGAAAGGTTACACCAAATATGACATATGACGCAAACATTAAAGATGTATGAAGAAAACAAGTGCAATTTCGATTCATTCTGCTTCATATTCTTCAAAGTAGACAATATTAGAGCATCAAAGGCAGCAGAACATGACTGACAGGATGAGGATGATATTGCGTGACAAATGAATGCCATGTGTGACACAGTATGTTTGGGGATATGAGACAAAATAGGACTCCAAGACGTCTGCAGTTGGTGGGAAACGCTGCGAAGAATTCATATAGCATTCACAGTAACAAGAAAACTGTGAGAAACGCCACTTACGCCCTTTCAAGTCACCTCAAATACTATCATTACTCATAATTACATCCGTTTATGTATGTACACCCTCACGGATGACCAAACACCTCCACTGAGATACAATTATCGCATTGTACAGCAGAAATGTGTTATTAGAAAACTGCTGCAACACGACAATGCTAACAAGCTGAGACGTAGTCAGAAATAATGGGATTCTGCTGTGTTCAATGCTTTTATACTGGGCATGACCTCTTGCTTTCTCACTGATGGTAAATCTGGGTCTTCTCATCCTACCAAAAATCAGCTGTCCGTTCCCATGCTGCAGCCAGTCATGCTTGAGAACCCCAGGCTGTGAACTGCTCTGGAATAAAATGACTCTGCATGATCATATCTGCACTTGCAGTATGATACAGAAATACAAATATCTTAAGACGAATCCTGCATAATGATGTAAGACCACAATGTACAGTTTTAATACATGAGCAGCTGAAACATCATTGTAATAATGTCTGCAGTGTGATGTAATATATATATATATATATATATATATATATATATATATTATATGTTGCTCAGTGTGTGTGTGTGTGTATTTTGCTTAGTGTATTTATTTGTTTGTTTGTTTATTTGTGTTTGGGGGCTTATTGAGATGACGTGAATCACATTTTTAAATCAATAATAATAAAACAAGAAAGCATAGATTTTTTTATGTTAACTTTGTAGTTCCATATAAATGGAAATCCCATTGAAAACCTATTACCTCTTTCCGTTTCAGCACCCACGCGTCACACGTACGGTCTGATTAGCTCCCAGTTCTCTTGACACTTGAAGATTTCAGGGAGATTTTTCTCATCGAAACACAAATACCAGCATTCTCACAGCAGTTGCTTTTTTGCCGTTTTCAAGATGATTGCGGCTCTTGGGAACCCCACAAACCTCGCTTTTTGATTTAATGCACTACCACGTACATCAGAATGTAATTATACAGCAGTGCATTGTGGGAACTTTCCTCCCACATTATTAAGGCATTCTCAGTCGGTCAGTTTTAATTGTAATGGATGGTAACTGCTATAATTATCCATAGAGCAAGGGTGAACAGAGGTCACCGTCAGGCTTAACAAGGAGATCATAATGCATATGGGCATTATTCCTTTAGCTTAGGATTCAGTGTCTTATTTTTAGGGGAATGGAGTCTCTGAAGGTCTCTGGAAGAAGATCAGGCTTGGCATACTCTGAAACGAAAGCACTTGAGCTTGTAATGACCTCAATCCCTAAATAGGTGCTTTGTGAGTGGAATAAGTGAATTTGTACACAGATGGTGAAAGAAAAATAGTGCAACCCATTTATCCATCTAATACCCTTTCATGGGCCGGTGCTCCTCACTTGACGGGGTTTGTGTTTTTGAGGTTAGCTTCTTCAAAAAGCAATTACCAAGTACTACATGCAAAGTTTATTTGGTGAAAAGGTTAACCACATTGATGTGTACAAAAGCAACTATGTGAAAAGAAATACTGAATACCTGTGACTATATGCAAGTACAGAATTCTCTTTTAAAAGGCCAATTTTTTCTCCAGTCATCCAAACAGGAATTATATTATTAACTAGCCGCTTGAGGGCGAGGAACAATTTCTGTAACATTTAAAGGGAGGGAACCACCCATCCCAAGACATAATTAAATAGCTGGGTTGTTGTAATTGAGCAATTTATCCCTGTGCGTTTGATAATTTGTCTCACACTACTGGCATAACTTATATATCCAATCAGATGGTGTGCTTTTTAAAAATGCTGCTTGTGTTCTTTTGCAAAACACACTGAAAGCTGAGTATAATTTGGCAAAATGCTGACTTGAGTATGAAATTGTCATATCGAGGTAATGAACGTGCTGTAGTGCTTGTGTGTCTGTGTTTGATGTTTCAATTTATTATGTGACTGTTTGGAACAATGCTGTTATTTTAACTAAATACAAAAGGGCCCAAAAATGAAAGTGTTTCCAGTAGTCATTGACTTCCATAGTATGTTTTATTTTTATTTATTTTATTTTTGTTATCAACAGTTTTTTTTTTTTCACACATAACACAACATAACATCCAAAATATAACAAAACAAAACAACAGACACATACTCAACATCTCAAGGTCCAATCAAAAGGGAGGGAGAGAGGGAAGGACAACAAGAACACAAAAGTCACTCCTTTATACAATCACGTATATCCATCAAAAAACACTGCCAAGCATCAATGGTCGAGGGCCTGGCCCCACCAACTCGCGCCGTTGTACATTCACATGACACTATTTGCAGGAGGCTACGGATTCAATATGTTTTTCTACACATGTGTGGTGTAAACCAGTTCTGGATTATTGTCTTCTTGCTGTAAAACCAGCAAACAACATTCTCTTTTGCATTGAATTAGTACAGAGACCAGAATCATCATTAAGAAGACACAAACTTGGGTTAACAGACTAATCAATTCGCAGTAATGATGACAAAACCAGATTTACATGTGTCCATAGACTGATGACGACAGGACATTCCCAAAACATATGAAGAAAAGTGCCTGATGATGTAGTGTTACATATATGGCAGTTCAAATTTGACTGTAGTTTCATTTTAAATCTTTTGTAAGGAGTTATGTATGCTCTATGAATGACTTTGAAGTGAATAAGACGATGAGCCAGATTTTTAGATGTTAAGCTGAGATTAAGACCATACTCTCTCCCAGTCGACAGATAAATTAAGGTCAGATAATTCCCTATTCCAAATAGTTTTAATAGAAAGAAGTTTTGTAATGCAATCAATAATTTTATTATATATTAAGGAAACAGATGGCCGACCAGCAGATGGTGCAATCCAGTCCCGCATAGGATGAGAGGAAATGGAAGAAGACCAAGGAACGCCATACGCTTTGAGAGCAGAACGTAATTGAAGAAAGACAAAATATGCGGATGCTGGTAGACAAAATTTGGTTCTTAATGTCTGAAATGAACAGAGGCCCTGGTTATCATATATATCACCGCACGTGTTTACACCTAAAGAAGACCAAGAGGGTTGGACAAATGGATGATTTCCACATACAAAATTAAAATTGTGCCATAAAGGAGTACTGTTACAAAATTTGAAGGGTCCACCTATCCGACGTTCAACCGTTTTCCAGATTTTAATAGAGTTAGTCACAACCGGACCAAATTTATAATTATCCCCTTTTTTTCCTGTGCCAGTAAATAAAATATCTTGAAGTCTATTTGGTTTAACCTTGTCAGCTTCAATCACCCTCCATGAAACTGTAGATTGAGGATCAACCCAATTATGAAGAGCCTTAAGCTGGAACGACCAATAATATAATTCAAAATTTGGTACAGCCAGTCCTCCTGCGCTATTAGGATGTTGTAATGTGGTAAATTTAATTCTGGGACATTTATCATTTCAGATAAACTTAGAAATTATGGAGTTGATCTCCCTAAAGTAACCTGGAGGGGGAGAAAGTGGTAGCATAGAGAAAAAAAATTAAATTGAGGTAACAAATTCATCTTAACAGTGGAGATTCTTCCTTGGAGAGAGACTTTAAGATTCTTCCATCTTTGAATGTCATTTTTGACCTTAACTAAAATGTTATTAAAATTGTCTCTGGCAATCTTATGAATGTTTTTATATTTAGTAATGCCCAAATAGATGAAATAGTCCTTAAAAGGGATAAATGAGGGAATAGAAGAATTAACCTTAACATTGTTAATTGGCATTAAAGCAGATTTGCTCCAATTTATTTTATATCCTGATAAGCTACTAAAATTATCAAATTCCTTAATTATACTAGAGACTGAAACATCAATGTGGTCTAAATATAGAATAATATCATCAGCGTATAATGAAATACTATGATTATGATCATGAATCTGAATTTCCTGATGGCTTGCGCTAAGGATTCAAGAGATAGACAAAACAATAAGGGGGAAAGCGGACGCCCCTGCCTCATTCCCCGCTGTAAAGGGAATGAGGGGGAAATAATATTACCAGTTATGACTGATGCTGCAGGTGAGTGGTATAATGTCTTAATCATAGAAATGAAGTGTTCACCGAAGCCGAAACATTGCAGAACTGCCCACATATAATTCCACTCTAGCCTGTCAAAGGCTTTTTCTGCATCAAGTGAAAAGACCGCACAAGGGGTTGGGTGGGAGTCCGCAAAGTCAAGAATATGAAGGAGTCGACGCATATTGTCAGATGCATTGCGCCCCTTGATGAAACTGGTTTGGTCCTCCTTGATCAGACTATGAATTACCTTCTCCATACGAGAAGCAAAAACTTTAGCATAGATTTTTAGATCACATGGGATAAGCGAAATCGGTCTGTAGCTGGAACAATCTAATGGATCTTTCCCTTTTTTAAGAAGTAATGAAATCAGTGAAGTTTTTTGATCTCTATGAAATACCCCATGTTCAATTGCAAAATTAAATGAGTTAAGCATAGGTATCCCTACCAAATCCCAAATTTCTAAATATAATTCAGGGGGGAGACCATCTAGACCCAGTGATTTGCCCTTTTGAAGGCTTTTTAGAGAGACGTGGAGTTCCTCCAAACTTAATGGGGCCTCCAAAGATTCTTTATCCATCTGTGAGATCTGAGGCAGTTCCAATTTATCTAAATACTGCTTACAAATTGGTTCATTAAAATCTGTTTCAGCTTTATACAGATTTGTGTAAAAACCTTTAAATATGTCATTAATTGCCACAGGATTCGTGGTGACCTGATCATCCGATGATTTTATTGCGCTAATATATGCCTTAGACTCGCATTCCTTCAGCCTAAGGGCCAATAAATGACTAGGTCTCTCTGATTCAAAATAATATTTTTGCCTAGACCTATGTAAAATAAATTCCGCCTTTGAGTGTGAAAGTAAATCATATTCTTCTTTTAAAGAGGACAGCTGTGTAGCCTGTTGCTCAGTAAAATGTTGTTTTTGTAGGTTTTGTAATGTTTGGATTTTATTTTCTAATTGTGTAAATTGGTGAGTTTTCGCTTTGGCAAGAGTAGAAGAGAAAGATATACAGAAACCTCGTATAGCACACTTAGTCGTTTCCCACAGTATTTGAGGATCCACATCAGAGGGCATATTAATTTCAAGAAATGCCTTAATATATTCTTTTAGATAAGTAATGGAAGTCTGATTACTTAATGATATGTTAAAGCGCCGTCTAGGGGACTTGGCTTTAACATCGGAAAGAGGAACACTGCACAACACAGCAGAATGATAAGATAATAAAACTGGTAATATAGAGATGAAGGAATTAGACGAAATTAAAGATGGGCTGAGAAATATGTAGTCTATCCTAGAGAAAGTCTTGTGTCTATTAGAAAAAAAAGTGAAGTCCTTAGCTTTAGTATTCTGAATTCTCCAAAGATCGATTAAGTTAAGCTCAGTGATAAATTTATTCAGTAATTTAGAGGATGGATTGGCTGTTGTATCAGATTGAGATTTATCTAAAGCAGGATTTATGACAGCATTAAAATCACCACCCACCACTAGAGGGCAATCAATCTCCTCAAGTAGAGTTTTGTAAATCTGTGTAAGGACACTATTTTGCATCGGATAAAAACAAATCTACCCTTCTCATCACTACCAAGGTGTTCAATCGTTAAATTTAACTTCCGGTTAACAAGGATAAGCACCCCCTTAGTTTTATTTTGAGCGCAGGATAAAGCTATTAATTTGTAATACTTATTCTGGAAACGTGCCACGTCAGATTGTTTTAAATGCGTCTCTTGTATTAGGGCACAGGAAATAGATTTACGGTGTAAATATTCTAACACACGGTTTTGTTTAACAGCAGAATTTAAACCATTCACATTCAGTGATAAAATATTTAGAGTATGCATTGAATATTCATAATCCCAAGATTGTATTCAATAAATTAAAAAAGCAGAAGCACTTCCATTCTGTAAATAACATGTAAACGCTGATGTGCATTTTAGATACCAAACCTCCTAGATGAAAAATCCCTTTAGAAATAAGGTAAAATAAATAGAAGTATAAATGTCTGTTGTAACAAACAAAAACAACATAAAAACATGAACAACTGACAACCATAAACAAGGAACAACTCAGACCGCACATTACCGAGAACATAGGTCTGACTGAGCAACAAGAAATAGTGATGGTTCGTGACCGATCCACTCCAACGCAAGACATGCCTCCCGAAAGGCTCACACAGCCAAAAAAATATATTTTTAATTAAACCTACTCTCCATTAGTCCCCTCCAAAAAAGGAGTGTCAGTCTTACCAGCAAAGAGATCGTTGTACCGGATATATAGGGACAATATCCCAGTAGAAGAGAGGAGAGAAGAAAAAGCAAAAAATAGGTTTAGCAAGCGTCCATGTTCATCCTGCCATCATCCCCTCCTGGGCAGCTAGGACCATGTCCATCCCGGCCGTCAAGCCCCTCCCGCCGGGCTGGAGAAACAGCGGCCGCTGCTCCCCCGTCGTCCCCCTGCAGAGCTGCGGCATACGTTCTCCGCTGAGACAGGGAGCTGACAAAATCCTCCGCTTTCTGAAGAGAATCGAAGCTCCTCTGCTCACCCTTGTGCTGTAGTTTAATTACCGCCGGATAGATGAGGAAGGGCTGGAGACCAAGCGCTGTCATCTTCTTCAAAACCGGACCAAATGCCTTTCTCCTGATCGCTGTAGCTGGACTAAAGTCGGGAAAAAATAGCAGTGTGACATTGTTCTGTGTGCATTTCACTGGATAAGCCTGCCGAGCACCCTTCAGGATATCTGATCTGTCATGCCATCTCAGTACACGGAAGATGAGAGTGCGCGGCCGATCGGAGCCCCTCCCTCCGTCATACACGCGATGCGCCTGATCAATCTCAATGTCACGGCCCCTCAAGGAAGGAATCCACTTGGAAAGATTAGCTCTGAGGAAACCAGCTGCGTCGGGACCCTCCATCCCTTCTGGTAGCCCCACCAGTCTTACGTTGTTCCTTCTGCACCTGTCCTCCATATCTGTCATCTTCTCGGTGAGTCGCTCCAGCTGATCCTTTAAGTCCGTGACTGTCCTCTTATCTTCACGCGCCGCTGCCTGAACAGAATCAACGCGGTCACGTATCTGCTTCGTCTCGGTAGCTATGGCCTCAAATTCCTCTCTTATCTCTTTAACAGACTTGTTGGTCGCTTGTAGGTCCTCACGCAGTTCGCGCAATGCTGGAATCAGCACAGAGTCCATCGCATCTCTTACTGCCGAATTCACAACCGAATTCAAAGTGCTTTGCTGCTCTTTAAATGCTAGTTCAATGCGGTTAGCAATAGCCTCGTCGAGGTCTTCTCTGGAGATGGCTGAATCTCTGAACTTTTTCTTCATTGGCGATTGCTCAATCTCTCTTTTCCGATCCCCTTTGTCTGCCTTAGCACTCATGATGGGTCCAATGCAGAGTGATTTAAGTTTTACTGACAGGATCGTAAAATATGTGGCAAAGTGAGCAGAGCGAAAGACTAAGCCTGCATTGCCGTCAAAGGGTCACGTGATCCCCCCTTTTATTTTATTTTTTACATACTATAGAACTCAGTGGCTACCAGCAACTTTCAAATTATGTTCTTTTTTGTTCAACAGAATAAAGAAATTCATACAGGTTTGGAACAACATGAGGGTGAGTAAATGATGACAGAATTTTATTTAGGGGCGAACTGTCCCTTTAAATGAAAAACTCAAATATAAAAAGCATGTATCAAAATTTAGAATGTTGCATTGGTTGCAAGGAAATAAATTTAATTTAAGGTACTAAAATTACAAAACACACACACACACACACACACACACAGGTATTTAATACTTAATTTAATAATAATAATAAATAAAAATAAATAATAATAATAAAATTTCTCTCAGCAACCACTCGGTTCAGTAAGAGATTCATTTAACTGATGTTTTTGAATGAAGAATTTATTACTGAAGAGTCATTTGTTCATGAATCAAGCTACATTGTCAAAGGTCAAAATTATTGTTATTATTATAATTTTTTTTCAACCTGGGTTATTTGGTGAATCTTTTCAAGTTTCAAAATGTGATTTGTTTTCACCCCAACACAACTCAGACATGTGTTTAAGTAAATATATTTATTTTTGCATCTCAGAGTATTTTGATATAGGATATAACCGTGCCTTCAAAAAGGTAGCATGTTTGAGTGTTTTACAATTTAATTTGACTTTAAAAGCCTCGACTTCAAGGTCATGACAGTGCATTGAGCTGCTTGGAGAATTTAATGTTGATATTTGTACAGTACATCAATAATAATTACTTTAATGCTTTTTGCAATCTAAGCTTCATACCATGTTGTTATTCCAGGCCAGGCTTAAAATGCAATTCAGTTTTATACAGAATGTCTCTCTCTCTCTTGTTTCGTTTGAAGGTATTTGGTGTTACAATGAGGCTTTGTGTTCAGTTTTTAGGTGATTTGTTAATTACACATTTGTGAGTTGGGTTTGTTTTCTTTATTTATGGGTATTGTAATTTAATTGTGTTGTGAACTATATTTGTAATAAAGGATTGTTAAAATTCCATTCAAATTTCTCTCTTTCTCTATCTATCTCAAGATATCATGCTTTGGCAACATTGCGATGTTACACATGCCAATAAAGCTCTTTCCAGTTGAATAGAATTTAATTTATATATGTTGATAAACAACCCGAATTCCGGAAATGTTGGGACGTTTTTTAAATTTGAATAAAATGAAAACTAAAATATTTTCAAATCATATGAGCCAATATTTTATTCACAATAGAACATAGATAACATTACAAATGTTTAAACGGATACATTTTTCACTTTTATCCACTAAATGAGCTAATTTCAAATTTGATGCCTGCTACAGGTCTCAAAAAAGTTGGCACGGGGGCACCAAAGGGCTGGAAAAGCAAGACATTTTGAAAAGATTCATCTGGGAGAACATCTAGCAGCTAATTAAGTTAATTGACATCAGGTCTGTAACATGATTAGCTATAAAAGGGATGTCTTAGAGAGGCAGAGTCTCTCAGAAGTAAAGATGGGCAGAGGCTCTCCAATCTGTGAAAGAATGCGTAAAATGATTGTGGAATACTTTAAAAACAACGTTACTCAACGTCAAATTGCAAAGGCTTTGCAAATCTCATCATCTACAGTGCATAACATCATCAAAAGATTCAGAGAAACTGGAGAAAGGGACAAGGCCGAAGAACTTTGTTGGATGCCCGTGGTCTTCGGGCCCTCAGACGACACTGCATCACTCATCGGCATGATTCTGTCATTGACATTACTAAATGGGCCCAGGAATACTTCCAGAAACCACTGTCGGTAAACATAATCTGCCATGCCATCTTTTGAAAAATTTATCCTGAACAAAACACGACGGCTTTCTTCTCTCGTGAGGGGTTTGGCGCCACGGCATCTCTGTTTTTAGGCGGAACGTTAAAGAACGCGACACACACGTCTCTCGGAAATCCTGTATAATTCAACCAATCCGACGACGACTTTGACACTCCTGAAGTGTTTCAATGTATTTTAATATATGTTAGGGTATAAAAGTGCCTTCAAAAAGGTAGCAGGTTTACTTTATTATACCAGTGTTTTAGGCCAGCTTCATTTAACTTCATTCGTTCAGTGTATTTACACATTCTGATGCTGTCATTCATTCATTCGACAATCATTTGGTGTATTTAATTCATTCATGCACGGTGTAATTATTCATTCATTCATTCATTCGTTTTCTCCAGCATGTACCACATTCGGGTATTTATTCATTCATTCGTTCATTCATTCTGCTCTGTCTCTCGATCCTTGGCCTGAAAAAGCTTTGCGCTGTAAGCAGTGTTTCATCTGTTCAGGTGTGTATTTATTCATTCATACATACTTTAGGTTTGTTTGTTTAACCTTTCCGTCGTTTCGGACCTTTTTGTCAGTTATTTGCTCCTTGTGTGCTTTCCGTCGTTTCGGACCGTGTCAGATTTGCTCCTTGTGTTGCTCAGGTTGAACGCTCTGCTGGAAAGCGGAAAGGTCTTCATGCGAGGGCGTCGCTCTTAATGTGGGCCGATTGTGCTAAAAGCACCATTGTGCTTCGTTTTCGCTGGGCTCATGCTTTCCAAACATAATCTTATAACAGCCATGCAAGCAAGCGACACATCTCCTTTCATCTCAATCTTCCCACTTTCTTTTGCGTAAGCCACTTTGTCTCCGTGAGTTGCGGGCCTTTGCTGAGACAAGCTGTCAGCCTCGTCTCATGCATAAGCACTACTATAATTGATTAAGGGAGCTGTCTATCTCTGCACCGATGTGTGTGGCATAATCAAGACCAGCCGATGCTGTATCACATCACCGGGGGACCGTGATGCAATTTTGGTTGGAATTTTCAAACAGGCCAATTACAGCGGGGTTATTTATGAGCATGAGAAGTCATTCTGGGTAAATTTCCTCCACTATCAAGAGCAAAATAATGTACGTTTAGAGTAGCAAGATTTCAGCTTTGAAACTGATTGAGTCTAAAGATAGAGGAAAAACAATTATGGAAATCCAAAAGTTTGGGACCGTGAGTGACAAGGCTTCTGTTCTGTATATTTCTTTTATTTTAATACAAATTTGTTCATCGCCAATTATATTGTCAGCATCACAGTTTGAGTGAAAAGTTGTGAAAATTAAGTGAAAATCAGTGTTTTGTGGACAGCTGTTCTCGAGCTGCGCAAGCAGAAACTTCCAGAGAGCGTCTTGTGTTTCAGTGGAAGCAGAAAATCTGACCTTTTGCACAAAGGAGTTCATAAGATTAATGTCACAAGTTTTCTTATTTGAGCACTGATCTAGAAATAGTGCAGAATCTGATTTATTTGTTGTTCGTCATAACTTTCAGTTCTAAAACATGGCTTATTTCCAGATTTAAATTGGATTGATACAGATTTTCAGTATATAAACAATCATCTAATTAGCTTCAGTATTAAGCCACATCTTTTGTATGCTATCTCAAAATAAATATTTCTTATTATTAACAATTAATAATAATAAATTATTTACTGACTCTCTGTGGTCATTAAAAATCCCATGGTAACACTCATCGTAAAGAGTAGGGGTGTAACCCCGGTGTCCTGGCCAAATTCCCTCCACTGGCCCTTGTCAATCATGGCCTCCCAATAAGTCCCGCATCCACTTAGATTGGCTCTATCTCTCTCTCCTCTCCACCTGTAGCTGGTGTATGGTGAGCGCACTGGCGCCGTTGTCCTGTGGCTGCCGTCGCATCATCCAAGTGGATGCTGCACACTGGTGGTGGTTGAGGAGAGACCCCCCACATGATTGTAAAGCGCTTTGGGTGTATGGCAATACACAATAAAAGCGCTATATAAATGCATCATTCATTCATTCATTCATTATAATAATATATTTATAATCTAATAATGAAAAAAAACAACATAATAATAATAAATAATATATTTCTTATTATTAACAATTAAATATAAATTATAATAATATATTTATAATCTAATAATAATAATAATAATAACAGATAAAACAACAACTTATTAATTATATCTAAATTATAATATTTGAATAATAATAACAATAATAATAATAATAATAATACATTTCTTATTGATAACAATTAAATATCAATTAGAATTATATATTTTTAATATAACAACAACAAAACAACTTTCTTATTCATAATTCAATCTAAATTATAATATTTGATATTATAATAATAATAATAATAATAATTATTATTATTATTAGTATTATTATTGTTGTTGTTGTTATTATGATTATTGTTATTATTATTATTATTATTACTACTACTACTACTACTACTACAAAACTAGTATTAATGAAACTGGTATTAATGAAAAAGTTATGTGGTAGAACAGGGAAAGTTCTAGCAGGTTCCATATTATATTGTCTAACTGTATCATGTGAAATGAAGTGAAACATTTTAACCATAAGGGCTATTCATGAGTGCACCATTAATGCAGTTGGGTTATCAAACACCAGTTATCTCTTACTTTAATATTCATCTGCTGTTATGACACTCACTGACCAGTCCATTACCATAAGCTAATTGTTCAGGTGAGAATGCGTCTATATACATATTTATAGAGTTAATGACATTTCTATAAGGTTGAATGGTGCTTCAAGCTGATATTGAATGGTAATGTAATGCTCGGAGGGCTATGTTTAGATAATTGTGAGTCGGATGGATTCAGGTCATCTGTGTGTCTGATGTAATTATAGTATGTGTTGATAACTTGCCCAGTCGTGGTGTTGATATTAGACGTAAGTGACGTGACCTTGTGTGCCTTGTGTGTCTCCTGAAGGCATTAATGTCTCTGCACGTATTCGGATGGGATCAATTTTGAGTTTGAAATACAATAATTTTAATGTTTTAAACAATGATATGAGCACGATAAATTTTTCTACCCATTTCTAGCCATTGTTTTTGTCCTCTCACATCCTCTACTGGCTTCATGGCTTTTAATTTTACAGATCTTAACCCAGAGAAATAAGCCCTGATTTAACACCCTTCAGGCATCGCAGCAGGTGTTCTGTTGAAGCACGCCAAGGCTTTCTTTGAAACGTGCTCAGTCACTTATCCATCACTCAGTGGACGCAGCAGGAGACGCACACTATGCCATAAGAAAATCTGTGCATCCTTGTGTCCTGTCGTTGCATCAGAAATTCTGTAATATTGCATGGCTCTGCTTGATTCTGATTGGTCAGTTGTGGAATTCTGTGGTAACAAGTGAGACAATGTACAATCAACTGGTCATTAAGATCACAAACATGAAGGGATGCATTTTGTGATGACAGTAATAGTAAGGGACTGATTCAAAATTCACTCATTTCATAAAAAAGAGAAAATATTTCATAAAAAAATAAATACATATTTTTGTATTTTAAATTTGTGTGAGCTACAATAAACATTAGACAATGTTATCAGTCTCTGATTTTTATGTATGTATGAATGTATTGCTTAATTTTAGTCTCAAGTAGTAGTGGGATACTTAATTGTAATATTGAAATATTTTTTTATTGTAAATAATTGTAAAGAAATACATAAATATTTAATTGAATGATTAATAAATAATACTTTATTCATTACTTTAATTTTCATTTACTTTTATTATTTTCAATTATTATTGTTCAATACTTTAAATTATTATTATTTTTATTATTATTATTATTTAAAAAATATATATTGTAATGAATTGTATATTTATTATTTATTAGATTATTAATAATAATAATAATACCAGTAATAATAATAATATTTTTTATTTTCAATAAATAAAAAATAAATATTTGTATCAATGGTTTTAATATTTTATTGTTGTTAATTACATGCCATTCTTTAACACATTTATTTTGGCGGCCTGCTCTCTAGTTAACAGTATTGACCACTGAAAAAAATGCATGTTTTTCTACCACTAGACTGTGCATTTTCCCCGTACTTAATAGATTCCTGACTACATAGATCCTGAGCTAAAATGGTTAACTTCTTGTTTGTAACTGTGTCACCCTTTGTAACTTGTGTTAGCTTCCATATATAGTTGTTATTCCTCTTCATGTGCTGTCTCATGATGCTGCTGTTCCCCTGAGTCCAGCCTTCGGATATCTCTCCAACTCTTTGATCAGTTTAATGAAGGGCTTCTCTCTCTATTAAAGTGGACACGCCTGTGACGATTGTCTGTAAATCAGACTGCATAGCACCCCAGCTGTGCTCTCGTCGTCTCACGCTGGCGCCGCCATATGCAGCCTCCTAATCTGAATTAATTATACCCACTTGTGAAGCAACTTCATGCTAAAAATGTGAAAAAAAAGTCTCTACAGGTCTCTTGTAATCATAGCCGACACGGCCACATTGCTGAGAGATACATTAGTGTCGCAGATATTCATTATGCAGGCAGAAGCTCGGTTCCAAAAAACTAGGCAGCTTCCTTCTAAGGGGCCTTTCACGTTCATGCATTTAAAAAAATAAAAAAGACGAGAGCACTGGAATGGAACAAAGCACAGGTGTCTCGAGATGCATTTTTAAAACTAGAATTGACTGGCTCGACACACCGCCTCGAAAAAAGACGGCGGGATGCATTACATCAGTTGAAGATGTCCGTCTAGCACATGTTTAGATGTTTCTAGCATAGACAGATGCTAACACAGCATGCTAACTGAAATGCTACCTCATAACTGACTGGTTTGCCATGCTACTAAGCTAAAGACACCGAAGTCTACAGAGGTAGAGATAGATAGAGAGATAGATAGATATTTTTTATATCATATAACTTTTAATGGGATAGTTCCAAAAATGAAAAACACCCTATGATTTACTCACCCTTAAGCCATCCTAGGTGTATATGACTTTCTTCTTTCAGACGAATACAATCAGTTATATTTAAAATAAAAACTGTCCTGGCTCTTCCAAGCCTTATAATGGAAGTGAATGGGTGTTGAGATATTTGAATGCATCCATCCATCATAAAATAAGTCCTCCACATGGCTCCAGGGGGTTATTTAAGGCGTTCTGAAGTAAATCGGAGCATTTGTGTAAAATGATCCATATTTAAAACTTTGTAAACTGTAATCTCTAGCTCTCGCTAACTGTTCACGAGAGATGATGTAGTCGCAGCGTAAGCTCTGGTGAGAAGTGATGAACGCGGAAGCACAGAGAAGAGAGCAAAACAAAACAAAACAAAACACCAGTCACAAATGATAAGTATAAAACTAATACAAGGATTGATAAAGAAAAAAATCAAAGGATTTTGATATAAGCCAAGAGGAGAGTGGCTTTCCTTTGCTGTAAACAAAACTTGGTTCTGGCGAGACTAGAATATTCTCACTGGAGCTTACGCTTAGCCTACATCCTCCATCATCCGCTGGAACGACACTCTTTTGTGAACGCCTGTACGACAGTTAGTGGAAGCTAGATTGCGGTTTATAAACTTTTAGATATGGATATTTTTCTTACACAAATGCACAGATTCGCTTCAGAAGGCCTTTATTAACCCCCCACCCCGAAGCCGTATGCAGCACTTTTTACGATGGATGGATGAATGGATGGATGGATGGATGGATGATGGATGGATGGATGGATGGATGGATGGATGGATGGATGGATGGATGAATGGATGGATGCACTTTTTTGGGGGTTCAAAATATTGACCTCATTCACTGCCAATATAAAGCTTGAAAGAGCCAGGACATTTTTTTATATAACACCAATTGTATTAATCTGAAAGAAAAAAGTCATACTCCTAGGAATGCTGGAGGGTGAGTAAATCATGGGGTAATTTTATTTTTGGGTGAACTAGCTGTTTAATTAACTTTTATTTTAAATGATTAATAGCAGTTAATATTGATATAATACATTGTAAATACAACTATTTATGGCTGTGTACACACAGCATTGCTAGTTTGTTTTCCCGTTTTAGTTTAAATTACACCTGATTATTTTTTTTAAATCACATATTTATATAGAAATATGAACAGTGCTTTCTCCATAGCTGTCACCCTTGCTGTTGTTGACTAGCTAATTATTTATTTTTCTTTAACTTGCCCAGCATTTTATTACAGTTTTGAAGTACTTAAACTGCATGAAATACATATGTAATACAAAAAGTGACTAACATTTTGAATTTATAATTGTTCATACACATATCTATTGTACCATTGTACTTAAGTTTATGACAAACTGTTGCTTTAATTTATATTATTTTTTAACAACTGCAATCATACAGTAGCATAGTAGCGCATACAGCGTGTTATTAATAAGAATAAATAAATAAATACATACATACATAAATATCAGAAGAGTTTTGTCTGACATCTGGACATGTCTAGTAGTTTATATCATGATGAGTAGTGCTGTGTTTTATCATAAAATTATGTAAAATAATTTTCACAACATTGCGTTATAATCAATTAGGCTCTTATTTACACTGTATACACTTTGTTACAATAAGAGGATTCACAAGCATGCAGGGAAAAAAATCCAGCGTTTAGAGGAGAGTGAATTCTGACTAACTTGAACGCAATGGCCAATCACAGGTGTTCAATCAACAGATATGTCTGTGATTGGCTACATTTCTCAATGCTTCAAAGACACATTGCAAATAGAATCTTTTGATGCTTTCCAGAGCACAAACACAGAAGCCTTTACACAAATATCCTATTATTACACTGAGCAACTGAAGGTGCTTTTGACTGCGTGAGAAAATGGATGTGTGGCGTGAGAGCATGAGAACAGTATCCGTTGGTCGAGTCGTGTTGAACGTGTGTGTCACGAATCCAGTCCATGGACTCCCATCCGCTCGCTCTTCCGTTGCATTGACTCTCACACTACACAGACTGTTACATGTCACTCCGAACTACAGTTCCCATCATCCATTGCACTGATTACACACTCACATCTTCTACCAATCAGACACGCTTTATAAGCCCTGGACTTCCTCGTTCAGATCGCCGAGTATTGTTCTGCGTTTATCACTCACCTAGTGATAACTGCTACCGACCCATTCCGTGTTTCAGTTTAGTTTAGTCTTGTTCATTCTTTAAGTTTATAGTCTGCCTCATGGTTTATTTTTATTTTTATTTTTTTGTATCAGTGACAGATTGATAAAAAAATTGTCAATATATATATATTTATTTATTATTATTGCATTAATATTTGTTATTTACAGTATTTGTAGTTAATTTATTTATTTGTAAATTAAAAAATACAATTAATGTTTGCCATTTATATTAGTCTTTCCTATTACTAGGCTAATAATAATAATAATAATATGTTTACATATATTCATAAAAATGAATAACTTTTTTTCAAATAAATGTGATTAATGTTTTAATAATGTAAATAACAAATAATTCATTACAATAAATGTGATTTATATTTTAATAATGAAAACATTTTCCATTCATTACTATTTATTATGTATGTGTATATATTTCTTAATATAAATATGAACATATAGATATATTTTTTTCTGCATTCTCTTAATAAATTATTATTATTATTATTATTATTATTAGACCATTTGATATCTTTTGGACCAGTCTTTACTGGTAGCATGCAGATGATGCCTTAATAACTGTCTGGATCGGCAGCCAACAAGGTTTTGGAGCAGAACTGAAACGGTCCTCAGTGAAGCTGCCTAAATGCAGTGAGAATGTTTAAGGAGCTGATAGGAGTATCTTGGGATTGCCATCTCAAATGTGAGTTGACCCGTGGTAACACGCTGACATGATGTCTGGCCTTAAGCTAATTGAAAGAATACGAGCAATTTTAGAGCCTTGACTTTGGTTGCACAACAGTCCCCCATCCTCCTGATGGATTTTGCCCTGGTTCATTGTTCACTGTGTCAAATTGAGGTTATTTCAAAGCTGGCAATAGGACGTCACGTTCGCCCGTGTCCTTCCATAACCTTATCTCTCCACGAGTGTGAAAATCTGAATAGGAAAAAAAAAGCAGGTTGCCCGTTTTCCAAATAAACTGTTTGTGCGCTGAGTTTATTTACGTGGAGCTGCTATAAACTTTGCTTCAGTAGAGCACAGCCTCACGACTTTCCTTGTCACGACTTGACATTGATTTACATTGGATAGATCCATTAGTGTTTACAAAAGATCACGCTGTCCTTAGAGCTGTAATGAGTAGTGCTTAGTAAATCAAAAACCCCTCAAAAACTTGCCTGCCATCCAGATTACCGCTGCAATATCACTGGATCCGTATTATCAATATCGCTGGGAATAAAAAGGCGGATTTGCCATTAAGTATTACTGAACGCTGGGTATCACTATCAGACCGAGGAGCTTCATCTGCGTCGACAGAAAGTACATCACAGTGCTGGGATTTTGGCACTGGTGAATGTGGTGTATTAAATATTAAGATTCCTCGGAGATAAAATTGGAATAAATTGGACACGTCCTGTATTTTAAATAATTCAAGGGAGGTATTCCATAGATAATAAAAGGGCCTATATTATTAACACCATGAGTTTTCTTCTAAAATGCATGTTTAGCTGCATTGCAGTGAAAACATTTTACTGATACAGCAGAGGAGTGCTAAACTGTGTAAAATAGATCGGTCAAATATATTTTTGAATTTGCATTTTTTAAAGCAGTAATTCTAAAAACAATTGCTATGCAAATGCCAAAATGTCATTGCTATACATTTGCTTTGAGAATGTGGAGGTTGCCACACATAGCGTTGCTATGTGAATACTAGGGTGTTCTGACTAGATTTTACAGCAGTTGCTACTATATGATGTTGTGGTGGGTTGCCAAGGCATTGCTACGTGAATGCTAAGATGTTCTGATTAGTTTTTAGAGTGTTTCTTTGCAGTTGCTATGATGTTGTCTCGGGTTGCCAAGGCATTGCGAATACTATGTGAATACTAAGGTGTTCTGACTAGATTTTACAGCAGTTGCTACTGTATGATGTTGTAGTGGGTTGTGAAGGCGTTGCTATGTGAATACAAAATGTTCTGAATAGTTTTTAGAGCATTGCTATGCATTTCCTTTGATGTTGTGGTGTGTTGCCAGGGCGTTGGTATGTGAATGCTACATTCTGACTTGATTTTAGAGCATTGCTATGCACTTGCTTTGATGTTGTGGAGGTTGAAAGGCATTGCTATGTGAATGCTAAGGTGTTCTGACTCATTTTTACAGCATTGCTACTGTATGATTTTGTTGTGGGTTGCCAAGGTGTTGCTATATGAAATAAAAATATACTAAAATATACTAAAAATACTCGTTTTTAGTGGATTGCTGTTCAAATGCTATGATGTTGTCTTGGGTGTTTCTTTGCAGTTGCTATTATGTTGTCTGGGGTTGCCAGGGCATTGCTCTGCGAATAAAACATTATCTGATTAGTTTTTAAAGCATTACTATGCATTTGCTTTGAGGTTGTGGAGGTTGCCAAGGCGTTGCTATGTGAATGCTAAAGTGTTTTGAGTGTTGCTATAGACCAGTTTGTAGCAGACGTCACAGTTACGTCACTTGCAGCTGCGCACTCATTGTGGTGGCAAAAAAACAACAACAACAACAAAAAACACTGATAACAAGTGGAGGGAAATGGGTAGAATCCATGGAATACGATAAAAAAATAAAAAAATAAAAGTATTAGTGTGCCTTTGGATGTCAGAATCAGAGTGCAAATCATGTTTATAGAATTCATTCAAAGACACCATTTGAAACTAAACGCAGACATTCAAACAGACAGACTATGTGTGAAACCTGCTATGATTACCCTACATTTAAAGCATAAATTTAATTTAATCAATAGGTTTACATAATATTCACATAATGCAGACATATTGTATTAGCCCTACAGTTAAAGCATGAAATACCATTTACATTTTACATAACATTTACCTATTTTTTCTCACAAATGCAAGTATATATCTTGCAGTTTCTAACTCGATTTAACTCAACAATTGCGAGTTTGTCAATTCTGAGAAGAAAAATGCTAGTAGTGTGGGATATAAACTGGGGGGGGGTGGTAATGACAAATTGATTTCTCTTGTCAGAACTGTGAGATATAATCTCAGAATTGTGAAAAAAAGAGTCAGAATTTTGGAAATATAAACTCAAAATTATCTTTTTTATTATTATTCGATTCCATGGACTCCATAGACTGTTACTTATAACTTGTCATTTTCTGCCACCAGATAGGCCGCCCGTAAAAAAATAAATCATCATCACTGTTTGCAAACACCAAAATTGGTCTATGTGTTTGCCATAATGTGGTGGGGGTTGCCGTGACGTTGCCATATGAATTCTAAAGTTTTTAGAGCATTACAGTGTGTATTGCTATGTGATGTTGTGTGAGTTGCAGGTTGTTGCTCTGTGAATACTAAGGTTCTGTTTAGTCGAGTCTTGCTATGAGGTTATGATGATACTGTCGGTTGTTAACAGAGCATTGCTGTTCTGACTGGTTTTTATTGAGTTATTATGATGTACCAGGGAGTTGTTACCAGGGTGTTGTTTTGCACAGTATTTGTGGTTAAGACATTGCTTGTCAAGGGATTTTTTTTTTCATCCACCAGTCTAGTAGTTTAGAAAACTAACAGCACACATATCCTCAACCCTAAATATGAGCCAAATTTAATAGCGATGCTTGACTTACCAAGCACCACAAATATATTCAAAAGAATATTTCTTGTTAAAATATGAAAATAATATTTTAAATTATTTCTTTATTAAGAAATTAATTGCCATTGTACATTTGAGGCTATGAACAAAAAGACTCATTAAAAGATTTGTTCATTCATTTTTCATTCATTCATTCCTGAAGAAGCACGGCCTTTACCTCCAGGCCTATAGCTGAATAAATTAATTTAATTGTAGGAAATATATGCACCACTGAGCAACCATTCTAGTTAATGTGGCAACTGTTCTGTGACACACAAAAAAAAATCTCCTGGTGTTGCAAGACATTGTTTGCCTTGTCAAACAAATTATGCCACATTTCCTTGCAATTTACACAGCAGCAGTCTGTGATGCTCACAAAAGAGTGTAACTTTTCTGGAGGAAAGCTTAGAAAATCAAATCATTTGGAAGTTTTCTATTCTACTTTTCTTTAGTTATTAGACCACTTTTTTAAGGTGTCATTGTGTCATTATAATTTTTTGAGCCTGGAGTTAGTGGTCACAAACTGTTTTTGAAAAGGTCTGTGTGAAGTTTCTTATGTTCTGCCATTGTATTGTGAATTTTGTTGAAAATCGAAGTGCTTTTAGAATGTAATTTTGCTGTATAAAGCCTCTAAGTGCAATAACTTGGGGCACAAAGAGGAACTGAATGCAAGTGCATATATTGCATCAAACATGTGGGAGGAAAATCCATATTTGAGTGTTCAGATGGAGCCACTGCTGTGCAAAGCCTGGTCCCCATTTACAGTTGTGATTAAATAGGCCTATTCTTAATGGGAACAGTTTTAGGGTATAAAATACCATAACTAGGGAGTGGATATACTGTGTGCCTATATGGTTTGTGTCTAATGTTAAGATGGTCAGTCTTCAGTGTATGTTTTTTTTTTCTTTGCATACTGTATGTGTATTTTATACGATTTATATACAGTGTGCAAAATTAATTACAATTAATTTAGTCACTTACATGTTCAATGAATGCTTACATTTTGAATAACTAAATAATGTAAAATAAATAAAATAAATAAAACAACAAACAATAACTATAAATAAATAAATAAATAAATAAATACATACATACATACATACATACATACATACACTTTTTGATTGTTATTCCTGAATTGAGTAGTTAAGCCAACCATGATTTCCATAATACAATTTAAAAGGCATTGTATGGAACTTTTTGAGACACATACATAAACTCTCGCTCTCTAAGGACAAAAAATCCAATCAAGGCCATTATTTTAAAATTAAATTAATCCTTCTCATTTAATGCTTCACTGAAAAGAGGAAAGTCATTATAACAGCAACACTGATTTTTAGCAAAAATGACTCCTTACCGGTCATATTGCAGAGTCACAGGCCATAAAAAAGTTTCTCCCATGGTAGGATGGATCTTTAGGCAGCACATTTAGTGAAAGGTGTTTTATTTTAGTATTTTATTGAGAAATTACGCCATTCCTGACTTTACAGTGTCAATGTGACACCGTTAATATAATTACAGCAGTGAAAACATTAACTGTGTTTACACTTATGAGTTACTTGAACACTAATGCAGACTGTGACACATTTTTAGTATGTTTACCTACAAGCCTTATGTTTACACACAGAATTGTTTACATACACTGATGATACAAGAAATTTGCAGGTGAACAGCGACAGATGGCAATTCCCAAGAGTCAATGCGCTGCTTTCATTAAAAGATGGTGAGTGTGTGTGTGTGTGTGTGTTGTAGTGCATTTTGGCATGAAAATGAGAATGTAGCCCCTCTTGGATGTGGCTCACCTTTGGTTCATAAGGAAAATCTTGTAAATGAGGAGTGTTTGATCTGTCTGATGGGCCGGTGGGGGTTGGAGATGAGAGGTTTACCGTGTGGTAATCTGCTTTGATTCAAACTAATTAGCTTGTATAATGACTGCAGCGAATCTTTTAGCACTGTGGTGAAGAGTCGTCAAAAGTAACATGACGGGTTAGGTTATGAGGTCATTCTACTGATACACTCTTAAAGGGGTCATCGGATGCCCATTTTCCACAAGTTGATATGATTCTTTAGGGTCTTAATGAAAAGTCTATAACATACCTTGGTTAAAATGTATCAATGGTAGTGTAAAACAACACCCTTTTTACCTTGTCAAAAACAGCTCTTTTCACAGCAACTCTTTTTGTTGCATGTCTCTTTAAATGCTAATGAGCTCTGCTCACCCCGCCCACTCTTCCTTGGGGCCATACTGTTTACTTTAGCAGCATTTAGCCGCAAAACTCGCTAACTAGCAAATTATTAGGAATGGCGATTTGCAAAGATTCATAAAAAAACCCTTATATTCACTTCTTCAGGAGGTGAAGCTGGATCACGAATGATTCGTGTGAACATAGGCACATTTAGGTAGATCGGGGGCGCATTTCCTTCAGAAACAAATGTAATCTACTGCGTCTTCAGCGGCTCAGATGTCGGGAGTAAATGACGACTGCTATGTTCATTATTACATCCGACAACAAAACACCTCAATCGCTCAATCGGAGACATTCTTGTCTACACCTGCTCCGGCGTCGAAACAATGGCTGACTGATGACAGCTCACTCAGGGCGGGTCTAAGGTAAGACGCTAGTGTCAATCAACAACCATGGGAGCAGCCTGGGTCTGTGTGACGTCACACAGCCAAGAAGCTGAGAACTACTTGATTTGAGAAAAGGGTCAAGAATTATGTAAATTTTATATATATATATATATATATAAGCTTGTGGACGACACTACAGTCATCGGCCTCATCAAGGACGGTGACGAGTCTGCTTACAGACAGGAGGTTGAGCAGCTGGCTGTCTGGTGCAGTCTTAACAACTTGGAGCTAAACACTCTCAAAACTGTGGAGATGATAGTGGACTTCAGGAGGAACCCCCCTGCACTCCCCCCACTCACCACCATGAACAGCACTGTGGCTGCAGTAGAGTCATTCAGATGCCTGGGAACCACCATCTCTCAGGACCTGAAGTGGGACAATCACATTGACTCGATTGCAAAAAAGGCCCAGCAGAGGCTGTATTTCCTCCGCCAGCTAAGGAAGTTCAACCTGCCTCAGGAGCTGCTGATACAGTTCTACTCTGCCATTATCGAGTCTGTCCTATGTTCTTCTATACCTGTTGATTTGGTTCAGCTACCAAAACAGACATCAGAAGACTACAACGGACAGTACAGTGAGGATTATTGGTGAGAGGATTATCGGTGCCCCTCTGCCCAGCCTCCAAGAACTTTACACCTCCAGAGAGAGGAAAAGGGCTAAGAAAGTCACTCTGGACCCCTCACACCCAGCTCACTCTCTCTTTGAACTGTTGCCCTCTGGCCGGCGCTACAGATCACTGAGCACCAAAACAACCAGACACAAGAACAGTTTTTTCCCCCAGGCCGTATCCCACCTGAGCAACACATAACACACCCCGGTACTGTACATCTGTAAATAACTCATCAAACCTTCATCTGTACATAGGACACATGCACATTCACAGTTCTGTCTATGGACATTTTTCTTTTCTGTATATATATATTTTTTTATTACTATTGTTATTCTTAATTATTGTCTATTCTCTTCGTTATTAGTGTTTTTATTACCTTAATTATATGTTGTCTGCAGTATGTTTGTACTTTCTCTACTGGAAGCTCCTAACACCAAGACAAATTCCTTGTGTGTGCAAACACACTTGGCAATAAAGCTCTTTCTGATTCTGATTCTGATTCTGAATGATTCAGACAAGGCAGCTTTTTCACTAGAGAACGAGAAAGATGGATTATTATTATTATTATTATTATTATTATTACAAACACGCAGCTTTTTGCTTCACAAGACATTGTTTAATGGACTGGAGACTTGTGGATTACTTGTGAATTATTGTGATGTTTTTATCAGCTGTTTGGACTCTCATTCTGACGGCACCCATTCACTGCAGAGGATCCATTTTTGAGCAAGTGATGTAGGCTAATGCTACTTTTCTCCAAATATGTTCCCATGAAGAAATAAACTCATCTACATCTTGGATGGCCTGGGAAGTAGTGCATTGTAAGCAAATTTTCCTTTTTTTTTGGTGAATCATTCCTTTAGAAGTGTGGAATTGACTTGTATTTTTCTTCTGTCTAGAGCAGGGGTGGGGAACATTGATCCTGGAGGGCCGGTGTCCCTGCAGAGTTTTGCTCCAACCCTGAAAAACCCTGGAAAATAAAATACCTAACTGCATCCTGAAGACCTTGATTAGCTGGTTCAGGTGTGTTTAATTAGGGTTGGAGCTAAACTCTGCAGGGACACCGGCCCTCCAGGATCAACGTTCCCCACCCCTGGTCTAGCGGAATGTACAACATGTAGCCTTAAAGCCTACCTAAAATCAGAATTTACCATATTTGCTTGTCTATGCATGTTCCTGGTCTTATTGTGCATGATTCATTGGTGTAATTTTTCCAGATAAAAAATTATTGCCTTCATAATCTTTCATAATCTTTTTCTGCCTTTTTTCATTAATGCAAATGTGCCAGTACACAGAGTACACCGTAAAGTAGTTCTTATCTTTGGAGTTGATGGAAGTAATACGAGTTTCACCAAAACTTTTGTTTAATGCATCTTTCTCTTAGGGAATTTGTACTTTTCAATTCCTCCACTTTACCCAATCCGATTAATTCCCAATGGATAAAATCACGTCCCAGCACACGTTTCTGATTCTCAGTGAATGTCCTGTTTCAATTGGTAATAAAATGTGAAGAGTGTTTCACATTGAGTTTACGTTGGCCATCATTGTTTGGCACATGTTGTGCGTCAGATGAGCCAGGCTGTCAAATAGAGCACTTAATGGCTTTTTGGTACTCATGGTACATAATGGTACATTTGCTACTTATGGGTGAAAGAGCACAGCTGAGAGCTCAGTTGTAATCTCCAGTCAATCCATTAGCATTTAACCATCACCCTCTTTTTTCTTCCTGTTTTATGCAACATAGTTGTTTTTACAAACGTCTTCTTGAAGTCCACGGTGCCACTTTTGGATGTACAATGTGTATAATATTCAAAAAGCACCCCAGGCGATTTGGGACCATAAGTCTGTGTCAGAAACTCCAGTATCCCCTGTTCTTCCACTAATTACCAAGAGCCTCATACATTTTCAACCCGTCATGTCTGGGTGAGTATAAATCCCAGTGCAATTTTAGATCTTTTTGAACATCCATCTGGCCAAGAAAACCTGCCTCCACAATTCTGAAATCTGCTGATAAGATAAGACGCTCCAAATGATCTGTTTATTCATGCAAGTGTGCATGTATGCATATTAATGTGAGAAATTAACTTTTATATTTGCTTCTTTAAATTTCATAAGACCATAGTTTTATATAATGCATACAAATGGGTCAAAGAGAAAAGGGGTTTTCAAAGTCAAAACAATACAAGTTTTAATAACTTTAATAACCCCCATATATTAGAATGTGTCCTGTTTTGTTGTTGTTGTTTTTTTGTTTGTTTGTTTCTGAGCAAAAAAAAAAAACTTGATTCACAGAAGACACATACTAAAATGTCATTAAGTGTACAATAGTTCATATACCAAAAAATATTGCAATAACAAAAATATTAGATGGCACTAAACGACTATTTAAGGATTACAGTGAAGCACCCAAAAAGCAATTGTCAGCAAATTTTTAATCATAAAAATATATATTTTTTTAGATCACATTTCCCTTTGCATATTTAATAGGTACAGGTCAGAATAAGTATGTTGTTTAATTTTTACATAAATATATTTATGCATTTAGCAGACAATTTTACTCAAAGCAACTTACAATGGAAACGAAAACAATATTCATAGTGTACCATGCCATGTTTATTAGGAACAGGGCTGGACTGGTAATCGGGCATACCGGGCATTTTCCCGGTGGGCCGACGCACTGAAGGGGCCGACAGATTTTTTTTTTTTTTGCCAAGGACCATCACGCAGGGACAACGAGCAGTCAGTGGCCCATTGGTTTGTCTCCTGCATTGACAGCGTAAACCACCCAATCACAATGCGCTATAGACAGAGCGATGAAGTATTTTGCTCCGCCTAAATAAACCCCGACTTCTTCGTATCGGCTTTCCCCACGTTTCACAGCAGCTTTATAAAAACAGGCTTGCTTTGCGGTGAGTGATGCGGGCCAAAGAGCCAGGCAGGAGGGGAGGGGAGAGTAGTTGAATCGGTAAAGTGCTTAATAAGGGACTCGGAACGGAGGCAGGCATCTAGTGTGTGTGCGCGCGCGCCATGAGTGCAGAATACGCTTTTTAATATATATATATATTTTTATTTAACACTTTTTAATAAACCGTAAATTCGTACCCTGCGATTTTTTGGCCAAGTCAAGTCAAGTGTGTGCATAGAGGTTTCCATGGGCCAATGCGAATAAATCTAGATTTAAATTTGAAAAGACACGATATTGTCGGACCTGACGTTTTATTCTTATCCAAAACAACTAGATGCAATGATACATATCTACACTACCAGTCAAAAGTTTTTGAACAGTAAGATTTTGATTTTTTTTTAAAGAATTCTCTTCTGCTCACCAAGCCTGCATTTATTTTATCCAAAATACAGTAAAAGCAGTAATATTGTGAAATAGTTTTACTATTTAAAATAACTGCTTTCTATTTGAATATATTTTGAAATGTAATTTATTTCTGTGATCAAAGCTGTATTTTCAGCATCATTACCCCAGTCTTCTGTCACATGATCTTCAGAAATCATTCTAATATGCTGATTTGCTGCTCAAGAAACATTTATTATTATTATTATTATTATTATTATTATTATCAATATTTAAAACAGTCGAGTATTTTTTTTTTCTGGATTCTTTGATGAATAGAACGATCCAAAGATCAGCGTTTATCTGAAATAAAAAAGCTTTTATAACATTATACTCTATAGCCTACCATTCAAAAGATTGGAGTCAGTATAATTTTTGTTTTGTTTTTTAGGGAAAGAAATTATAGAAATTAATACTTTTATTTAGCAAGGATGCTTTAAATTGATCAAAAATGATGATAAAGACATTTATAATGTTACAAAAGATTTCTATTTCAGATAAATGCTGTTCTTCTGAACTTTCTATTCATCAAAGAAACCTGAAAAAAAATCTACTCAGCTATTTTCATAATACATAATAATAATAATAATAATAATAATAATAATAAATGTATTTTGAGCAGCAAATCAGAATATTTGAATGATTTCTGAACATCATGTGACTGGAGTAATGATGCTGAAAATTCAGCTTTGATCACAGGAATAAATTACATTTTAAAATATATTTTAAATATTAAAAACATTTCACAATATTACTGTTTTTGCTGTATTTTGGATCAAACAAATACAGGCTTGGTGAACAGAAGAGACTTCTTTAAAAAAATAATTTAAAAAATCTTACTGTTCAAAAACTTTTGAATGGTAGTGTATATCATATCTATATCTATATCTATATCTATATCTATATATATATAATATGGTGGTGGTGGGCCGCCTGGACCAAAAAATGCCAGGGCCGATTTTTTGTCCCAGTCCAGCCCTGATTAGGAAGCTAGGCTAGGAAACAAGAATGTTATTTTGATAAATTAATTGAAATACATGTTTAATCATTAATCTGAACAGTTACAGCGGTTATTTATAAAATTGTATTGATAATATATACAAAATAAGCTGGATATAATTATAATATAATATAATAACATATAACACAATAAACACTCTGCTAATATGTATTTTGCATTGTTGTAAAGTGCACCTGTTAGATTAATCACAGCAGATTTTGATACAGCCGGTTTTGGCAGTAGTTCTTGGGAGTGTTTTGTTTTTGTTTTGTTCCCAAAGCTGATTTTAGTCAACACAATAATTAATAGAAGTCACATATTCAACAACACTCACCTCTGACCTCTGACCTCTGCTGTAGGTCACTGTAGTTGGCAAAACTGCTTCATGCTGTTTTCCAGAGTGTATTTTAAAATGATTCCATGTTCCTTTGCTAGAGCAGGACATGTCCTAAACTTTGTTATGAGGGGTTTTTAGACTCCGCTAAAAGCAAGAGTCTGTGTTTATGGTTGATAAGCAATGTTAAGCTGGGCGTCTTTAAATGTGACTGTTACTGTTACGTATTCTGCTATCCCACAAATAGGTGTCCCAAAAGGGAGACCTGAAAATTTCCTTTGGTCTAATTTTAAAGCCGTAACATTGTAGGTACCTGGGTGAATGCTCTAAAATAAACTAATAGATGTCTGTGTTTAGTAAGAGACTGCAATGCAGCAGTCTACAGACTTAAATCAAGGCCTTTATAACCCAGTGATTCTTTTCACAACCATAAGCAATAAACGTTCTATTACATAAAAATTATACTTGTAAAACTGCTGTTTGGGGCCTTAAAATCACCACATTTGTTGCCATTTACAAAATTTTATAAAATGAAATATAATTTAAATAATTGAATAAAACATCTTTATTCAATTAATACACCACATTTCTTGGCAATCAGAAACAGTTTGTGGTTGGCCTAATGAACTGTAATTAAAACCTAGTCACAAGTCACGACTAATAACATCCCTTGAACTGTATCAGCCTATTGCCTCATAGCTACCGAATCAGGCACTTCTGAATGATTATAGGAGCTGGCAATGAGCCAATTCTGTCCAAAAGCTATAGGCAGATTCATTAAAGCAAAATGCTATAGGCACCTGCTGTGACATTTCCCATGATTCAGCAGTAAGCTGTCAGTTCTCTGCTGTTGTACCATCCACAGCGATGCCATCTGCAACTGCTCTGATGAATGCCACCTGAAAGAGCAGCAGTTTTTCTTGCAGCAGTACTTTTTCTCCTCTTCTTTCTTTCTTTTTTTATTGTTTTTTTTCTGACGGTGCCATCCAGTATTTTTGAGAAAAGTTTATTTGATTGTGTTTGGAATGGAATACCAGCTTACCGTGCAGTATAAACGACCATTCAAGAGTCAGGGCTGTTTGTTTGAGAGAAGTTTATGCTTATAAAATGTATTTAATCAAAATGAATTGATTCAAAAATACAGTAAAAAAATGTGAAATATTATTACAATTTAAAAAATATTTGCTTTTTACTGTAATATACGTATATTAAAATGTAATTTATTCCTATGATCAAGTCTGAATTTATTTATTTATTTATTTCATGCATACAGTTGCAGCTGATATTACATCCGGTGCATTTGCCTCATGGGAAACATAAGGTCAAATTGAACGTGTTGCATTGTGGGATACAGATATTTGGCATATTGTGCACAATAACATACAGTATTAACCTGATTTCAAGTATTATGTATGCTGTTCCAAACATAGCCCTTCTGGATTATTTGTCAGATCCTGTGTGAGACAGCAGTGAGTTAGTTTTCCTTGTCATAGTACGTCCTCTGGGAATTCTCTGAGCTCACTAACTGGAAGCTCCTATTTGAAGAGGTTCATTAATTAATTCATTAATCATTTCATTCGCTTTGTAGACCGATTTCACTGGAACTAAAATGGCATATTACATGTCTACCCTCAGGACATGCCACAGGGGTAAATTGTAGCAGGCGTGTTGTTGTTCTTCTGTTGGTTTTGGATAATTATGAGGTATGGCATATTTGGTTTCAGCAGTATATTCGTGCACACATAGCGTGACACATCTGGGTAATGAAAAACATGCTGTCAGTCAATCAGTAATTATAGCAGACAAAATAGCATTTTAGACAGAATGTTTTTAATATAATTGACATCAGAATGTACAAAAGTTTGTAATAATTAAGATTATTTTATTATTTAAAGAAGTCTCTTCTGCTCACTAAGGGTGCATTTATTTGATAAAAAACAGTAATATTGTGAAATATTATTACAGTTTAATGTAACTGTTTTCTGTGTGAATCTATTGTAAAATGTAATTTATTCCTGTGATGCGCAGCTGAATTTGTAGCATCACTACTTCAGTTTTCAGTGTCACATGAGCCGTCACAAATCACTCTAATATGCTGATTTGGTGTTTAAGAAACATTTCTTATTATTATCAGTGTTTAAAACTGTTTTGCTGCTTCATATTTTTTGTGGAACCTGTGATACACTACCATTAAAAAGTTTTGAAATATTTTTTTTCTACTTTTATTATAATAATAACCTTTATTAATACTTCAGTACCAATAATAATGAATAATAATTGAGCATCAAATCGGCATATTGATTACTGTTTTTCTGTATTGTAATCAAATAAATGCAGTCTTGGTGAGCATAGAATACTTTTTTTTTTTAGTGCTTTCAAATGATTAATCACATCAAAAATAAAAGTTTTTGTTTGCATAATATATGTGTGTGTTCTGTGTATATTTATTATGTATATATAAATACACACACATACAGTATATATTTTGAAAATATTTACATGTATTTACATGTCTATATTTATATTCATATAATTTATATTATAAATAAATATATTTACTATATAAAAAAAATTCTGAAATATATACATGCATGTGTGTGTATTTATATATATACATAATAAATACACACAGAACACACACATGTATTATGCAAACAAAAACTTTTGTTTTGGATGTGATTAATCGCGATTAATCAATTGACAGCACTACTTTTTTCTTTCTTTTTTAATTATTATTTAAAGTAGACACCATAACAGAAGACCGTAGAAAAACAGAAAAGTCAGAAGACTTAAAAAAAAAAGAAGAAAAAAGTAATTATTTTAAAACGTTTGACTGGTTTTGTGTAATTTCTGGAGTTTGACAGCTTCTGTTCCCATTTCTTTTTATTTTATGGAGCAGTGCATCTTAAACATTCTGCTAAACGTATATTTTAAGAGAATCATACATGTTTTGAATTACATGAGGGTGAGTAACAGAATTGCAATTTCTGAGTTTTGCTTTGCCAATGCCTACGCAAACACACCACTTCTATGTCAGTTCCACCTAATACACATCATCATCATCATCATCATATGAGTAAAATCATCATGTTTCACCACTCAAGGGCCTAGCTGTCTTTTACACATGCACTCCAGGGAGTTTGGTTATCTGATACATCCATTTTTCTGTCAGCTTAGGTACCACTCGTCTGACCCACAACATGCCATCATGTTAACTGAAACCCATCAATGTCAAGAATCCAATCACTTCCTCATGCTTAAAGTTGCTCAGTTAAAGAAATTGTTTACTCGAGAATTATTCACCATCATGTTTGTTTGTTTCCCTTAACCGCAGCTCTAAAATCACATGATGCCAAGTGACTGTTCTCTTTGTCACGCGAAGCTATCGTATGACAAGTCATGCGAACTGCTTTGTGATGCTTATAGAGTTTTTCTCCTGTATAAGCTTTCATTGTTCCACAGAACAAAAAAATGTGTTTAGAATGACATGAGGGTATTTTTCTTTTCTTTGTTAGTGTGCACTGTTCCTTTAAGATGAACAGTACAAGAGCAGGTAGTGCATGTACATCAGTAAATTGAAATGGTTATTCTCGGCTGTTTTTGCACCGTCGGTCAAATAAGCTGATGTCATTATAGATGATTAAATGAGCGAGTCTGTAATTTTCTCAGACCACATAATGCTTTCAAAACATATGCAGAAATAGCTCCTCATTTGTGTGTAACAGTTCTCAACAGAGGCCTGATAAATGTGTCTTTGTAGTTATTTTTACTTTTCGATTCTTTGCAATCAGAAAATGCAAACCAGATGACAAACGCTTTCTCTTTCTCTCTTTCTTTGGGGTGATTAAAACATATGCGCCTCATATCTGTTCATTGTTTGCTTGGTCGAAGCAAACATAGCTTTCATCTGCCTTCCAGGCCAATAGCCAAGAATACACTCAAATTTCTTACACTCTTTGAATTATTTCTGACACAAATGTCCTAAAAGTTAAAACTCAGGTCATGTTTTCGACTAATGAAAGTGACCACAACTGCCAATTATTTTCAGTGAGTAACAAACTTACATTCCTCTTTCTCACAAAAAGATATATAGCATATGAGATTATAGACTAATTTAATGATTTCTTTCTTTCACAGAAATGAGTAAATAATAACTTAATAACTCGTATGTCATTTATACTCTCTATGTATCCCACTTTGCAGTCTTATTAACTGATGAATCATAGTTGAAATGCTCCAAATATAATTATTTATACACCCATGGGGAAATGTGATTTTACAAAAGAAGAAAAAAAATGAATAAAGCAACAAAGGCAGTTTCCGAAAGAAAGAAAGAAAAAAAGTTGTGCAGTATGGATGCTTTAAAATGATCAAAAGGGACAGGAAAGCATTTCAAGCTACAACAGTTTTAAACATTGATGATGACGATGATGATAATAATAATACGAATAATAATAATAATGTTTCTTAAGTTAAGTTCTGCATTTATATCTCACTATTATGACTTCTTTCCTTAAAAGTAAGAAAAAGGTCTAAATTATGAAATTAAGATTTTAATTAAGGGAAAAAAAAGTCTGAGTTTAATTACTGTTTTTACTGTATTTGTCATCAAATAAATAAAGCATAGGTGAGCATTTAAAAAAATAATGATTTAAAAATGAAAGTAAAAAACTTTGACAGTTGTATAGATGATGTTATGGTTTTTCCACACTGCTCTCAATTTTGATTGTTTTCAGATCCAGTCTTTAAGACTGACGTTCTGTATTGTCATTTTGCAAGTAATGAAATCAGATCTGATTGTTCAGACAGTGTAGTCAGTATTCAGTGTGTCTCTATCTATGTTGCCATAGTAATGACTTAAGTATCAGTAAGATGTCAAGAGAAATAAGTGTGCGCATAAAGAGTTAGAAGTATGGAAGTAAAATACAGAAATCTAGCCACACTTTTGATTTACAATATACTGGCAATCATGCTACTTGTCCTCATATGTTTTTATAATGTCAATGTCAAATAACTCTTGCTTCATATGATTATTATCTATTATAGTGTTATTTTTGATTCCTGCAGCTAAGATTAATAGACTAATTATTCGACAAAGATTAATAGTGTTTTTCTTGCTGATAATATGCCCGAAGTTTGTCCTTATCTTATCATGTTTCTGTCTGTAGTTCTTTTGAATGCAATATCTACTAGTTTAGTGTTCTTAATAGAGGTCGTCAGCTGTATATCAGGCTGGTTGATGCTCAAAAATGGTGTAAAGTAACATATGGCTTACGTATAGTTGTCTCTGCATAGTAAGCAACAATATGATGACACGCATCACCTCTGAGGCTTGTGTGAGGTTGAATTCATGCACTGGCACGACCTTATGTGTCACAGGATCAAACAGCTGTGTAGCCACGTACACACATAGGATATATCAAGTTGACATACCATCTATTAGCATTAGCTCATGTTAAACCATAAAATAAGACCTAGGGCTGCCCAAGGTAATGTGTTGACTTTTGAGATTAATTAAGTTAACACTGCTAAGTGTGTTTACACATTTATCTAATTTGACATAAAAAGGGCTGCATTATTCTTCAAAGTAGGCTTAAGCATGCTTTATTCTATTCTTTATAAATCTAATCCAAATTAAACATTTACCAAACATAAAGTCATTTGAAATCACTGTACAATGCAGTTTAATTATCATTAAAGCTCAACAAGGAATAGCAACTGAGTCATACACAATAAGACCAGGGCCCGTATTCATGAAAAATCTTAGTGCTAAGAGTTGCTCCTAGTAACACAATTCTAAGAAAATTCTCAGAAATGTGGGTGTTTCCTCTTAAATTTAAAGAAAAGATCCTAGTAAAGATAAAAGTAATTCAGAAAGCATCTTAACCCTTAAAAGAGGTCTTAAGGTCCTAAATTGTTAGGAGTACGGACGAGGACTTTTAAGAGGCTTAATAGTTTCTTTAGCAGTGAAGAAAATGGACGAAACATGAAGAGGGAGAAGAAATGTGTTGCACACAATGCATGACAGTGAGTTAATAAGACGCTACACATTAGATCGTGCAGGGATCATGTTTGTGACCGATCGTATTAAAGACACGCTAACATCTTCGACACTGTGCAGAAATGTCATAGCGCCAGAATTGGAAGTAATCACTACATTAACTACATTAACATATTTAGCAACTTGAAAAGTACAACTATGCAGCAGTGATGATTTGGGTCTGTCACAACCTTCTATAAGCAAAGTGTTACAGCACTTTCAGAACCTTATTGTGTCACTGTTCATTTACTATAAAATATGTTAAGTATGACAGCATGGTAAATAAAAAATAAAGAATATACATATATATTGTGTGTGTGTGTGTGTGAGTGAGTAAGTGAGTGAGTGAGAGTACAGTAAAACAGGAAAAATTACGCCTGTAATTTCAAAGTGAAGGCTCATAATAGACCCTACTTTTAAAGGTGCTCTTTTATTTCCTTCTTGGACAACCAACCAATCACAGTCTTCAAAAGACTGTGTCATAGCTAGCAACGGGGTCAGCCCCGCCTCCTCACTAAGATAAACGTTTTTGTCTTTTCCTCGCTCAGAGTTGCTCTCAGATTGGTCCTGAATCACTTTTAAGCTAAGACTCCTAGCTAGAATTTTTTAAGCTAAATTAGGAGCTCTCTGAGAGGATTCTTAGAATCTTTAAGAATACGGGCCCAGGAATGCTTGTTTAGAAAGTAAATAGGGTTTGTTTGGATTTCATGTTGATTTTGCAGTGCATTTATATTTTAATAATAAATAATACAAATAATAATTATAATGATTATTATTATTATTATTTGTTTGCTTGCTTGCTTGTTTATTTGTTTGTTAAATTTAATATGATATCAACTGTATCTATTTCCTTTATTATTGTTATATTATTATTGTTATTATTAAAAAAGTTTAATTAAGAAAATTATCTTCACTTCATCACTCCTATCAGATTAAAATTAAATTAATTAAATAAATCGCAATTAACATCAAGTGGTTTTGTCAGTGAATACAATTAAATGTCACAATTTTAATTAAATTAAAATTTTAACTTTTAGCATAAGCTGTTAGCTGCTTTCATTATGTTTGTAATAAACAGCGTGTTTCATAATATAGAGGTCTCTTCACAGTTCTAATGAGGCCTAGTCCAGATGTGACAGCCACAAATTGCTCCAGGATAGCACCAGGGTACAGCCACGTGCCCCTCGGTTGCCGGGCGACAGTGTCAGACAAAGAGAAGTGCGGAGCGAGGACTCCAGTGGGGCACACGCAGGGATGTCAGCTACAATCTCCTGTTGTGAAAGATACGGAGTTGGATGTTTTAGCATGCTGCCTGCACTTTCACAAGAACATCACACATTTTAAATGACCTATTACTTTTACTTCTCAACACCCACTCCTTTATACCAGCCGCTTCTTTTGACTACTTTTTGTGTGCTGAGTTTTATATTATATTTCTGTCTGTGGATTTTAAAATATAGTTTATGAGAAATATGAGAAACACATCTCTCTGTCTGTCTGTCTGTCTGTCGCTCTTTAATCTTTCTATCTAGGTCTGTCACTCTTTAATCTATCCATCTATCTATCTATCATTTTATTGTTCTGTTGTTCTATCATTCGTTCTGTTGTATCTGTCATTCTGTTTATTGAGTCTAGTTGCTAATATTACCTCAAAAACTGTCAACTGTTCCAACTGACAAATGACACTGCAGTTGTTTTAATGAAGTCCTAGTAACTCATGTGTTCAGTAACACAGAGAGATGCCCATGCACAGACAGGAAGTCCATCAAAGCGGTGCTTTATGTGGCCTCTGACACTCTTTCACAGGTGTTTCTCATTCTGTGAAATGGGAGAAGAAAAGAAGGAACGAAAATAAGGTCATGCAAGCTAAGCTACAAACCTGGCGATAGTTTATGTAATCACCTTCAACTTCAAAGTGTCTTAAAATGTCACGCTACAAACACATATTTTCCCTTCCTCTGCTTCGAAATGCTCTGAATTTTAAATTGATGTATTTTTTTTTCTTCTGTTTTCTTATATACTCATCTGGTGGGTAAATACAAACACGCGCTGACTGATGGATATGTCTAGAATGCTCATTCACTGAAGGACACGATCAAACAAGTCAAGCCTTTCAGATATGAGAGCACTTTGATGAGCCTTCTCGGCCTTTAGCATGGAGGTATGGAAGACATACCTATTTTTCTCTTCAATTTTCATGAGAAAATGAAGTCGGTTTGACCTTCTGGGGTATATTGTTCAGCTCATATGTTCTCCATCTTCAGCCTGACCCTCATCTAAGATATATATATATATATATACACATACACACACACACACACATATACATACATTTGATTTTTTTTTTCTTTTTAAATCCTCCTCTATCTCTGCTAAAGAACATCACAGATCCTGGACTCATATGCAGAGCAATGCAGAGATGATGAATATGTCAGCTAGGAGGAGACATTTTTAGACTGATCCTCCCAGCAGTATAAGCGGCTAAATTTAGATATAAACATAGCAGAAAATTTGTGGTCAAAAAATGTATCCATCCAAAAGTACCAATTATTAAAAAAATCCACAGATGTAACTCCAAAAACAAATAGGAATATACTTCTAGTGAATATTTAGTTAATTATTTAAATGTATTTGCAGAAAAACAAAAAAAAAAAACTGTGATTTAACAGAAGTTGCTAAAAAGCCATCCAAATGAACTTCTTTGAATTTTTTTTTGTGTGATATGTGGCGAGCGGTCAGTGACCAGACTGTGGGCGGTCTGTGGGTGTGACGTCTGAGACTGAGACTAATATGTGGTTGAACAAGCTGTATGGAGATGTGACTCTCTCTGGACCTGTAAGAAGCACAACTGTGGGAGTAAAAGCTCAAAGCGGGAATAAAGTGCATTAAAGTGACGGGAGAGCATTGTGTGATGTGCATGCAAGATTTCACAAAGTGGATTGAATGTATTTCAGCGTGTTTGAAGCCAACTGTATAACAATAACTGACTGAGAACATACTCTATTAACTTTTTTTTTCATAATGCATAATACTGAGGAATTATTCAATGTGATGTAATTAAACATACGCTTCTAGTTAAAACCGAACTGCAGCATGAGTTAAAAAGAAAATTGACTCATTTTATAATCTCTTACTGGTTCTAAAGTCTTACATTTCCAAATGTAGCTGACCGAAGCATATGTGAAGAACAGTGTATTGCAGACGAGATCTAGCGTGTTGTTTATGGGTTGGCATTCACCCTTTGGGCTCCAATTAGAATATTTTGACAATTGCTTATTTAGAGCCACAGAAAGGGCACTGCTATCGGACAAAATGCTAAGAACATTGCATCCTAACTGCTAATAGACATGGTCCCAATTACTTTTTTCGAGCTATGGATGTTTGAGCGAGAGGTGCATTTTAAGTGCTATGTTAATTCTTTGAAAAGCAAGCATAAAGTACGTCTTTGAGACAAGAAACTTATTTGTTCTTTCTTTGCTTGCTTGCTTGTACAGGTCTTTCTTTCTACCCCGTCATCTGGCTTTGAAAACACACAGGTGAGCTTTTAGGATAAGCTACGATGTACCTTTAAAAGTGAAACCGTACACTGTAACTTGTGACGAGCTTTTAGCCCGTGTCTGTTTACACTGAGGTTATCATTATGCTAGTGCGCTACTACATATAGACACAATTGATCTGGGAAAACAGAACAAATTGCTGCCGTATCTTACACGTGCGGGTGTGTAAACACAGTTCTGTCCAATAAAATGCTGTCTAGCATGAGAATGTGCATCTAACACCACTGACTAGGAATACCAAACTAATGTACTGCACTTATGCAGTGATGGCTAAATGACTCTAAAAAGAGTAATTAATAATTAATAGCTACTAATTACATCTCCAACAGTGTAATTAGATTACTAATTACTCTCTCTAAAAAAAATATTGCATTACTTCACAAATCCCATTTAAACCTCGACCGGTTGAACAATAGAAGGATAGGCATACATTCTTTCAAATAAATTATATAAAATTGCATAAATTATTCTTGAACTGACAAAATATTTAAAAGGAGATTACATTAAAAACATATTTTAACATTATATGTTAATTTTGATGTTGAGATGCCCACTATTGTTTTATATACAATTGTTATATAGTCAGTATTGAATGCAATTACATTAGAAGTAACTAATTATATAAAAAAGTAAGAGTAATTAATTATCTAGTAATACATTACACCCACACTGCTCCTACAAATGTATGTTATGTATATTTGTCATATTATGCAAGTTGCCAAATATAATATTGTATACCACAAGCCAATGTGCATGGTTTGACATTCCATTGACTATGATTGATTGATTGATTGATTGATTGATTGACTCACTCATTTATTAATTTCATTTCATTTCTATGTATTTATTCAATTCAATTCAATTAAATGCAATTCAATTCAATTCAATTCAATTAATCTCTTATTTCTTTCTTTCTTTCTTTCTTTCTTTCTTTCTTTCTTATTCAACACTTAATGGATTCCACTCACAAGCAATGTAACAACAACAGTGTAGCATATTATTTATTATTATTATTTTTAACATATGTTGACATAAGTGTTTAGTAATAAACAAGCAAGATTTCCATTCTCAGTGCAGACATGGTTTTGACCATGACATAAGATTTTTTGGCTAAATGTCTGAGCTCTTTGATATGTTGCGCTACAACTTCCTGTTTCGACAGTTAACACAGGAAACAAGCAAACTGACCTGAGCAGAAAACAACAAAGTTAAAAAAAGTTAAAAATAATAGCATTTATTTGAAATTATTTTTTTATACATATCTTTACTGCCACTTTTGTCCAGTTGAATGCATACTTACTGAATAAAAGTATTAATTTATTTAAATTAAATAAATAAATAAAATGTAAAAAAAAAGAAATAATAATAATTGTACAGACCCCAAACCTTTGGACAGTATTGTGTGCATCGTACATGTATGCTAAAAAAAAAACAAAAAACTGCAAAATAAAAAAGGAATTCTTAACATATATATAGTAGCATCATGATTTATTTATACAGTCCTTTAGTTCTTTTAAATAAAACATTCTGTGATGTTCATGTAAACTGTCATTTTCTGACTCTGCCTGCTCTTCTGATGCTGATCCTGGTCTTCAGATGTCTGCTCAGCCTCGTGTAATGTTCACCTAAAGCAGCTACTTGGTAATGCAGCGCTGCAGGCCAGTTTCAACACCACTTCTGGCTGTAGGATAGAACAATCACAAAGGAGATCTCTTTCACATCTCAGTTCTTTCTCCTAGGCATCAGTGGGAGTGAATGTGAAATATGTGTTCCACTTCCGTAATGTTCTGTATTTGTTTGGACCGTCCAGTAATGAATCAAGAGCAGGAACCAGGAACATGCATTGGGAAATTGAATAGGGGCAGTTTTGATTTTCATGTTTCTCAGACTGCTGGCATCTCTTCCGAAAACTCCTTGGAGGAAATCTCTCAAACTGTGCTCATATTTGCCAAGTCGGCAACTTGGAGATTTTGATATAAACTCATCAAATTCTTCCAAGAGGAAATCATCCGAGCTGCAATCCACAGTAATGCTTTGTACTCTTACAGCATGTCACATATTGACTCATTTGGGTCTATTTTTAGGCTTGTAGGATAAACACCTGAAACAAAGCCTCCAGAACAACCTCTGTCTGTGCTAAAGAAAATACTGAATGAAAAATCATATTGCCGTCATACTTAATCCATTCTCGACAAATATCCGTTGGTTAACATGTGAGCATCCCAGATTTTATTCACCCTTTCATTGCATTTAATCCATTTACTTTTGTCATTTTTTATTATTTTATTTTATATATATATATATATATATATATATATATATTATTATTATTTTTTTTATTATTATTATTTTTTTTATTATTATTATTTACAATTCTATTTATCTCCATTTTGATTTTATTTTTAGTAATGTTAGTACTTTCGCATGAAATTAGAAATGTTGTCTTGGCAACTAACTGAAATAAGTTTGTTAAAATTTTCCATCTAATATTCAAATTTTATTTTAGCTTTATTTCAATTAACAAACGAAAATAATGAATTAAATTCCATTTTCCATCATACTTTTCACATCAGCAACAAACATCCCTTTCAGTTATTTGCCAAATAGCGCATCTGATATTTAGATTTTATTTCATATTCCAGCTTTATTTCAATTACCAAAAGAAAATACTGAATGAAATTCCGTATGTCCATCATACCTAATCCATTCTCAGCAAGTATCCCTTGATTAACATGTGAGCATCCCTGATTTTATTCACCATTTCACCACATTTAATCCGCTTCCTCCCCAGCTCTCTCAAAGCCAGCGCTGTGCCAAGATCGCACATTAAAGATGTCAATCTGCTCTGGTACGACTGCACAGAACACATCTACAGGGACAGGATGAAATGTGGGAGTGAAAAGAAATGGAAGGATGTGTGGAGAGGCGGCTAAGGAGAAACCTGGTTGATAGCAGAATGCCAAGCGAGTGTTTCTTGTTGGAATCGACTGTGAAGGGCAAGTTGGAGGTGTTAGGGACCTATATGTTGCCTCTCGAGCTCTTCTTCCTGTCCCAGAAGCCCTGCCACGGCCACTGCATCCTGCAGCTCCAGGATCTGCTGAACATCTGCACACAAATCCATATTCTCAGGCCGAGACGCATGCTTATGTTCCCAGGGTCCGTGTGCATCTTCTCTGCCTCTCTGACACTTTCTTCCCACATGTAAAAGATTTAAGATGACTGGGAAGGTCAACAAGAAAGTATTAGAGGGCCACGAGGTGAATTGTGGCACCCTATAAAGCTGACGAAAGGTCATTTATATACAGGAAGATGAAAGGAAACATGTGCTGAGGAGAACTGGAGCAGCGCATCACCAAATTGAACGCCCTGTATGTAATTTTATCTATACATACCATCTGCTTTTCTTCCCTTACCTATAAAATGACCTTTTTCTTCAGAAGTCTAGGACTGTCAGTGAAGAGAAAATATTTGGACTAGATAGTCTAGACCAGTGATTCGAAAAAGTGGGTCACACAGGTCTATTGTGATTATAGGCTTGCAGACTGCAATGAGAAAAGATGCTAAATACTAATGCATAATTGTGCATAGTTAGGACAGGAAAAAAAATGTGGCCGTGTTGTTTTATTTTAGTACTATTTATCTATTATTGTAGTAAAAATGGAGTAGGATTTACAATTTTCACTCAGATATTTCTAGTCATTTGCACAAATACAAGAAACTTTGAATTAAACGACATTTTGACTAAGAAATTTTGAATTTTTTAATACAATATACATACATTTACATTTAGTCATTTAGCAGACACTTTCATCCAAAGCGACTTACAAATGAGGACAATGGAAGCAATCAAAATCGTAGCAAGGTGTTTTTTTTATAATAAATAAAATGAAAACAGAAAAAGAATAGAGCAAGCTAGTTTTTTTATTTTGTTGTTGTTTTTAACTAAGCAGTTAGTAAAAGAATAGAGTGCAAGTCTAAAAGGGGCAAGATTAAAAAAAAATAGAATAGGAAGTGTTAGAGTTAGAGGGTCAAAGAAAGATGGAAGAGATGTGTTTTTAGCCGATTCTTGAAGATGGCTAAGGACTCAGCTGCTCGGATTGAGTTGGACAGCTCTAATCTCTAATCATAAAAATGCTCTAATCATAAAAATTAAAACAAAAACATTTTTTTTTAGATGTTTTACCTTACATGCAGTGAATCTAGAATAAATGAAAGTTTCACATTTTGAAATGTTACAAAAAAAAAATGTTCACGATATTCTATTTTTTTAGATGCACCTGTGTGTGTGTGTGTGTGTGTGTGTGTGTATGTATGTTTGTGTGTATATATATATATATATATATATATATAATATTATTATTATTATTATTGCTATTAATATTATTATTGTTATTTTAAGGTCCAATTTTCACAATTAACAAACCATAAACTACAACTTTTGCCTCAATAAACTCCTCATTTTCTGTTTCTTAATAGTTAGTAAGGTACAGCAGATGTTAAGTTTAGGTATTGGGTAGAATTAGGGATGTAGAATATTGTCATGCAAAATATGTCCTTTATAAGCACTAATAAATAGCCAATATGTTAATAACAGACATGGTAATAAGCGACTAGTAAATAGTGAGAATTGGTCTCTATACTAAAGTGTTACTGTAATTTCAGTAATCAAGCTTAAATTATTTTAAGCATTTATTTACCCCCCCCCCCCATATATGTTTAATGCATATTTTCATCTATATATAGTGTTATTTAAATTTACAAAAACATTTTTTAATAGTTTTAGTCAGTTTTGGGTAAGTTACTCTAAAAAAAGTCATGAATTGCTGCCTAATTGCATACATTACAATGGTGTAATTAGATTACTGTACTACTCTAAAAGTATTGCATTACTAATTACTTTGTAAATCCCATATCAACCTTGATCAGTTAAACAATACAAGGATAGACATGAAACTACTCTTTTAAGCCTTTCAAATAAATAATATAAAATTGCATAAATTATTTGATTCTTGAGTTGAAGTATTTAAAGGGAGAAGGTTACATTAAAAACATACATTTTAACATTGAATGTTAAAATTAATCCACTATTGTTTTATATAGAATTATCATATACTTTATACAGTATATAATGCAATTACACCAGAAGTAACTGTAATTAAGTTACAGAGAGAGAGAGAGAGAAAAGAGTAATTCTTAACTTTTCCAAGGAAGAAGTAATTAAATATATGGATTTTATTAGTAACATATAATCCAGATTCTTTAGCCACTTCAATGTGATTTCCATCAAAATTGTATAACTAGCTGCATTAATTTACACCCACAACATTCTTCAGCAGTTAACAATGTCTGTCTTTTTGTGTGTACCTCCAGCACTGGATGGTCATGTGATTGCTTCCGGTTGAAAAGCGGCGCCTCGTTGATCATTCGATCCCTTTTGTTGTTGTGGGAGTGAATGGAGGGTCTGACAACAATATGGAGAGAGTGCAGGATACCTTACACTGGAATGGGGGCCAGGCCTTTAAAATTTGAGAAGGGGGACTCTTACTGACAAGAATAGAGAGGGAATGAAAGAATGGTTGGATAATTGAGAGGGAGGTCATGGAGGGTGGATATATTGTACGCATCAGACAACAACCCAAACTCCAAGAAAACTCTGTGAAAATAGGTCACAATTTGCACTGTAAAAAAAAAAAAAAAAATTCTATATATATATGTGTGTATGTTTTACAAGAGAATAATATTTCAAATTTAATTCAGTGTGTTACTTGCTGTTTCTTTGTGAAGTGAAAATAATTTCTACACCATTTTAAGCAACTTTACACATTGATTTTTCACAGATGTTTTACAAGTATTTTTAATTATGCATTGCATTGTGTTTTGTTTTAGGGTAGAAAAAAATGTCTGTAAACTTAACATAATTTTCAATAACAGTAGTTTAAAATTTTTCTACAGAGTGCGTAGTAAGAAAAAAAAGTGATTATATTCGTGTCTGTTTTCATTAGGACTGGCAATTTAACACATTATTTTATTATGATGTTAATATATATATATAAAAAAATAGTAAAAGTAACACAGTTAATCGATTGTGACTCCTTATGTTCAAGAAAAACTTAAATATTTTCTTATAAAACATAATGTGAAGCATGTTCCGAAAGGAAGGGCCTTATTTTCCTAATGTTGTATAAAGCAAATCTGCAGGATTTAGCAATGTGGTCTGAGAAATTTAGCAGATCATCAATCACAACACCAGGGTTTCTGGCTGTTTTTGAAGGAGTTATGGTAGATGTGGCTAACTGGATGGTGAAATTATGATGAAGTAATTGGTTTGTTGAAATCACAAGCAGTTCTGTCTTGGCAAGGTTGGGTTGAGGGTGATGGTCCTTCGTCCAGCAAGAAATGTCTGTTACACATGCTGAGATGCGAGCAGCTATCGTCGGATCATCAGGATGGAATGAGAAGTAGAGTTGAGTGTCATCAGCCTAGCAGTGATATGAAATCCATGTTTCTGAATGACAGAACCTAGTAATGCCATATAGACAGAGAAGAGAAGTGGTCTAAGAACTGAGCCCTGAGGCACCCCAGTAGCTAGATGTTGCGACTTGGACACCTCACCCATCCAAGACTCAAACCACTGGAGTGCGGTTCCTGAGATGCCCTTTGCCAATAGGGTTGACAGGAGGATCTGGTGGTTAACCGTATCAAAAGCAGCAGACAGCTCCAGCAAGATAAGTATTGAAGATTTGGAAGCTGCTCTTGCCAGTCTTAGGGCTTCAACAACTGAGAGCAAGGCAGTCTCGGTTGAATGTCCACTTCTGAAGCCAGACTGCTTGCTGTCCAGGAGGTTTTTAAAACAAAAATAGACTTCTTTGTGAAGTCTATTCAATACTTTACTCATCTGCCACGATAATGTATTTTTTTTAATTGTCATATTTTGGGGGATTTTTAATCTGCAAATATTAATATATGCGATTAGATTCAATTTATTCATTTGCATAATATTTTAAGCTAACGTCAGCCCTATTTTTTATTTCTCCTGAGGAGAAACCTCTTAAGTGGACTCTTTATATGAAAAAAAAACGAGGAGGAAATTTCCTCTGGGAACTGTCAGTGAAAAATTGCAAAAATGTTTACACATTCTCAAGATCCCTCTCTCAATCACTTCCTTTTCCCCTTGTCTTGCTTGTGTGTTTTTTCTCCGCTCCTCTTTTGTCGGTGGCATAATACATTCTGCAGCTCGTCAACTTGAATGTGAATGTCACGTCTCTGTGCACTTTGATCAGATGCGGGCATTGTTTGGCGTCGAGACGCAGACTGCTGATAGCTCTTACGCTGGAAAAATGAGCCGCGAGCCCCCCTCAAACACACAACACTGAGCTCTTTTGTGTCTGCCATAGCATTTGAGAAAGAAATGGCTTCTCCCAAAACGCCTGCTCTCTTGACACTCACGGGCGAATATGTCCATCTAGACTGGGGGGCCAGGAGTCAACTATCCCTCTCGCCATCTCCCTCACGTCTCCCACGCAGAAGCAGCCGAAAATTCTATACATTCATGTAGGGACGGGAAAAGATCGCAGAGAACGATTAGGCTTTCCTCAGCTGTGAATAGCCTTCGTATCTCTTTCCCGTTCTCCACAAGAATGCCCAATAATAAGAGTCATACAACACAGGGCCTATCTCATCACCGGCCAATTAAATTAATGAATGGAGGTTTTTGATGCGTCCCGATAGAGTTCCAGTGTTTTACTGTGACAACAGCCCCCTAATTATTTTCTCCTCACTGTGTACAGTGGCCATCAAAAGAAATGGCTTTTTGCTGTTGAGAAAACGGACGTTTCTCTGCTCATTATGAGTGTTCCCTCTCTGAACAGTTTCCTTTATTGTTTTTTTTACGCATTCTAACTTTAGAAAAGCATATCGTATCTGATTAGCTGGACTGAAACGCAAAGCGGATAAAGTATTATTGTTGAAAGTGTGCTTGGCATTCAAAAGTTCATATTCATATTCTCAATCTCACGTATGCAGCTTCATTTTACGGTCCAGGCTTGAGCCAATCGATATCCCAGAATTAATTCAATTCACACTGCCGCAATTTTCAGATTTCTTCATACACCAGTGACCCTGAGGGTGCACAAATGAGGATAAATGTATAATACAAAAAAAGAGAGATTCTTGGAATATATATATTGTTGTTACTTGCTTTTTTTGAATGTTAATTTGTGGTTGCTTAGTAATATTTTACGAAAATTATGACTTGCTTTTAAATGGATGAAAAATATATATATTTTTTTTACAACATTTATTTACCTAGCTATACACTTCCATTCAAAAGTTTGGGGTCAGTAAGAATTTTTGGAGTCAGTAAAAATTTGTTTTGTATTTGAATATATTGTAAATTGTAATTTATTCCTGTGATCAAAGCTGAATTTCTCAAGTCTTCATTACTCAAGTCTTCAGTGTCAAATGACCCTTCAGAAATCATTCTAATATGCTTATTTGCTGCTCAAGAAACATTTCTGATTATTATCAATGTTAAAAACAGTCGCGCTGCCATATTTTTGTGGAAACCATGATGCATTTTATTTTAGGATTTATTTGATGATAAAATATAATTTGAATATAAAGTTCAAAAGAAAATCATTTATTTACAACACTATTTTTGTAACACTGTGAAAGTTTTACTGTCACCTATTTAATAATAATAATAATAATAATACCTAATAATAATAATGATAATAATAATAATAATATGTTGTTTATTGATCATCCAAGAGATCATCAAGAGCCTGCTCTCAAATCTTGTGTTTTCCCGTGTTTTTCTATTGTGTGTATATATCAAGGTTCAAGGTTCTTTATTATTTGTCACATACACAATCATACAGGTGTATAATCAGTAGTGAAATGTAGGTATATATATATATATATATATATATATATATATACAGTATATATATATATATATATATATATATATATATATATATATATATATATATATATATAATACTATATATATATATAATATATATATATATATATATATATATATATATATCAGTATATAATATATATATATAAGCTGTACAATTAGAAGCTGTACAGTTTAAGGTGTAATTCAAGTTTATGGCAGAAACTGTGAGTTATACTATAAAGTTTAGTTTGTTAGAGCCAGGAGTTTGTCTACACCTCTAACCTGAAGTATGAGCAACCGTATTAGTGATTTATGCCCTAAAGAAAGAGTGGTTTGTAAACCTATATCTAGCTAGCTAAGTTTCACCCTGTTCTTTTCAAACAAAGAGGATATTTTTCAGAAAGCTCCTCCAGCCTAAAGGTGAAATCGAATGTTATCTGGACGGGCCAGAGCTGTGGTCAGTGCATCGCTGATTATTCAAGCACTGACCCAGAACACTAGATTTGCAGCAACTGGTAAAAACCTGGTTTCTTTTCAACCTTGAGGACAAAGATCATTTTGGACTGAGTTACCACACGTCACCAGGGACCAGCATTGTCCGTTTCCTTCACACACCCTCAGCGATCCCTTTAAAAACCAATTGTTTGTTGCGGGACGAAATTGCCTAGGGGAAATATTGTGGTGCATTCCGCAGTGCGGCAAAACTGCTTAATTGCTGTAATTAGCTTTCGTGTTTACCTCCACAGCTAGTGCTGACTTGAACTTTTTAATGGAGAGCTTTAACAATGTCAACTGCATCACTGTGTACAAGATTGTAACCAGGCTTGTTTTGTTACTAGTGGCACACCTGCTCGCTTTATTATGGTAATTCATGTGTCGGGAGGGAGGATTTCACGAAGGTCTGGATACTTTATCTCAGTTCTATTGTGTGGCGTTTTTCGCAGAAAAAGAATATGCAATTAAGAAACATGACAAACAGGGTGGGTTCAATTTAAAGTGTTTATTGTTACGATTTGAAAGCAGTTTGGTCTTTTGCCAGGCATTTAATGTTTTCGATTGTGCATATAACTTTCATGCTTTCATGTATTTTTGAACAAAAAATAAAAATAAAAATTACAGGCTATTGTCTGCTATTAAGGCATGTTGTCACTCTACATGAGGTAAGTTGTCACAGTGGGAACCTATATATTTTAGACAATTTAATGGCTTTTCAGCCAACTTTAGGCAGCAATTAGCCTAAGTCAAAATGGACTCAACTCCATTATTGAGTCTTTTTGTCTTAATGATGCCTTATATCGCTTGTGAATGTCATGTGAACTTTCATCTGCAATATTAGAGCTCAATATTGGTACTTGACACTTCATATAATACTTACCCTACTGCTCCCAGAAATATTGCCAGATTTAGCATGTATATGAATCAGATCACAATAGTTTTACCACTGCAAATGACAAATGCCATATTTATTGCTTTCTGAAAATTGCACAAATGAAGCTTGCAAGCGTAGGTGTTGTATTTATTTATTTTTATTTATTTTTTTTGTGGAAACTCGTTTGTTGCAAACCAAGTTTGTTACAGCTCTTTGAGTTGAGTCTCTTGAGTTGCACTTATTTTTAATTTGTAGATCCACTAAAACTCAAAAAAAGTCTCTAAAGTGACAAAAAATGTTGAATGAGTGGTGCATAAGAATACAATTTATAAAGGTTTTACCTAAAATACTGTAACTATTTTAATGATATAACTTATGAGTCCTTGAGGCTAATTTTGTTCCTCATTAGAAAATGTATTTTTGTGAAATCTTTACTCTCTGTTTCAAATGAGGTAGCAGGGCTGACTGATTTTTAATATCTCAAATTTAAATGCTAGTTTCTAGGCAACCATACATCCCATCCAACCTATAATTACATAAAATGCAATTAGTTACAGATCATTCATGCATTCAAAGTTTGGTGAGTTTTCACCAAAGGGATATATATAAAAAAAAGTTTTAGCTGTTTAACGTGCAAAAGAGTGCATTTTGCACTTTCTCTTTCATAATAACAATTTAAAGAAAAATACTATAGTAAATATATGTAGGTATGTTATTTAAATGCAATTTTCTTTTTGCATTTAGCAATTTAAATGTAATTTTCAATGTATGCATTTATTTATTTAAATGTAATTTCACTTCATTTATTTGTTTGTTTATTTATTGTACAAAATCATTGCTAGAGAAAGCAAATGTTTGTGTGATATGGGTTTTTGACTTGCCCTTGTGACAACTTCTTGGTGTGACAACTAGCCCCGGTCTCTCCTGTACGCAATTTACCATGTCTCATACTTCTATCCTCTCCACTTCATTGAGTAAAACCTTTCAAATCTTTCAGACGTTGTTCATAAGAGATAAATCTAGCTGAGTTTTATTTAGACCTGACAAAGCACTCAGGACTGCTCACACTCATTAATGTGAATTGTAAAACAGTTCTTTGTGTCTGTATGTGGGAGTTTGTGTCTCTGAATGTATATGTATATGTGTATGTGTGGAGCTGGCTGAGGTAGATCTTGGGTGGGTATATCTTGTTATCAGCTCCAGATATCATGCTTTGTAATCCCAACCTTGCTTTCTCTCCTCTCCCACCCCCTCCAACACATCTGCCATGGTTTCCCAGAGCAGCTGAAGCTCAGCCCTCCCATTGTGAATCTGAGACAGGATTGAAGAGAAATGAAAGAAACTTGGAGTCCCACATGCGGGAATAGGGGGGAGATTAACCTAATTCACAGAGCATGTGAAATATTAATACAGTCTCCTTTCAAACTCTCCCAATAATCTGAGCTGTGAAGAGCCATTGAAGATACAATTTGTGCAGTTTGTTCGGTTTCAAAAACAAGCACCGTTTAAAAGCTTAGTTAGTGGCCTTGCTGTCTATGGCCTACATGTATGTCTTGAAAGGAAGCATCCGAACTTATACGGGACCTCATGAGCAAATCATTTACAACAGTACATTTGTGCACCACACAAATATCTCTATATATCTGTCTGTCTGTCTGTCTGTCTATCTATACCCTAGAACTTAAACTTTTGAATGGTGGCTTAGAGCCTATATTTTTTTAGCTCGACTGACATGGTCACTATGAACCATTGTTTTATGGAAAGAAAGACCCAAAAGTGCCTACTTGTAGCTTGTATAGAAAAAAAAACCAGCAGAAAGGTTTGGAGCAACATGGGGTGGTTGGGTGGGTGTGGGCGTGTGATTTCGAGGGCTGAAATATTATTTTAAAATAAATCGTTCAATTTAAGAATGAGGGAAGAAATCAATTCTTATTTTAATTGAACCCTAGCCCTCTTAATTAAAAGACATCTTCAATAGCAGCATAAATTAATTGACTCCAAGGATCTACAAAAAGATATGGAAATGGCCAAACGAGTCAGTCATGCCTGGTTCATTATCAGCTGGCAGTAAGCTCTGTGAACAAATGTGTGTAGCTCTGCTTCTGAGAGTTGTGACATACTCAACTTTTATAACAGTAAATTGGTACAAGCAAAAAGCCTGTTTTGAGGCTCTTTAATCATGTGTGAATCAATTGTCTGCTGATCCATAGCTTCTAAAACAAAGGGATCGTTGGCATGTGTTTTAAAGCACCACCAGAGTAAACTATTTATACACTTACAGAAGTTATTTTTAGTGTTCTTTGCTAAGGCAAGAACCTCTGTTACTATTGCTCGTGCTTGAAAACCTTTTTCAAAAACTTTTAAGCTTCTGACTTCAACTCATATATCAGTGACAGTGAAATGTGTGCTACAATTTTCAGGCAGTATTCTAGAGACCAGAATATGCTGGGTAATAACTGATTACATGTAATCTGGATTACTTAAATACTAATATTAAGTACTTAGAATTAGATTATATTACATTTTAAAATACTCGTATCAGACTACAGTTAGTTTTTGACTGATTACATGATTACATAATATTCACACAGTAGCAATAAATTATTCATAATTTATTGATTATCCCTAATTATCCTTTTTCTTTTAAAATGTCCTCTCTAAAATAACCCAGCACTTATATACAGAGTCAGAGTCTACCAGTTCTGTAGACGTTCACACAAGAGCAGTCACTAGCTAGGTAGATATAATTACACAGAAAATTGAGAAGCCACACATCATTTGACCACTGGATTTACCAAAATCATTTTAGTTTTAAGACGTATTTTTCTTAACATTGCATCAATTACTGATGAACACGTGCAATTTATTTGAATTATCACCCAGTGGGTTGTTGAACCCCAGTTTGGGAAACCTTAACTTAATGTAATGTGCAATGCATGTCATATTGTTAATAACAACGAATGGAATATATTTTATTTGTTTTTGCATTTTTATATATTATTCTATTTTAATCAATGTGATAAACAATTTAGGTAAAACGTAATCTAAAAAAGAATCAACAAGTAGTTTGATTATTTTACCTAAAAGGTGTAATGTAATGGATAACATTACTAACTATAATTATTGTCATTTATTTTTGAATATTTTATATAATTTGTAAGTAATTTTCCAGCACTAAATATAATAGACAACATCGGAGATGGACACTTTTGTCTTGGGCTATAGTAATCGACCACATATCAACAGCCCATAATATCCTTGCAATGCCTTAGCAACAACTCCGAACACCTGAGCATTGTGGCTATGACTTATGACTTCCGAGTCTAGTTTTTCAATAACGATTTCATAAGACTTTTTAGCTCTGAGGTAAAACATTGTGGACAATATTTCGGTATTAATTAGGGTATAAGGCCTGTTTGTTGATAATATAGCTCTTATCTAATCTCAATTGAGGAAAAGCAGAATGATTGAAAAAAATTGTCATTCATCACCATGGGAGATGTGCATAGAAATGATGAATTTCCATTCCTTTCAGGCAAAATTACAGCTCACAATTCAGAGAGCGATAATAGCATCGAGCTAATGTGTGCCAGGTTGTTATATGCAGGTGGGAATGATACTTTTACAGATTGGCTGAGAGAGGCATGAAACAGTAAAACGGAATTATTACAAGAAGTTTAGAGTAATGAGAATCTGTTATGGACCTCTCGGCATCTTGCGAGCTTCAATCTGAGGGCGAACATTTACCTCATTTTAACCTCAAATATCTGCTGAATGCTTTTTCAGAGAACACGAGAAATAATGAAGTAGATTATGCTTGTGGTTCGCATGGAGTGTCAGGTTCAACAGCATGTGAGAGGTGGTGTTCGGTGCTTGTCTTGACACCATTGCTTTACAAGTGTGACAGCTGTCATGGAAATTAGGATGGGAAAGATGCCCATATTTAACGCAGAAAGTAAACATCCAACCAGATGTCATAAAGAGGTCAGGGATTAAAATATGATATGATGCATTTTGAATGGGTAATCGGCTTTACTGTTAAAAACCCATGGCATATTTGTCCATAGTCATGATGTTAAGGTTATTAAAGGTATAGTTCAGCCAAAAATGAAAATTTACTCACCCTCAGGCCATCCAAGATGTACAGTATATGATTTTGTTTCTTCATCAGAATAGATTTGGAGAAATTTAGCATTCCATCATTTGCTCACCAAAGGATCCTTTTCAGTGAATGTGTGCCGTCAAATTTAGAGTCCAAACAGCTGATAAAAACATCACAATAATCCACAAATAATCCACACCACTCCACTCCATCAATGAACATCTTGTGAAGTGAAAAGCTGTGTGTTCAGTAGTAGTAGTACTCTTTATTTGTCCCGTCACAGGGTAATTTTTTGTTTGTAAGAAACAAATCCATCATTAAGACATTTTTTTTTTTATTTAAACTGTTGCTTCTGTCTAAAGTACCAGTCCATAATCCATAATATTGCTTTATCAAGTGAAAAACACTCTTGGAGAAAAAAAAATATCTTGTCTGAATCAGAAGAGAAATATGCACAGATCAAACACTGCTTACATGTAACAGTCCAAAACAGTCTAAACAAATATATGGGTGGATTTTGATGTTATTATGGATTATGGACTCGTATTTTGGCCAGAAGTAACAATTTAAAGTCAAAACACCTTAAAGATGGATTTGTTTCCTACAAACAAGCAGATTTTCACTTCACAAGACATGAATTAATGGACTGGAGTGGTGTGGATTACTTGTGGATAATTGTGAAGTTTTTATCAGCTGTCTCATTCTGACGGCACCCATTCACTGCAGAGGATCCATTGCTGAGGAAGTGATGTAATGCTACATTTCTTCAAATCCGTTCTGATGAAGAAACAAACTCATCTACTGTACATCTTGGATGGCCTGTGGATAAGTACATTTCCAGTGATTTTTTTGTTTTTGCTTTTTTGGTGGTGTGTGGGGGGGATATGGGGGGTGAACTATTCCTTTAATAACCTTTCTAACTTTTTGATTGATTATTTGCCTAAACCCAAAACCCAAATGTTCACATTTAAAATTGAGAGTTGTTGCATCTGTCGCAATCATTAAAGGACACAAATGGCTCGGAACAAGGACATTATGTAAACAACTTCATTTACAACCCAACCGTATGCCTGCATACTGCATGTTATTGGGGAAAACAAAGTGCACTAATCTATCAAGAAACATGAACGGACCGGCAACCTCAGTTAACGTGGAACATTTTCAAGTGCATAATTAGTTGGGTTTGACTATAGCTAACAATTGGTTAGGTGCATCTGTGCACAATTCTGAAAGCCTCGAGGTATCCTTTTTCTGCAATCCATTTGTGCTCAAACAACAACCCTAAGTGGGTCGGCATCTCTTTTAGCAAAATGTCTGACTGCAATCTGAGCCACACATTTAGTATGTGTGAAGCTCTGCCAATGACCAAGAAACCTGGCAGGCTGTTACAACTTCCTTTTGTCATGTGCGAGTGAATGCATGTTTGTGCAGTTATATTTTGGTCTTTGAGCAAAAGTCAGTGATTGGAGTCGGGATGACAGTCTTATTACATTAATGTAGCTATACTGTATATGCAACAGTATACACTTAAATTCCATATATTATATATATATTTAGATAAATTTATTGTATATATTATTGATATTTATATACAGATATGCATTAACAGCATATTTACTGATGTACTGATTAAATTTGAAGAAGTTTCATATGCTTTAACCATTTATTTATTTGTTCAAAAATAAGTACAAACAAATATATAGTGAAATGTTATTATATTTTAAAATAACTGTTTTCTGTTTTAATCATTTCAAAATGTGCTTTATTTCTGAGATTGCAAAGCTGCATTTTTAGCAGCCAGTTCAACAAATAATTTCAAAAATGTTATGTGTGTTTACTTTCAAAAATAGCATATGATGAATTCATGTTTGTAATTAATTAATAAGATTTAAACATGAAAGTGTTTCTGCTATTTATTTTCAAATGCATTTATTCAGTTTCACACACATGCACAATTTCACATGACAGTTTAATTCTGTTTTGTGTGTTTTTTAAAAAAAAAAACTGATCAGTTCATTCAGAGGTCATTTGAACAGGATCGGAACCTCAGTTCAAGTATCAATCTCATGCATTTACACCATTTATCAGTCAGTGATGGAGGACGATCCTCTTTACGGGTAATTCATTTACAAATTAAACTCATTTCCATTCCTTTTATGGTCAAATTTAATAAGAATCAAAACTGTCACACATCTGTGTGTGCGTAGACAGTCGATATTTCCAAACATGTTATGTGTGTATTAACAGTTGGTTGGTTGTATAACAGTTCTCTGGAAGCTCTGAATGACTGTGTGGGGTTATGTGGAAGACTTTGTCGTCCTGTGCAGACTGTTTAGACACACTTGATATGGTGCAAAGGCGATGTAAACATGGTGGTCATGCCTGGTGGTCTGCGTGTCACTAATTAAGTGTTGAAGTCTGTTACCGATCACAGCCCGTATTTCACTTACGGCACATCCACAAAGCACCTTTTAAAGCTGTGGGACTGTTTTACGTGACATTGCAATTGTTTACTTACAGGAAAACAATGTTGACGTGCGGGCTCTTGTTAGCTTCATCTCAAAGACAATTTATTATTGCAGATAAAGAGCAGGCTACGTTTATTGTGGATTAAATACATGAATAATTAACCAACGTTTTCCATAGCATCTAATCAGCGATCAAAGACCTGTTTCTGGATCACTATATCTAAGCAGGTCACGGATTTTATCATCATCACATGAAGCTGAGCCAGATGCTAGGCGAGCATTCATATTGTTAGACACTTTGATACAGATCCAGGAATAAAAACTGTTATTCTACAACATAATAAATGTTTAGAAAGCACTGCAGGCTGTGTGTTTGTTCCTAATGCACCATAAGTTAAACTGCATTGGTAGCATCTTCTCAGCAAGCACGAAACATTTTAACAACAATGAGGCATGTGGGTTGCACTGCAGCCTAAAATGTACCGAAACTAATTATAATATTGCGGTGTACATTTTAGGATTACCGAAAATGATTATTATGCTATGTAATGTTTCATGTAGCTATCAATGAATGTTTATTTATTTATTAGAATGTTAACACCCATAGATCATCATATTCTATCAGATATGTAATACATGGTATAAGATTTATGATATAAGATATGATATATCGATATAAAAAATATATGATATAAAAATGTAAGATATACAATATGGTATATTGATATAAAATAATGCACTCTAAATAAATAAATAAATGTATACATACATACACAACTACTACTACAAACAAATAAAAAAATAACCAATGCACTGACATGCTGACCAATGTGCATATTACATTTAAAAATGTATATATATTTTTTTCTTACAAAATTACATGCAAAAGTTATTCTTTGAGTGCATTATTATATTTATGTTTGTTTGTTGATTATATATGATAGTCAAATTATAAATGCATAGGATTTAGGACATGGAGGCATTGCATATGATATGATATATGATATGATATTATATAAAAGTAATGCATTCAAAAATAAAACATATTAATAAATAAACTAACATACTGACATGCTGAACTATTTATTTTTATTTTTATTTTTGTTTATTTTACCCATAGATCATCATAACCAGAAGAATATCACATTATAAATGCAATGGATTTACTACATGATATGATATGATATGTGTACTCGTAAAATAAAACACAATATAGATTAAAAAATAAAATAAAATAAACATACCACTTATGTATAATAATAATATTAATAATAATATTTATTGTTACTGTAATACTCTTCACGCTGTAATGATTTTTGGATGCTAAAGTTAACTGATTTCTACTGTACAGCAAAACTGAGGGAAACAGTCAGCAGGATATATTTCCACAACTTCATGTCAGTCAAAGTCTCCCTCACTATGTGGGCTGACACCCTGAAGCTTCTCTTCAAGTCTTCAGATTCAGAGCCACATTCACACATAAAATAACATTCTGGAAGAAAATGCGAGACGGTTTCCTTGATCCAAAGAGGAAAGGGTTGAATTTTGGCGAAAGCATTCAAGCTAATCTCCTCGCAGTGAATTGTGCTTGAGCCGTCCAATGAATCTGCCTCGCTCAGGGTTGTGCTGTGGGTGGTAAGGTTTTGTCCATATGGAGCGGACCGGCATCAAAGCATTTGCACCCAGATTATCACTAAGCTTTTAAAAGAGAGGAAAACAAGTCATTTAGACATCCAAAGAGTGCTCATGGTCAGCACTGTTCCCAATAACAGCATAAACATGACTAAACACAAAACCTCTTAATATGATGGCACATTAAATCAGCTCATGCAAATCTTTTTGAGAGTGAGATAAACAATAAAGATGCAATGAAAATAAAATACGACAACCGACATAGGCAGAGTATGTGTAAGGCTGACTACCAAAACTGAACAAAAATACACATTGGATGTTTGCAAACAGTAATGACGTTTTTCTTGGCGGAGCCAACCTGATGGCAGAAAATGACAGTCCTACAGTAGCAGTCAATGGAAGCCACAGAATTTAAAGAGAAAAAAATGAATTTCCAGTTTTATTTCTCACAATTCTGACTTTTTTTTCTTGCAATTCCAAGTTTATATCTCAATTATGAGAAGAAGAATCAGAACTGTGATAAATACATTTGGAATTGTGAGTTATAATGGCTGAATTTGGCGATATAAACTTGAAAAAAAAGTTTATTTTATTACTATGTAAAATAGTATAGGTTTAAATAGGATTTCATGCTGTAAGGTCTAATATGTTATTTCCCATATGAACTGCATATGTTTGCATATTATGTATACCTATTGATTTCATCAAATGCAGGTTTCTTTTTAATTTTTTTTTTTTTTTTGATAAGACATCTTCAGAGCATTATTATTGGAGGAGGAGACTTTTTGAAGTGAAGACACTAATAAATATAGATCAGAAGCAAATACTTAAAGTTTAAGACATCATCCTTATTGTCAGAAACATCAGAATGGAAAAGAACTTTACTTATAGAAATATTACACAGATGGTGGAACACTGGAAGTAGGGAAGCATATACAGTATATATTTGAAGGCAGAATTGTTTAGAATAAGATCAAAAGTAGAATAAATGTGAAATAGATTAATCTTCCTCTTGGCAGAAAGAGCAGAGAGGAGAAATATTATGGTTAAATTGACTTAATTCAGGTTTCATCAGTTCAGTCTGTGGCTTGCAACCATAAACATCTGCGTTTAGCTTCATAGGGCATCTTTGATGATCTTATTCTATGAAAGGCACAACAAGACTTTTTTTTTCTTTTCTTCTGTGGATTGTGCCCTTTTCCCAACACTTGCTACAACTGTTTTCCTGCCACCACATTGCATGCGCAGCTGCTAGTGACGTAACTGTGACGTCTGCTCACAAACGGTCTATTATGGCTGTCGCAAATAAAGTACAAATGAAATGAAAACTGTTGATATAACTTCTGCCTATGCCAGTGACCTTCACGTTTAATAAATGAGGTCAGTTCTGCTGGTCTTTGTCCAGGATTTTAATAGGTCCTAAGTAAAAATGTAAGGAGTGTATATTCCTATACATTTTTGAGTGCCCTCCAAAAATATGTAACTGAAAAAACGCAGAGATCCAAAAGGAAGCAATAACTCTGGAGTCATTTTTCTATACTAGATGAATAAATCAAGCCTGACAGCGTATTGTATCCATGCCTATAGTGTCCTTCCTGAAGGGCCGCGGGTTGAGCTGTTCTCTCTTATTGTCTGCTGTTTTACTAGTGTGTTTGCCATGACAAGTGTTTGTAACCCCTGACCCAAAATATTAAGTTGTAGCACGTATCTCGTATCTCATAGTTTGTGCTACGGACGTGAATTATGCCTCAACTCATGTGGGTTGTTGAGAAGAGGTGTGCTGTTACTTATCAATGTGAACAGACTTGCAATTTTTTACCTGTTGCGTTATAGAATGTTTTTTTTTTTTAAAAGAACAAAAAACATACAAAGTTTGGGGTTGGAAAGTTTTTGTTTTTGAAAGTCTCTTTTGCTCACCAAGGCATTTATTTGATAAAAAATAGGAATATTATGAAATATTATTACAATTTAAAGAACTGTTTCCTATGTAAATACATAATTTCTGTGATACAAGAGCTGAAATTTCAGCATCATTACTCCAGTCTCCGGTGTCATATGATCCTTCAGAAATCATTCTAATATGTGACCCTGCACCACAAAACCAGTCATAAGTCGCATGGGCATATTTGTAACAATAGCCAACATTGTATGTTATTTTTCTTTTATGCCAAAAATCATTATATTACGTAAAGATCATGTTCCATATATATATATATATATATATATATATATATATATATATATATATATATATATATATACAGTGCCTATAGAAAGTCGTCATACCCCTTAATTTTTTTCACATTTTGTTATGTTGCGTTATTTTTTTAAACTGCTTTAAATTACTTTTTTCCCCACATAAATCTACACCCCACTCACCATAATGACAAAACAAAAACCGGATTTATCACAACTTTACAAATGTATTAAAAAGGATACACTGAAAAAATGACATTGCATATATATATATATATATTATATATATATATATATATATATATATATATATATATTATTATTATTATTATTATTATTATTTATTTTTTTTTTTTTTTTTTGCACCCTCAGATTCCAGATTTTCAAATAGTTGTATCTCGGCCAAATATCGCAATATCCTAACAAACCACACATCAATGGAAAGCTTATTTATTCAGCTTTCAGGTGATGTATAAATCAGAAAATTGACCCTTATGACTGGTTTTGTGGTCCAGGGTCACATATGCTGATTTGCTACTCAACAAATGTTTCTTATTATTATCAATGTTTTAAAAACTGTTGTGCTGCTTCATATTTTGGTGGAAACCAAATTTTCTTGATGAATGGAAAGTTCAAAATAGTATTTATTTGAAATAGTTTTTTGTAACATTATAAATGGATTTATTAATTAATTAATTAAAGTATTGTCTTTACTGTCACTTTTGATAAATTGTATTCATCCTTGCTGAATAAAAGCATTAAAAAAATCTTGGGCCAGTAAGAAACCACTCAAGACATCTTAGCAACCGCATAACAACACTGTAGAATCATGACAATGGATTTTTCATAGCAGTCATATTTTACACTATGTAAAAGTCTAGTTTTATAATATATTCTGAGGCACCATTCCCAACAGTACCCTCAGCTGTGTTGTTTGTGCTGTTAATTGTGCACCCAGCGGTTCTCTTAACAGACTAGATGTTTTTGGTTATACATTTAATTGATTTCTTTCCCTTTTTCCACGTTATCAGATGCATATCGACCCTGTATTGTTTTTCTGGCATGCTCAGCTGCAGAATATGAAGTCTTGCACAACGACTATTCAAATGCTCTTTTTTGGGCAGGGGGTTATGTCTTTGATTTCTATCTTCAAAATAGCAGACTCTGTGCACCTTAAGCCCTTCGAGTCGTTCTTTCTTGTTAATTGTATTCAAAGTTTCACAGTGCTGAAAAAGTGGAACCAAGAGATTACTGAATACTGTTAAATTATTAAGTATTCAGTTTGCTTACTGCATCTAAGTGTGTGGAGGAAGGCAAATGAACATAACAAATAAATCACTTTTGAAAGTTGTTCTACCTTTGAGGTCTTCAAATCGGTTGGATGTACAAAAGCCCTTATTCTTGTGCAGATTCTGACAGTTCTAGCTGTGCTTTTGGGTGCGTTTGCTCATGGGAGATCAATTGCTTGAATTATTAAATAAGGAAGAAGCCAGGCTACTTTATTATTTTATTTAAAGACAAAACACATTTTTTTTTCCTTTTATGAAAGGAATTTAAATATTAATGTTAACTTATTAAATATAAATGATTGAATGAAACATCTTTAGAAATGCAGCTTGTTTAGTTTGGCCACATCGGGTAATTACAAATGATCAAGAACTGAAAATCAAATAAAGTGAACATACAAAGCACTTAAGTGTTTTACTTTATCTTTGGGGTATTAAAAGAACAATTTTACAGTCTCGTCTTTGATTTTGAATTATAGAATTGAGCTATATTATATTACTAGCGAGGCCTCAAGGCTTGAACCAGAGTAGCCCTGCTTCAGTGTCTATTCCAGCCGTACATTGCATCACCTTCTTTCTCTGGCGAGATCTATGTTTTTTATGAGCGAGGCTGTTTGTGCTCAATGGTGTGGACAAATGAAATGTGCAATAATGAAGAGAGACCCACTGCTGTACTGCGGTACATATTGTAACACATACAAATTGTTATACACACCTTATAAAATGCCCCAAGGCTGTAGACTTTGATCTGTGGTGCAGTTCGTGCAGAAATGTTGAACTAATTTGCTATCTGTAAACATATATGTATTTGGGTCATTCTGCAGTGGCATTTTCATCTGATTTTTTATTTTTTCTCAAAGTGAAACTCATCAAACCTACAAGCGTACAGTGATGTTATTTCATTGATCATCTGTCTCTTTTTATTCAAGATCTCACTAAATATAAATTATGTATTATATATTATATTATTTATTTTGAAAGAAGTCTCTTATGCTCTCACAGGCTGCATTTCTTTGATCATAAATGCTGTAAAAACAGTAATATTGTGAAATATTTTTAGAATCTAAAATAACTGTTTTCTATTGTAATATATGTTAAAATATATTTTATTCATGTGATCAAATTTTCAGCATCATTACATGATCCTTCAGAAATCATTTTAATATTCTGATTTGCTGCTTAAGAAACTTTTTTTTATTATTATCTATGTTGAAAACAGTTGCTTAATATTTCTGTGGAAACAATGTAGCATTTTTTTCAGGATTCTTTGATGAATAGAACGTTTAAAAGAGCAACATTTATTTAAAATTGATTTTTCTTTTGGAAACATAAATCTTTCTATCTGTCTCTCTCTCTCTCATCCTGAGTTTGTTTGTTTGTTTGTTTATTTTTAACTTATTAAATTTTATGTACATTTTTTAATGTTTCATGTTTCATGCATTGTTCCATGTTTCATGTATTTTCACATTGAAACAAGAGTATAATGTAATTATGAAGGTTTCTACTATTCTATTTTGCAATTCAAAATGATCATAAAGCATATGTGGTTTTCTAGGAAATGTGTACATTGGAGTTTGACCTAGTTATGTCCACTTCCACTTCACTTGCACGGCTGGGACTTTAAGCTCTACACCTGTGATCTAAATGAAATCCTATATGTGCTAAAGTGTTCACTAGTGCACAGTATGTACTGCAGAGCATATACAGTACAACATGCACTTTTGCTTCTTTCTTGGTGTGGGTGTATAATTCAGGGAAATTCCTTCAAAAAAAAAACATATACTATATATATTGATGCACGTTTTGACTCTAGTAACATCATATAGACACAGAACAGCTGGTTGTTGTGGGACGTCCCCCACCTACAGTACATAAACTGTATGCTGCAGTTTCTTATTATAAGTGACATTTAGCTGAGCAGAATATTTTCCAGAGACACGTGATAGACTTTATCATTGAATCAAAGAACCATTATTCACTGAAGTAGCTATTTTTTCCTGCTTGTTGTTGATGATGACAGATGTTGCATGTCCGTTCTCTTTCCATCTATATGTGACTTAAGATATATTGTTGTGATTGCCATATTGCATGTATGTAGATGTGCATATGTTACAGATGCTCTGCTGTGAGCGAATAAACAGAAACACATAGTTATACACTGAAGAATTGAGTGAATCTCACAAACACATATGAAGGTCACAATTAATAAAAAATAAATACTTTGTCCCAGAAATGTGCTTTGTATAAGCAATAGTTTATAATTTCTATATATTTTTTTATTCATCTATATGCATTCAAAAGTGTGTGCATATGAATATAAAATAAAACAATATAAAGTGGTATAAGATGTGCTTTCTAGTCAAACTGTGTAGAGAGCAAAGGTAAAAGTGGCTGGAGTGGCTGAAAAACAGCAGTGACATGATACATTACTGCTTTGAAGAAGATCAGGCCACTCAGTGATCCCTGGGGTTATTAGGCAAAGTTTCAACTTGAGTTTACGTTGGGAATATGAGCAGAGGCCTTGGGTAATGTCACACTCTGTTGAGAAGGGAAAAAAAGGCAAACCTGAGGACTTTTGTGCAAGGCTTGCAAAAACCCTCTGACCAACTTATTGTCCTTAGCACAGAAAAAAAGTCAGTGCAACTAATTCTCTAGAAAACTGCCCAAAGATGCTTTACCTGTTCAAGTAGATATGACTGACCCAAAAATGAGTTTATGGCACAAAGTTATTAAGCATATCAGCTGTTTCCAATGTTAATATTATTCAGATTATTATTTTATTTTTTCTGGGCATGATCATTCATATATGAAAAATAAAATTATTTCTGAAGGATCACGTGACACTAAAAATTTTAGTAATGAAATTCAGAAAAAAATCAGCATTGACTCATAGAAATAAAATAAACTCAATTTGATAAAAATCTAATTTTAAGATCAAAAATATGTCACACAATTACAGTTTTTAGTGTATTTTTGATCAAATAAATGTAGCCTCGGTGATCATAAGAAACTTTAAAAAACATAAAAAAATGTAGATATTGGTGAATTTCAATCGGTAATAAACTTCTTTTTCATTGTAGAACCAGAGCTTTTCCCGGTGTGTCTTTATGCAGCTTTTTTGTACTTTTTCTCATCCTTTTTGGAGGAACAATGTTTTATGGAAATGTGCTGCATTCTTTTCATTAATTTTTTTTTGCTTTGTGTTTCACGAGAGAAGGTCACACTGGTTGGAAACAACAAGAGGGTGAATAAATAATGACACAATTTTCATTTTTGTGTGAAGTATCCCTTTAAAAAGCATTTCATAATGCTATTATCACAAATTCCCAGCTCTAATGATGGTGCCCCGTTGTTTAAGGGACAACACAATCAAGTCACATGCAATTTGAGCAATTTGTTTCGCTACTCTCAATTTGGAGCATTTTTTTATTTATTTTTTTGGTTTGGCACATTGTTTTCCCCGTCTCTGACTGTGAGTCAGACTGCTTTATTGACCCAATTTGTATTTCCCATTTTCAGTATTCATAATGCCAAACATCACCATAAATGAACCGTTGGATTCAGGACAAATGAACATGTTATGAAATATGATTTTCACAGTAGATGAGTCAGTCCTTTGCAGCAGTTTCATGAATCCATGCAGAAGAACCCAGGGTGTTTTGGTCTACGTGTAGCTCTGTGATTCAAGGACACGGCCACTTGATCAGGTCATAACAAAGCTCAGCTGAAATGATTGCAATTGTCAGCAAAATATAATCACTGGCGAGACATTTATCATGTGCAGCCGTGTTTGAACTGTTGTGGACAATGTATTTTCTACAGAGTTTAATACACGAAGCATCAAGCTGCAGACAGTGTTGTTTTAAGCACTTCATCTCTAGGTGTCTTGAAGTAGAGCACTGGACCGTGTTAATGCTGACTTAACACATTTAAGAACAATAACGTTTGAAATGAAGACAAAGTCAGTTTTATGAAAGCATAGAAGCTCAAGACTCAAGAGGAAACTTTATTGCTCAACGGTTGCTCTTTCATAGCTCGCGAGATATAAAGGAGTTCTCAGTTAGACACTTTCTTTGAGACGTTTCACTAAAAGAATAATGATTTAACAGTAATCTTATATATTAAATACAATTATTTTCCATTTACATTCATTAATACTTTATATTATATGTATTTACATTAATTATAAAATATGTAATGATAAAAATTATTTTAAAAAGTAATCTATATATTTTACATATAATATAGATTACAATTACTTGTATTAATTCAATTAATAAAAAATGAGTTTATTAGTTAATAAATGTATTATGTAAATTATATAATCAAATACTTATTAAAATCATCATTCTTGTAGACACTGTATTATGTGTCTTATATAAATCTGAATTATAAAGCCAAACACAGTTAGAGATGTTGTTGACCTCAGTTCTGAAATTCAAGAGACAAATCTGAGATTATTTTTGGGACTAAATAAAATAAATAAAAATATATAAATAAAAAAAAATGTCAATTTGTTCTTCATTTGATCTCATTGCTGTCTAGGAAAACATTTGAGGTGTTTCCTGCAAACCTTTTTTTACATAGTAATTGAATCAAAATTATGAAATTATCATCAAAGCAATGTTCCAAGGTTACATGGTGTTAAATATTAATAACATCAAGAAAAAGGTTGTGGACTCCTGTATTGAGCAGAAGGTGCTATAAATTATCCATAAGCTCCTAGTTCTTCTGTTATTTTGACATTATCGTGAAAACCCATCGAATTTCTGAAGGTCATATCGTCTTGCACAACATTTGAAGGCTTCATGTCACAAATGACAGCTGGATAAGGTTTATTATACTGTAATTGTGGATATCTCAGCGTGGGAGGTCATAAGCTTCGGGGATATTCTCTGAATCTTATAACAGTGGTATGAATTTCAAATAAATCTCAGCCCTGAAAGCATTTTTGTCCTTCAAAGCACTCCTTGATCCCGCTGTCTTTTGTTTTGTGCCACCTGCCGTCCTTCAGAACTTGTATAGTTTGTGAGAAGTCCAGACGTTATGGCATGATTTATGTTTGCAGAGCACTTGATGTCGTTTTCACGCCTCGTCACATATGTTTGTCATTAAATAACCTTCGAGGTGGTAAAGTGAAGTTGCATTGTATGCACTTGGTAAGAAACCAATGTACAATAAAGAAAATGTTTATGTTTAATGTGCATTACAGACATATCACTGCAATATATAGAATATCATACTAAAACATGGAAGATCATGATATTTAACCAGTATTGGTTTTTGAGTTGATGTGGGCCGTATATGTGCATTTAATACAAAATATCAGGAGCTCAAATTGAATGGTGAGCTTTTTCTAGTTGTTTTACTAGTGTTTACATGTTTCAGCCAGAATCATATTTTTGAAAAGATATTCTGGAGATGTGCATATGGGTCGTACTTAGGGCTGTCAATCGAACTTGTGATTAATCGCAATTAATCACACATTTTTATTTGTTCTAAATGTACCTTAAATCAATACTTTTCAAATTTTTAATACTCTAATCAACATGGGTATGGACAAATATGGATGCTTTATGCAAATGTACACTATATTGCCAAAAGTATTGGGTCGCCCCTTCTAATGAACAGGTTTGACTACTTTAGTAATTTCTGTGAGTATAAATCTTAATGTTAAAGCATATAATGATATTCTAGGAAATTGTGTGCTTCTAATATTATAGTAACAGTTTGGACAGGACCCTTTTCTATTCTAACATGACAATGCCTCTGTGTATAAGACAAGGTTCAAAAAGAAATGATTGATTCAGTCAGTGTGGAAGAACTTGACTGGTCTGCATAAAACCAAGTCCTAATCCCAGTTTAACACCTCTGGTGTGACTGTAAATGCAGACCTTGAGCCAAAAACTCATCACCAAACACTAATGTGTGTGTGTGTGTGTGTGCATCAAAAATATAGCATTTAAATGTGAACAAGATATTTTTGTTGAGCACTTTACATGTATCTGCTTCTACGTGTCACATGAAAACTTGCATTATAGAAATATGTAATTTACACTGACTGCAACTCAAACACGTTTAGTTCCTATTTCTGTGTAAGTCGGTGGTTATTGGCCTGAATATGCAAATGTGGGCCACAACTTATGCCAATAGTGAAACGAGTGACTGAGCGCGAGCAGGTTACGTGACACCAGACTGCTTTGTTCAGCACACAGAAGCTCTACAGATGTCAGATCAGACCTATGGACCTGTTTTGCACTACTATAATAATTTTACACATCCAAGAAGATATTGCTACTCAGCCAAATGATCTTGCCAGGCACCCATTCAAACAGATGAATCACACACCGAGCCAAAATTCATTAAACAGCCTCGCAGTTTGTTTTTGGCAAGGGCCAGTAGGGTTGTGCATGTTTTTTGTTTTGTTTTTTTCTTTCGCTATTCTCACATTTTCTTAGAATAAAGGGTGCTATCTTTAAAGGCCAGCTCATTGTACTTTCAAACAAGAGTTCAAGATACTCACGTACAGTAAAATGTGCTGTTGCTGTCAAGTGTAGACATCAGAGTTACATATAGACATTGAGCAGTGCATCCCGCTTAATATGCAAACTGTTTACAAATAGGGTACAAAAGAAGAATTTATTATTATTATTATTATTATTATTGTTGACGTTGTTTGTTTGTTTGTTTATTTTTACACAAGCTTTTGGTCAGTGAAAGGAGATCTTCAGAAAATGTTGATTGTGAAACATAAGAGGTCAAATTGAATATTGAATTAGCTGTATTATTTCCTTTTCATTTTGGTAGGTTTGCAGCCTAGTTAGCAAAAGTTGTAACATGTCTATTTGAAGTGTATTTATTTACTGATTTCTTTTCTATAAATTGAAATACAGACTTTAAAATTTAAAAGGGGTGACACTGTTGCAGATTTAGCCTAAATTGAACTGAGTAAACTGGTTAAATTTATGAAAATTAAGATTTTCTTTTTTATTTTTTTATACTTTTAATTATTATTATATTATATTATATTATATTATATTATATTATTATATTATATTATATTAAATTGTATTGTATTGTATTGTATATTGTATTATATTATATTATATTATATTATATTATATTATATACTCACCAAGGCTGCATTTATTTGATTAAAATGTAAAAAACAGTAATACTGTGAAATACTGATTGTTCTATTTAATATATATATATATATACAGTATATTTAAAATGCAATTTATTCCTGTGATGCAAAGCTGAATTTTCAGCATATACTCCAGTCTTCACATGATCCTTCTGAAATAATTTTAATATGCTGATTTGCTGCTCAAGAAACATTATTATTATTATTATTATTATTAATTATATCTGATTATAAGTTGAAAACATTTGTGCTGCTTTCATATTTTTGTGGAAACCATGATACTTTTTTTACTCTGATAAATAGGAAGTTTTTAAGCAACATTTATTTGAAATAGTAACATTATAAAAATGTCTTTACTAACACTTTTAGGCCCGGTTTCACAGACAGGGCTTAGACTAAGCCAGGATTAGGCCATAGTCTATTAGGACATTAGGACATTTAAGTAATTTTTTATAAACATTCTTATAAAAAAACATTACTAGTGTGCATCTTGAGACAAAACAAAGGCGCTTCTATATTTTAAGATCAGTCAGTGCAAGTTTCTTTCAGTTTAAACAGCTCAGACTTGAGCCTTGTCTGTGAAACTGGGGGTTAATCACATTAATGCATCCTTGCTGATTAAAAGTATTACTTTTTCAAAAAAAAAAAAAAAATTCTGAGATGGAACAAGCCAAAATCACAATTTTAACTGAGGACACAGACATGTAGTTAAAATCTTGAGTCAGTGAGTGAGTGAGTGAATGAATGAATGAATGAATGAATGAATGAATGAATTTGGATTTGTTCCTGCAATTTCATAGGACACCAAAGCGTGCTTTATTTGTGGAAAGCAGCAATTATGTTAAATTTCTAAACTGTTCTCATGTTGTAAAAGTTAGGGTTCAAGTACTACTTAACTAAACATTTTTTTGTATTAACTCATTAAAAAGAGAATATAAAATGCATTTTACATTTATTAATTTAGCTGTGATTGTTCAGAGCCTAAAGACGCACTGATAGAGCAGTCCTGGTCTATTAGCGCTGCAGATTTGAGCAAGACACTTAAATCTAGATGAACTGTCCTCGCAATCAGTGCGCTGTGCGAAGCTTTGGATGAAAAGTGTCTGATAAATGGCATGTAAGTAACAAGATGTTCAAGCTCAAGTGGACTGTTAACTAACTCAGCGGTGGAGTTATGAGTCATAATGATGCCTGGAGAAAGAATGTTAGTGGATTGTCTTTCCCTGTCAGATACAGTATCTGTCCACAGTGTTGCAATTGGCTGCGGTTTGACAGTCTAAGAATGTTTTCAATTAATTTTTCCATTATATGACATTATACTTTCCCCCTCCTTCTAAATGACTGTAATATTCACGCTTCTGTCCGTTTCAAAGACTGTAATTAAAAAATAGTTCTGCATGCGCAGAGGATTTTGTTTTCATATCAATCGCAGTCATCCGTCAGCAACTGAGGAGAGATGAAGCGCTGGTTTGCCACCGGTGGTCAGTGTGCTACCGTCGGGCTGTGGTCAGTATCCTCAGGACAGATCGCTGCGTTTGACCGATGATGTCCAGGGTGATGTGCTGTCACAGTTAGACGGCAGCTTGTCAGTGATGTCTAAAATATGACAGGAAGATTTTAATGCATGCCAATGGCGAGATGAATTCAACAGAGATGAATTATGGTGGCAAACAAGTGGGAGAACATAGGGCAAAATACACTACATCTGTAATGGCAGTTTGTTTGTCATGAATTAGGTCAGAAAAAAAAAGACACAGCTCTTGGGTTCAGGATTGATTTCAAGATTTTATTGTTTGTTTTAGAGCTGTTGCGATTCGTCGATTTTAGTCGATTAGTCGATTTTGAAGAAAAAAAATCGACTAATCAGTCGACTATCAGTCTACTAACCGGCAAAATACCGGAAGTGCCGCATTTCACGACATAAAACACATTATTAGACTATTTTCCAAGGCTGCATGATATTAAACCCATTTAAAAATCATAATTAAGCATAATTGTGAATTCCCAAAGCTATGATTTAATTAAATAATCATATGCGATGCAGTTCTAAAACAGTATATGAGCTTTAATTATTTACATGCGTGTAGGTTAAGTACGTGCGTCACACAGCGCCTCCCTTCACAGTAGTCCACAGAAACTTATCATTTACATGTGTGGAGCGTCTCAAACTCCATCTCTGCATGTTGTTGTGAGTTTGAGTTTATTATAACGTTCATCTGGGAACGCAACGTGCGCCATTTCATCAGATTTGTAAGGTAAATCATTTATAAACCTGTGCGCAAACAGGAGAATACATCGCGATTTCAAAATAAAAGCTCAAACCCTCACTCTGAGTTTACACGTTTTGATGTCCACATATTCATTTACTTACAGTGGCTATAGCATTTCTGTCCTAAAGAAATGGCCAAATATTAAAGATTAAGTGGACATTTGAATTAAATGGTGCTTGGTCAATATTAAACAAGGATTAGATCGTGCAGTAATGTTTAATAATAATCATCAGGCTGTCGGCGCCCCCTGCAGGCCTTTGTTGTAATGCGTAATGTACAACGTACATTGGCTCTATTGTTTATAATACATTATGTATTTTAACAGTTTTGTTCAATAAAACCATATGTTTTCTTGCGTTTGATACTTTATTTGAACTAATTATTATTGCATCATTGCTATTATATATCTATTTTAATTCATTTTAAATGCTATTGTTCACTTACATCTATTTTTATAACCACAAAAAAAAATATTATAATTATAGGGCCCTATGAAATCCGTTTTATTTCCAAATTCAGTTTTTTCCATTTTAATTTTTCTATACTCTGTTTTAATGGTTAAATTAAATTGTATTAATCAAAAAGCCTGTCTAATTAATTGAGTTTTACAGTTTTATCTGTACCAAATTCTGTTTTCCATCTTTTTCTTCCATTTTAATGGTTCCATTACATTTTAATAATCAAAAGCATCTCCAATTATTATAATTTTTTTTTTTCAGAAATACTGCACATTTGCATTTTTCTCCTAAATAAATTCTGGTAAATAATATTTCTGGTAAATACTCCTTTATTTAAAATACTGATTATAATTGTATTATTAGACTAGAACACGTGGATATGTTGTCATTCTTACACTATAATACTGAACTGATTTCAGTGATCTGGACTGAGATGAGATGGACACTTGCTTCTTGCACTCTATGTTGCACTTTACTTTTGCTTTAAAAAAGGATTTAATAGAAATTTGGATTTAATTTGGTTTAATAAAATATTCTTAAGTAAAATTGTAGTTTTTTTTGTGGGAAATTAATCGTTTAGATTAACCGATTAATCGATAAATTAGTCGATAGATTAATCAAAATAAAAATAGTCGTTAGTGGCAGCCCTAGTTTGTTTTTAAGATTTTAAATGGGTTGGTGCCTGCTTATTTATCAGAGCTTTTACATGTCCACACTCCTGTTAAAGCACTGAGGTTGTCCAATCAGGTGCTCCTCGATGTTCCGAGAGCCCAGTTAAAAAATAAAGGTAACCAAGCTTTTTCAGTGGCGGCACCTAGTTTGTGGAATAGTTTACCTGTAGCCTACACATAATAACTACTCAGACTGTTGGAATTTTAAGTCGTTATTTAAGACACACCTGTATTCCCTGGCTTTTATTTCGAGCTGAGCTGAGACATTGTGATGTTTTTACTGTATCTGTCTTGTGTGTGTGTGTGTGTGTGTGTGTGTGTGTGTTTTGTTTTTGTTTTCTGGACATTGTTAAGCACTTTGGTCAACCATGGTTGTTTTTAAATGTGCTATATAAATGACATTGAACTGAACTGAACTGAAATGATCTTGGGCTGAAGAGCAAAGCCTATCAGTCTAACCATATGAAGAAAACATCACAAAGATTTATTTAGTATCTCAGTTGCTTTTAGATATGAGAAGTTGGCCTGATAACTACCAGTATTTGTTGCTAGGGCGTTCTGGGTGGTTGCTAGGACATTTCTAGAGGTTTACTAGGGTAGTTGTGGTTACTAGTGTTCTTTGTGGTTGCAAGAGCGTTGCTAAGTGATTACTAAGGTGATCTGGATGGTTGCTAGGACATTGCTAGGTGGTTGCTATGGTGTTCTGTGTAGTTGCTAGGACATTGCTACAGTAGGTGCTTGCTAAGGTGTTCTAGGTAGTTGCTAGGACATTGCTACGTAGATGTTTACTAGGGTAGTTGTGGTTGTTAGTGTTCTTTGTGGTTGCAAGAGCGTTGCTAAGTGATTACTAAGGTGATCTGGATGGTTACTAGGACATTGTTAGGTGGTTGAGTTCTTGTAGGTGCTAGGACATTGCTACAGTAGGTGGTTGCTAGGGGGTTCTGGGTGGTTGCTACGTTCTTCTGGATTGTTGCTAAGATGTTCTATGTAGTTGGTAGTGATGGGTCGTTCTTGAACGATTTGTTTATTTTGAACAAATCGTTAATGTGACTCGGGAAGAACGAGTCGTCTCGGGGAGTGATTCGTTCAGTCATGCATGCGCAACATTTTCGAGTCATTCGTTCATCATGTGACAGCCCCATACGTGTAACTTATGCAGTCAGAGCCGGAAAGAGAATTGATTAGTTCATCTATCGAGTCTTCGGGTTTGAGTCGTTCGTTCATCACGTGACAGCCCCATAAGCTAAACATATGCAGTCTGAGGGAATAAGACTTAATAATAATAATAAAAACCAACTCTTTATTTTATTACCTTTGTTACCACATTCAGTGATATGGAAAATAACCATCATGACAGAAATTCACACATTTATAAACTGTAAGAAATAAAAAGCTACAATTTGAGACCACATTTACAGTACATTTACATTTTACATTTATGCATTTAGCAGACGCTTTTATCCAAAGCGTTCAGTGCATTTTTTTTTATCAGTATGTGTGTACCCTGGGAATTGAACCCACGACCTTTTGCGCTGCTAACGCAATGCTCTACCACTGAGCCACAGGAACTAAATAAAAATAATAATAATAACTATGCAGCCGTTTGTAAGGAAGTTTGTAAATTAACTAATTTCTCTATACAATGCTGTCACGTCACGTGACAAAAGAACGAACGACTCGAAAGACTCGATAGATGAACTAATCAATTCTCTTTCCGGCTCTGACTGCATTGGTTAAGTTTATGGGGTTGTAACGTGATGAATGAACGACTCAAACCCGAAGACTTGTCAGATAAGAGGTGAGGTGAGCTAATCATAGACTAAAGACCCAGGTAAACAATTAATTCATTTTTTTCTGTTTCTTATACCATTATAGTTTTGTATTGTTTGTAGTGTGATCAACGTTTGCATAAGTAGTAGATGTGTTAGGGAAGTAACATGTAACATTTTAATTATATTTTGCTAAAATGAACGAAATGACTCGAAAAAAGATTCGTTCATTTTGCTGAACGAGACTCAAAGGTCCGAGTCAGTAAAATGATCCGAACTTCCCATCACTAGTAGTTGCTTTTGCATTGCTACAGTAGGTGGTTGCTAAGGTGTTCTGGGTGGTTGCTAGGACATTGCTAGATGTTTACTAGGGTAGTTGTGGTTATTAGGGTGTTCTTTATGGTTGCAAGATCATTGCTAAGTGATTACTAAGGGGTTCTGGGTGGTTGTTAGAGGGTTGCCAGGCGGTTTCTATGGTGTTCTGAAAGGTTGCTAGGGTATTGCTAAAATTCCTAAGGTGTTCTGAATAGTTGCTGTGGCATTGTTTGGTGGTTACAAGGGTGTTCTAGGTGGTTGCTAAGCAGCTGCCTTGGTGTTCCTTGTGGTTGCTAGAGTACTGATATAGTAGCTCTTTGATAGGGTGTTCTTTAAGATGTTTACTAAGGTAGTTGTGGTTGCAAGAGTGTTGCTAAATGATTACTAAGGTGTTGTGGGTGGTTGCTAGGGTATTGCTAGGTGGACATTGCTACAGTATGTGTTTACTTGAGTGTTCTGGGTGGTTGCTAGGTTCTTCTGGGTTGTTGTTATGATGTTCTGTGTGGATGCTAGAACATTGTTACAGTAGGTCATTGCTAAGGTGTTCTGCGTGGTTGCTAGGGTAGCTACTATTCTTTATGATTGCAAGTGTGTTGCTAAGTGTTTACTAAGGTGTTCTGGGTGGTTGCTAGAGTGTTGCTAGGTGGTTTCTATGGTTTTATGTGTGTTTGCTAGGGTATTGAAATAGTAGGCCATTGCTAGGGCATTGCTTGGTGGTTGCTAGGGTGTTAATTTAGATCACTTATGAAAGTGATAGCAAATTTCTCAAGAAGCTGTGCATTTTGAGCACAAAAAGATTAAAATCTCTAACACTATATTTAAGCAACAGAAATAGAAAGAACCACTAATTATATCCTATCACATGAATTCCAAACATCAAATTACAAATGAATAAATGTTACAAATTTAAAGGAGAATATCTAAAAAGAATTGCAGAATGTAGAAGAATCACTGATAAAGATGAAACGCTTTCACACTGGTGTTGCTAAATGTCAGTGGCAAACATCGATGCTATCAGAAGAGAAACAGATACGTTTAAAAATGTATGCACATCTCGTTCCAACTTCAGATGGTCGGTTTAAAAAAGATAAAAAAACAAACATGTCCCGGAGATACTGGGTTCTAAGATGAAGTCCATTAAATGATAGTTTTTGCCATCTGGCAGAAACTTGGCTGCAGAAGCTACTAAAAACATATTAAACTTCCAGCAGAGAAGAGTGGATGAATCAAAAGTAAAAGTTTCACAAACACAAAATACACTGAAAAATTAAAAAGCACCTTGAACACTCTACTTACTACTACTTACAGTTTTTGTGCATTTGACTCATTCCACAATTTGTCTGTGGAGTGGTGACTATATATTGAGTATTTCCTTTAATAATGCCATAAATTATACAATGGTTATCGGGAGTGGGCCACTGACAGTTATCACAGGCTTTATCATCATGAAATCTAATTTACTTGAGAAAGGGTCTCGCATTTACATTAAAATGCTAATTAACCTACACAGAACTGAAGCAAACTTTAGACTGTAGCTAGGAACTCCTGAAGTCATCTGGATTCTGGCAGATTTACTGAATAGCAACAACTGTTTGACTGTTTGATTGATGTTTGACTGATGTCCCTACGTTCTCCGAATCAAGTCCAGCAGATGTATTCAAACAAACTTCATAAATTCTAAATTGCAAAAGTTTGTGTTGTTAAATAGTTGTATGGCATGTTTTATAATGTGCTTTCTGCAGCTTCATGCTGCTCACGTGGGCAGCGTGAATCTTGTGACCCGTGAGACAAGTGAAATCAGTATGTGCGAAATGAGCCTTATCCTTCATTTATATTTGAATGAATTCCCAGTTTATTAACTGTAGCATTCACATTCTTCTCCATATTTTGACAGCATCCTCATAAAATGTGATAAGCCGCCTATTATTGAAAAGCTTAGGCCTATATATATGATTTGAAACACAGTGACAGTGGAATGCAGTCATGCAAGAATGCATCCCGAGCATCAAAGTTGTTTATTTTCCCAGCATTGCCTTCAAGTTGTTATAGCATTCGGCAAAATACCCTAACATGTTGTTGCATGTCGTGCTCGCAACATTATTGGTATATAGCCACCGATGCATAGCATTTCTGCTTTGTACGGAGTCGGTTAAAGAACACGCCTTGAGGGATTTGATCCCCGCATTGTTAAGCGAGTACCATGCGCGTTCTGTGCCGTTCGCCTGTCAGTGTGATTGGAATGACTTCACAGAGGGGAAAGAATAGAATGACACTGATATTCAGGGAATTCATTTGCATATTATGAGTCTTTGATAACAGAACCTGCATTTCCCCCTCAGCTGTAAGACGAACGAGCCAAACTTTAAATGAATTGGCTGATGATACGGAAGACTTAGGTGGAAGCAGAAGGAAAAGTATTCCACATTTTTACATATTCCAGGTTTAGCGGATGTCAACATTAGTTCCGCATTTGGCAGAGGCAGATTTTTTTGTTCTCCCTTTTTTTATGCAGAAGGAGGGCGGTCAGTGCACAGGGGCCAGGAGCATTCCTGGAGCGGACATGAATTAAGTGACTTGCTTAAGGGAGAAGCAGCCGTCGTGAGGGGAATTGCCTCTAGCAGGATTTGCATTCCCTGGGCATTCCCAATTAAACTGCAGTTCTTAAGCCATACACGCCAGGCAGATGGCTGTTACTGTTGTTACGTCAGATATAACGCATGATATATCCCCCTAAAATGCAGATAAAAATGACAATTATTAGCTCGAAATATATACCTTGAGTCAATCGAAACAGGCTCCAGCAAATGACACAGCATCCTCTGAAAGGATATTAACATTTCACGCCACCTTTATTATGAATGATCATTATCTTTAGTCTTCAGGGACAGTTATGATATACTATATATTTTTTTTTTATTTTTTTTATAACCACAGTGAATCATCTTTCCTTAAACCTCAACAACACAAGCAGCACAGATACTGTGGGTGGTATACCATAAGAAAAAAGACAAAGGTCCACATTTGTTAAGAAAACAAGAAGATATGGCCAAGTGCATTTGCATTTCCTAAAGGAAATGGCAGTGCTTGCAGGGCAGCAAACAATTGTGCTGAAGATTTAGGTAGGTTTAGGTTTCAGGCTTTGAGTCTTTGTAAATAAAATGCTGCGTGAAAATGTTTTGTTTTCTGTTGGCTGCAAGGCTGCTATGCAGGTGGCTATAAATGGTGTTGTATGCCTATGAATATAAATATATACGAGGAAGACTAATACCTCAGTATGCAAATAGATATCTGGTTGCTGCAATTGTGACTTTGGGAATATTTAATAAATATATTTATTTAAAAATATATATAAAAGAAAAAGTCATCATGCTGAATTTAATTTCATTTTAAATTATTAAAAACGTCTTGCTGCCAAATGGGTAAAACCTAGTGGTTTGAAGGATAATGGCAATGATTGGTAAAGTTTTAAAATTTCGATTAATTAGTATTTTGGAGAGCTGTGCTGTGATCCTTAAACAGAGTATTTTAAAGTAATCTAATGATTCTTGTTGTAAATATGCATGACAAGATTTTTGGTATACAAACTACTGTTACATTTAATGAAATAAACTTTTATTTTGTGATGCTTTTTTGTCTTTGACCTCATATTGGCAAAGCTTTTGGGGCATACTGGTTTGATTCACGAATGCAGACATGCAGTGCATTGTAGCATGATGGTATAAACGGTGTATAGAAGCTAGAGAATACTTGCAGAATCTATGCAGGACTGCAAAATTGTGGAATAGCAACCGTTTCAGCTTGTTGGTTGATTGTGCAGTGTGCGCAAGTGTATAAAACCAGATCATTTTCTTCTGAAATTGCTATATTAAGTCTAGGCTACATGTATTTGAGTGAAATTAAACATGCACTCTTTTTTTATCTTGATGGATTTTTTTTTTTCTCAATTCTGATCATTTATACATCTTACTCATGAAAAAGAATTTCTGAGCAACTAGAGCAAAAAGAAAATCGGTCAAAGATAGGATTTCAATGCTACTTTGTGTGCTTTTGAGAATACAGAAGAACAAACTGGTCTTCAAAGAATACTGTAAAACTTCACGGTGGTAGCCTAATAATAAATGCATGATTTGAGAGATTTTTAAAGAACATGACTGCTCTCTGTAAAGCACAGTAGTTCCTTTTAGTATATAACATAACATCTAATTTACTCTTTTACAGTTGTACCTGAAAAACAAGATACATACAGGGTAAAACTTAAAGATTGTGGACTCCCATGATCAAACTGAAAGCTTTGATGTTGTTAGTATTGACCGGGTTTAGATTACACTAAACCTCTGTGGAGCTATGTGCTGAATGATGCAGTATCTGAGGATAGGTTGAGTTCTGTGGTAAACAAAGTATCCGTAAAACCTTGGCATTACATCCCTTTAAGTGAACAGAAAATGTTTTTTTATTTTATTTTTGACATTAGTGTATTATAGTCTGGGCAAAGGAATACCTATACACTGAAGACGGTTGTCTACAGTACCTTCCGTGAAATCTTGATTATTTAGGGCAAGTGTGGTAAACCACCGTGCACACACTCAGCAATTCTCTCCCTTGAGATCTTTTTGTCACTTACCTCTCAGGATGCTCGACATCAATAAACACGTCTCTTTCACTCAGCACACTGTCGCTTGTATTTGCAAGCCAAGCCCTTCTACCACTGTGAAGCGGTGGGATCCATCACAAAAATATGAGTCACCCCCTCCACCACCGCTCCATAGTCCTGACACCAACAAAACAGCCTCAAAATCTCATATCAAACACCAACTTTTGAACTCTAGCGTGCTTTGTCTTGGCAAACTGGAGTTTAGCATGCAGTAAGCACTAGTGTGGCATGACTAAACGTTATCACGGTTTGTCTTTGTGCTAACACGGCCATAAACAGATTGTGACCACATATCAATACCGCTTATCTCAAAACAAAAACAGCTTAATGCACAAAATTATACACTGCAGGTCTGTGTGGACTTACAGGAATATTTAAATATTTAATTATTTCATTATTTACTCACTTATTTACTTGGGTTATAATGGTATTTTTTTGTTGTAGAACATAAAAGGAAAGATTTTGAATGATAATTGTGCAACTACAAATAAACGTAAATTATAATCAAACCAATCTCTTCTAAGTGATGACCAGAAAACCTGAGAAGCACCATACATTTAGTGTCAATGACTTATGCATTGTATTTCAAGTCTTTGAAGTGATAGTAGCTTTGTGTAAGGAACATAAAAAAATTGTTATTTATTAAATTATTTTTAAATTTATTATATTATTACATTTATCATGTAACCCATCAATGCAGTTTGGTTATGCAGACTGGAGAAATATCACTTTCAGAAGACATGTAAAATAAGAAAGTTTAAAATAATTAAAAGCTTTTTATATATATATATATATATATATATATATATATATATATATATATATATATTATATATATATTTATTAATTTATTCATTCTACAAGTGGACATAGGTTGAATAGTAAAAATAAATAAATAAATAAAATATTGACAGACTTTTCAGGTTGGAGTGTATTATTCCTTTAATATCAGGGTTTCTGATCTAATTCACAGTTTTTAGAAACAGGTTTTTATTTATTTTAATATTCAGTTTGAAATAAAATAAAATAAAATAATTGAATATATAATATAAATAAAATACACACATACATAAAAAAATCAAAATACATACATACATACATAAAAAAAATAAAAATTGGTGAGGATTTGATTATCCATTGGTCATTAGTTCTTGTGTGTCATGCGATCAGTCGCAGACTGGAGAAATGTGTTTTATTGTATTTCATTGTTTCTACAGGTGGATCAAGGTTGAATAGTAAATATAGACAAATAGATTTGAGTGAATTATTTATTTAATCTCAAGGTTTCTTACCCTTGAGATTCAAAAGGGTTTATTTATCTATTTTAGATCCATTAGAACCATGCTTTTTCCAAAAAAAATCTAAACTTAAAACACAAAATCATTTGCTTCAAGAGTTGTCCTGAGTCAACAGACGCAGTCTTGAATAGTGATCATTTTTCAAATCTTCTGCAAACTCATTTTACCTTTGCGGCTGTGTAAATCTCTAGATCTTCTGTATGCATGAGGTAAACTTCTGCTTTAATAAGTCTGCCCTCATTCTGCAGGTAATTGGCTTTGATTTAACATTTCTTACATTAATAATAGCTGTCACACTTTGGTGCAGATACACAGTAACTCACTCTGTTCATGCACAGCTAATTAGTACCGAGATCAATCACAGGATAATAGAGTAGACGTCTTTGAATATAAATATACCAAATACCTAGCATGTGCTTACGATTGCGACAGGTTGGACAGACAGGCACAAACAGATCTGAAAATGAAAGAAACTGCATCAATTAAAGCATCACAACTTGCACTAATGTGCTTTTCCCTGAGGAAGTCTCTAAAGTGGAGTTGATAGCATGACCAAAGCTGTCAGGTGCTGCAAATCAATTATGGCCACATGTGTAGCCTCAAGACGCCTTTCCTTTTACAATGGAGATGGAGGAGAAATGGCTCCTTTCACTTTTAGCTTTTAATACGTGAAATAATTGTGCCTGCTGAGTAGTTTTCACTTAAACTAATTGCTTTTCTGCTGTTATGGTTGAATGTAATGGTGGCATAAGGGTAGACAAAGCTTGCAGCCGTAATTGTAACCCAATGTCCAATACTTTTTTCAGTAGACATGGAAAATATAGAGTATATCTCATAGATTTATGCAATATAAAGTAGAACAGGCAAGTGACATGTGGAAGTGTGTGTCTTGTGTCTTGACAGCTATATGTCAGTATAGTTGCATGAAATAGCAGCATGTTTCGAGTGTGGAAACTTGTTTCTGCAACGGAATGAATGAATGAATGAATGAATGAACGAACGAACGAACGAACGAACGAACGAACGAACGAACGAACGAACGAACGAATGAATGAACGAACGAACGAACGATCAAATGAATAAAGGTAATTTCTATTTTTTTAATAGAGTTTATCTCTCACAGTTTAGACTTTTTTTTTTAGAATTGTAAGATATGAACTCAGGATTCTGACTTTTTCCTCAGAGTTCTGAATTCACATAATTCTGAACTCATGTATATCTTGAAATTCTGACTTTTTTTTCAGAATTATGAGTTTATATCTTGCAAATCTGTTTTTCCCCCCACCACTGAATAATATAAATAAATAAATAAATAAAGAGATGGTTTTCTCACAGTTTTGAAAAAAAAGTCAGAATTGTTAGATTTTTTTTATATATATATTTAAATAGATAGGTATATCTAATTGGATCACCCTTGTTTGAATACAGTTTTGATCACAGTTTAATTATATGCTACCATTCAAAAGTCAGTAAGATTGTTGGTTTAAAATTTGTTAATCTATATTTTCTAACCACAAATTTTCTATGGCAGTGCATATTAAAGTATAAAAGCATATAATAGCATATTTATACTTAAAATGACTTGCTCAGCAAAATTGTTGTTTCACCATGACATAAACTGACTTGCATTGTATTTTATGTATAATCCTTTTCTATTTAACTGTTTTAAATTTCATTTTAAATCAATTTCTATATCATTTTAAAATTCCTTGTTTTATTATTTTTAATTCCTTGTTTTTATTGCTGTGAATGATTATTTCACTTTCTTTTATGTAAAGCACTTTGAATTACCACTGTGTATGAAATGTGCTATATAAATAAACTTGCCTTGCCTTGACTTGAAAGACAGAACTGACCATAAAAGAAGACCATCTATGCTAATTCACTGCCACACTCCTGAAAATGCAATGCATTCTTGCATTATGAAGTCATGAACTGCATTCGCCTACATGCTTAGGACTGATTAATCATTTGGGAATGCAGTTTTTATTGTGATTATTTAGTAGATCCAATTTTGATGTTTTTAGGTCAAACCGTTCTAGTCTGTCAGTCATATAATGGCAGGTATAGGTCACTGTCTCTATAAGAGGGGAAAAAGAACATGCACAGAGAAATTCAAATTAAACAATTCCCCATCGTAACTACACATTGATGGCCTAAGACACGAAACGAGCGGTTTGTGTGAGAAAACGAACAGTATTTATATCGTTTTTTACCTCTTGTACGCAACCATGTCCAAGTGATCTGAGTGCGCACACGCATCCGGTGTGTGACGTGTGTGTGCGCGCGCTCTGGCTCACGCTGCATTCACACGGGGCGTCGGCGTCAACGCTTGACGTAGGGCGTGTCTGAAGCGTGGTGCTGACGCAACTTTTCAAGCGCCAACGGAGGCGTCAGCCAATCAGATCGCCTCATGCAAATACCCAATCCCGTTCATGCAACACCAGAGAAGTATGTGATTGGTTGTTGTAACTATGACGGCGCGTCAGCACCACGCTTCAGACACGCCCTCCGTCAAGCGTTGACGCCGACGCCCCGTGTGAATGCAGTGTGAGCCAGAGCGTGTGCACACACACGTCACACACCGGATGTGTGTGCGCACTCAGATCACTTGGACATGGTTGCGTACAAGAGGTAAAAAACGATATAAATACTGTTCGTTTTCTCACACAAACCGCTCGTTTCGTGTCTTAGGCCATCAATGTGTAGTTACGATGGGGAATTGTTTAATTTGGATTTCTCTGTGCATGTTCTTTTTCCCTCTTATAGAGACAGTGACCTATACCTGCCATTATATGACTGACAGACTAGAACGGTTTGACCTAAAAACATCAAAATTGGATCTACTGAAGAAAAAAAGACACCTACATCTTGGATGCCCTTGGGGTAAGCTGATAGATACCAAATTTTAATTTCAAAGTGAACTATCCCTTTAAGCCTCTTGAGGTTGCATATGAATTTTCAATTTGGCAATATACACATAGTGTATTGCTTTTATATATATTCCCAAGTTACGCAGTGAAATTAATGCGTGCATATATCTCCGAGCTTCTCCCCGATTGGAGCAGAACTTGTGGTATCAATTAGATGGTGAGTTATATTGGCACCAGGTTACATCAGCCATCATCCACTGGCTCTTCTTTACTTCGCCTGACAGGCTTGACATTGATATTCACGACGAGCCATGGTCACTCGGATCCTGGCTGGGGAATCAATGCAAAAAGTTGCAGAAATGTGCACTTGTCAAAGTTTGGCATCAAAGTGCCCTTGAAGTGGTACATCAGACAAGGATCTTTGTGTCAACAGAGGTTAACAAAGCCTTGCACACACACACACACACACACAGAGAGAAGATCTAGCTACCACTGTCTCGTCTTGTACGTGTTTATCCCCCGTGTAGAAGCACCAGCGTCCGAAACTGACCTCTGTCAAAGAGTTCAGGTCGTCGCAGCGTGGCTTTTTGTGTGTCATGCAACACTTTTCATCTCCCAAAGCACCTGGAGGTTTTGAAAAAGGTCACCTAAAGCCTGAATGACATGAATAATTCAAGTTTCTCTCCAAATTTACTGCACTAATAAATATCCAGAAATCACTTGCCATTCGGTCTATTAGTCAGCGCTCATCCGACTGTCTCGGACAACATCAGATTTTCAAGCCTCAATGACTCATTGATTTTGAATTACAGGGCATGTTCATTGTCTGGGTGAAGCAATGATCTGATAAGACTGATCCACTTACATCACCCAGCTGACATCAAGACAAGCCTTTTGAATTTTTCAAAGTGAATATCTCATGAATAGGGCACTCTGTTCACAGGAAATGCCAGTATGGCACCAAAAAGATCTTAGACGTGGTTACCAAAAATGTGACATGACGCTGACCGTGTTTACAGTAGTTTTCCGATTGGACCGGTCACCACATCAGTTGAAGGATGAAAATAGGATGTGAGTAATGAGATAAAAATGTGCTGCGGAAAACAGTTTTGTCCTTTCATTATGAAGCGCACAAAACTTTAATTCAAAGTCACCTGCTTTGATGTGCACAAATCATCCAGACAGAAATTTAGAATAGCATCAGCAGTTAAAATATTTAAGTCTACATACACACACACACACACACACACACACACACACACACATATATATGATCATATATGACCAAAAGTTTGAGGTCAATAACATTGGTCAATGTTTTTGAAAGAAGACTCTTATGGTCCTCATTTATTTAATCAGAAACACAGTAAAAACAGTACTATTGTGAAAAATTATTACCATTTAAAATTTGAATTCAATTTGAATATATTTTAAAATGCAATTTATTCCTGTAATGCAAAACTGAATTTTCAGCATCATTACTCCAGTTTTCAGTGTTACATGATGCTTCAGAAATCATTCTAAATCATTCAAATATGATGATTTACTGCACAAGAAACCTTTCTGATTATTAGCAATGTTAAAAACAGTTGGTAACTGTAATACATTTCTTTCAGGATTCCTTGAACATTCATTAATTATGTATGTATGTATGTATCAGTGGCGTTTCCTCCGAGGACGCAAGGGAGGCAGTGTCTCCTCAAAAAATTGGATGAGAAAATAATCGATATTACAAAAATGAAACAAAACAAATATTACTAATAAATATGACATTAAAAGTATTTTTATAAAGTAACACTGTCCAATAGCGACACCCGCAGGTAGAATACTTGCGGAGGCTTGCCTCCCTTCAGCCCGTTAGGTGTGTTCGACTCGCGCAGAATGATCAGTGTATGACATCACAGTACCGCGAGAGCGATAAGAGAACAGATGGATCCTTATGCTTTCTAATCGCTCTCGCGGTACTTTGATGTCATACATTGATCATCCTGCGAAGCACCGCTTCAAGTCGAACACACCTATTGACTTTCTACAGAAACCCCTTAGCATGCCGTGACTTTTCTGGAGGCCCATTGAGATGAATGAAGTCTTTCCAAAATATTTTTCAAATTGTTACTGCCTTTCGTTGTTATTTTGGAATAAATGTAAAAATGCATAAAAACACTATGAAATGTATAATTATTATTTAAAATATTAAATAAAATAAAAATAATGTTAATAAAATACGAAAACATTAAGTGTAACGGGGACATGAATTTATATATATACACTATATTGCCAAAAGTATTGGCACCCCCTTCTAATGAACAGGTTTGACTACTTTAGTAATTTCTATGAGTACAAATCTTAATGTTAAAGCATATAATGATATTCTAGGAAATTGTGTGCTTCTAATATTATAGCAACAGTTTGGACAGGACCCTTTTCTATTCTAACATGACAATGTCTCTGTGTATAAGACAAGGTTCAAAAATAAATGATTGATTCAGTCAGTGTGGAAGAACTTGACTGGTCTGCATAAAACCAAGTCCTAATCCCAGTTTAACACCTCTGGTGTGACTGTAAATGCAGACCTTGAGCCAAAAACTCATCACCAAACACCAATGACTTGTACATATGGGTAAAGTCATTTTAGACACTTACAAAACTGTTCCAACAGAAATACAATTTTTAAATACATGAATTATGTTCCCATCGTTGTTGCCACAGATTTGGAAGTTCATTTTTCTATTCCAAAGAAGGGGGTGTCCCAACACTTTTGTCTATATAGTTTATGTACAAGTCATTGGTGTTTGGTGATGAGTTTTTGGCTCAAGGTCTGCATTTACAGTCACACCAGAAGTGTTAAACTGGGATTAGGACTTGGTTTTATGCAGACCAGTCAAGTTCTTCCACACTGACTGAATCAATCATTTTCTTTTTGAACCTTGCCTTATACACAGAGGCATTGTCATGTTAGAATAGAAAAGGGTCCTGTCCAAACTGTTGCTATAATATTAGAAGCACACAATTTCCTAGAATATCATTATATGCTTTAACATTAAGATTTGTACTCATAGAAATTACTAAAGTAGTCAAACTTGTTCATTAGAAGGGGGCGACCCAATACTTTTGGCAATATAGTGTATATATATATAAGTGCCTCCTCATTTTAAAACACCACCGCACACCACTGGTAGGTATGTATGTCTGTATTTATTTATTCATTCATAAACTGATTATTATTATTTTTTATCTGAACCTCTGCTGTACATTCAAATAAATCCAGTAACCATAAAAACAATACTTATTATTATCTAAATTCAAAAAAATTCTGAAGAGGCCAACGTGACGCTCTTTTATAGTTGGGTGTTAGGTGTTGGGTATTTGTCCACCAAGCCAAAAGTGTAAGCAAAGTAATAGCACACGTCCGTACCACAAAATAGTTCGGGGCAAATTACATGTCCCTAACCTCAATTATGAGCAATTGTAATAGTGTCGCGTGCCATATCAAGCCCCACTTATTAAACATGACTTAATGCGCATCTCTCCATTAGCTCAAATTATCAGTTGCGTTACAGTGTGATTATGCAAACACATCACATGCATTTCAAATAACACTCAGGTTTTCTCTGGAGCTCTGGATCAGAGCCAGTGTTTTTCACTGCTTTGGTACCACCACATCCTGCCTGAGACCTAAACTCTGTCATAAAACAAGCTGCAGGCCTGATTTCAGATCTGCTGAAACCTTACGAGAGACGGGTCCAGAACAGCCCAACAGCCTGGTTTGTGTGCATTCTCGCTGCTCCAGGGGTGAACTCTTGTTTTCTGATTGTTTAAGGCTTAGGGAGGGTCTGTAGACCATCAGCACTCCGTAGCTGCCAAGTCTGGTCTGTTTTTAGTTTCTGACTTTAGCCCTGAGTTACGGTTCACACTCAGAATATATATACGATCGGTAAGCAGCATAAAGGAGAAAGGGTCTGGAAGTCATCCAGATGCAATGAGCTTTTTGGGGGAGTGTGAGCATCTGATACTAATTTCAGAGCCGGATTGTGTATGGTGCTGCATGCATGGCTGGGAAACATTCACAAGACGTGATAAACACAAAACATGTATGTATTACTCCAAAGGTAACCTGTTCCGGTCAAAACAGCGCCTCATTAAACTGAATAATACACTCAGCTGGAGGGTTTATGCTGTTTGAAGTTATTTCGGTTGCAATACCAGTAAAACTAGTTATATTTTGGGCCACTGAAGGTGTGTGGCTCCTATTGTGTCTGCTGATTTTATTATTATTCTTCTGGCAGTCAACAAAAGGGTAGGAAGATTTGTATCCGCTGTTGGGGAACAAATCTCAAACTCTATAGCACCACAAACTGATACATATCACTTGGTCTTGAGATTTCAAACTTTTATTTGGATTCTAATGTTATACTCAATAAACTCACACTTGGTTTCCAATTATCGAATATAGATTGGCCACCAGATTGCTTTTTTATTTTCCCAGAATTTTCTCATTCTCAGATGATCGTCAGACGAATCAACACAAAAATAAATCAGCAGTATTTATACTTTCAATAATGTTGCAAACTTTTATTTTGACATTAACAGTGGCAGCCCAAAACAGGAAGTGTGTACCTTTGTAATGTTTTGGTGAATTTAAACGAAGGTTACGGCATGTTATTGTCACCTGAATAATTTGATGATAGAATCTGATGACTTTTTGGATAGACAAACAAACATACTTACAAACAAACTCAAACTTAAACTTAAACCAAAAATCTTGCTTTGCACATATTGCCATTTTGGATTTTTGTTATGAACTGCTTTATTTATAGCTCTAGTGTTGTATTTTATTTTATTTTACAACCCCAAATCAGAAAAAGTTGGGACAGTATGGAAAACGCAAATAAAAAAAGAAAGTAGTGATTTCTAAATTTACTTTGACTTGTATTTCATTGCAGACAATATGAACACAAAATATTTCATGTTTTGTCTGGTCAACTTCATGTCATTTGTAAATATACATCCTTTCCTGTCATTCAGACCTGCAACACATTCCAAAAAAAGTTGGGACAGTAAAGCATTTACCACTTTGTAATGTTGCCATTCCTTTTCACAACACTTAAAAGACGTTTAGGGACTGAAGACACCAAGTGATGAAGTGTTTCAGGTGTAATTTTGTCCCATTCTTCCTGCAAACAAGTCTTAAGGTGGGCAACAGTACGGGGTCTTCGTTGTCGCATTTTGCGCTTCAAAATGCGCCACACATTCTCTATTGGAGACAGGTCGGGACTGCAGGCAGGCCAGTCAAGTACCCGTACCCTCTTCCTCCGCAGCCAGGACTTTGTAATGTGTGCAGAATGTGGTTTTGCATTGTCTTGTTGAAATATGCATGGACGTCCCTGGAAAAGATGTCTTCTTGAAGGCAGCATATTGTGCTCCAAAATCTCTATGTACAGCATTAATGGTGCCATCACAAAAGTGCAAGTTACCTTTGCCAAGGGCACTGACACAACCCCATACCATGACAGACCCTGGCTTTTGGACTTGTTGCTGGTAACAGTCTGGATGATCCTTTTCTTCTTTGGTCCGGAGCACACGGCGTCCATTCCTCCCAAAAAATACCTGAAATACTGATTCATCTGACCACAGTACACGTTTCCACTGTGTGATGGTCCATCCCAGATGCCTCCGAGCCCAGAGAAGTCGACGGCGCTTCTGGACACTGTTAACATAGGGCTTCCTTTTGGCACAGTACAGTTTTAACTGGCATTTGTGGATGTAACTACGTATTGTGGTACTTGACAAAGGTTTGCCAAAGTAGTCCTGAGCCCATGTGGTGATATCGCTTATAGATGAATGACGATTCTTGATGCAGTGCCGCCTGAGGGATCGGAGATCACGGTTGTTCAGCTTAGGCTTGCGCCCTTGTCCTTTACGCACTGAAATTCCTCCAGATTCCTTGAATCTTTTAATTATGTTATGCACTGTTGAAGGTGAAATATCCAAATCTCTTCCTATCTTTCTTTGAGGAACATTGTTTTTAAACATTTCAATAATTTTCTCACGTATTTGTTGGCAAACTGGCGATCCTCGGCCCATCTTTGCTCCTAAAGGACTAGACCTTTCTTGGATGCTGCTTTTGTACCAAATCATAATTACAATCACCTGTTGACATCAACTGTTTCAAATCACATCATTATTTAACCAATTTACCTCATTACTAGCCCTAAATTGCTCCTGTCCCAACTTTTTTTGGAATGTGTTGCAGGTCTGAATGACAGGAAAGGATGTATATTTACAAATGACATGAAGTTGACCAGACAAAACATGAAATATTTTGTGTTCATATTGTCTGCAATGAAATACAAGTCAAAGTAAATTTAGAAATCACTACTTTCTTTTTTATTTGCGTTTTCCATACTATCCCAACTTTTTCTGATTTGGGGTTGTACTTGCAGATACCTTTTACATGTTATTTTATTTTACATTATTTTATTTCATTTCATTTTATAATTCTCACACATAATATTCATGCTTAACAAAGAAAATAATCTGTTTAATGCTGTTTTTATATTCAAAATATTTTTGGCAATATTTTTGTGTGCTGATCAGGGATATTATAGTTAACTTAAATTGACAATAAAACTGAAACAATAAAAAAAAGATTTACTTAAAAACATTAACTGAAATAAGATAAAATGTAAAAACTTAAACTTATTTCAGCTGAATAAAAGTTCATTCAAATTATATAGACATTTAAAAAAAATAATATATATATTTTTTTTTAAAATAAACAAACAAATAAAATAAAACTAATTAAAAATGTTAAGAAAAAAAAATCAAACAGCATCTCAATGACACAAAAATAATGCTGGTGCGGATCCTCATGTTATCAACAAACGTTTCTGGTTTTGTCTGTTTTTGACCCTGTAATTGCAGACACATGTTCCCGATTATATTATTTATAAAATAAGATTAAAAGTGTAGACCCTAGCCACCAACCTAGCCACAGTATGACTTAAAATAATTTGCAATGGATCATTATTGCCCGTTCAGTTGAGCTCAGGACTAGCCTGTCTGGAAATCATGCAGTTAGTGTCCTACAAACCTTTGAGCTCTGTTTAAATTATAAATCATCTGGCTATTTTTCTTTTTCTTTTGGGACAATAACATCCTGCCTTGTTATTTATGTCACAGAACTACTAGAATGACTCTGTCCCAGCAGTTGGACAGACCACACGAAATCCAGCAGTCGTCGCGCTCTCTAATGATTCCCTGTTGTCTTCATCATAGGCCTAAACTTGTTATTTTGAGGAACACAGAAGTGATGCAATAGTGTGAGTATAAAACCGCTCTATTTTCAACCCATCAGTCCAAGCTCATCGATGTATTCATCACACACGATCCTGTGTGTTTATAAGGAGCTAGGGAGCGTAATCTGTGACGGCTAGCTTCAGGTTTGGGAAGATCTTGTAAGTCTAAAAATAAACGGAAGACCTTGTCCCATATCCATGGAAGCTTGTGGGATAAGTGGGCTGGTGTCAGCGGTGCGTTTATAGCAGTCGTCTGCAGGAGACTGTGTTCCTCACTCATTTATCAATGTAGAACTCACTCACGGCACTAACACTTTGACTTGTGTTTATCTGTTCAGAAGTGAAGCAGCATGGGATGGAATGAGTTGCTACCATCTGAAACCATCTGCTCCAAAACAAACTTGGAAACTATTGTCTCATGCCAAGACACGAAAACCTGTCCTCGGTACAAAATATGCAAGTATACAAACTCCTGCGGAATAAAAGATGTTTGTTATATACTTATATATGTGTAAGAATATTGTAAAAATAAACACATGATAAAAATGACTATAATAAATATCTTATATTTATTTTTAATATCTTAAAAATGAAAGCTTAACAAGTATGCTATAAAAATGACATTTCGTAGGTGTAAATAAAACAAAGATTATTGTACTTTTTTTCTTTTTTTTACAAGAAATACAGTTTTAATCCTTCTAATTTAAAATTTCATGTTTAATTAAACTTGCTATTTATTTTTAATAATTTGTGAAATTAACTAGCAATTTCTGAGTGAAAATTGTTCCAAAATTATGCTAAACATCTTACAGATTCTGCAAGAGGTGAAATTATGAGGACAACTGTTTTTTTAAAACTACAATTACTTAGATGTCCTCCTTTCTCGTTTTAGATCTCCAAATATATATATATATATATATATATATATAATGGACTACAAAAATGTATTTGTCCTATATGAGTTAGTCATTTTTTTTTTCTAACATATTTTTTAAAATGCAAATCATCTTACAGACTTTGCAAGAGGTGAAAATAAGAGCACAACCGTTTATTAAAACTACAAACAATTACTTAGAAATAATTATAAGATGCTTTCATCAGAGAGAGACTGTATGATTTTGATGCAAGCTGGCCTTTACTTGGAAAGTAATTTACTGTTTAAAATATATTTTTTAATGTCATTACATTGATCCCTTAAAAATAGGACATGCTATTCAGATTCATCTTGAGACACAACCGGTGCATTAAAATTAAACCTGCACTTGACCTAATGTTACTTCCATTAACAAATGTTTGAATTAGTTTGGCCCACTAAAATCCTACCATGACAAGAAAACAGATGAATTTCTGTGAGGTTAGGAAACCCTTTCAGTACAGTGTTAAAAATAAAGGCTCCAAAGAGGGTTTTTGCAATGATTTTGGGTTCCTCAAAGAACATTTCAATTAACAGTTCTTAAAGTGTCCCTATTATGGATTTTTGAAAAAATACCTTTCATGCAGTGTGTAACACAGCTCTAAGTGATTGTTCATCTTGCAAAGTTTTAAATCTGAAAGTGCACCGTGTATGAAGTTATTGTCTCTCAAAAGAAAGAGTCGACTCTGAATCATTGAAACGAGTCGTTTTTAAAACGAATCCCAAGCCGTTTCATGTTGACCTCAACATGAAATATTAGCATATTGCCCGCCCACTTGTTGGTCTTTTCGTGTTGGTCTGAATGAAAATGCAGATTCATTCTTTGCCACTAGATGCTGCTTTTGGAGAGTAAAAATAGCTGTTTCCCCGGTAACACTGTACACAAAGCAGCTCTGCACTCACAAACACTGCTTTATCAGGCATTACAGGCCAGATGAAATGAAAATGAGACCAATCGACCAATCACCACAGATTAGTGTCACGCAAAGGAGGGGTTTGGAAAAAATGAATCGTTGAGCGAATCGTTTGGGAGTCGTTGAGCAAATAAGGTAAAAATAAATGCATATTATAAGACAATGAAAGTGTTTTATTGACCTTGCATGCATGTCAACCCGTTGTTGGGGACTTCCAAAACCAAATATGAACCTTTCAGTGCCCATAATAGGGGCACTTTAAAATAACCTTTTTTTTTTTTTAGTGTGAAGAACGTTTTAATAATCTGAAGAACCTTTTTCCACTACAAAGATCCTTTAGTTCAGTGGAAAGATGAACTAAGAGTGATTCAAGCCTTTGAGACCACACTTATGTTGCAAACTATCACATATCTTCTTTTGTCTTCTATACCTCTATATTTCCATTCGAGTAGCAGAATTAGCTGTCACAGCTGTTTGGATCTGTTGTAAAGTTTGCAGTAGATTTGCCATCTCGACTCCAGCACACATCACCCAAAGGTGTTTCCTACTGCCACAGTAAAGTTATTTATCCTCCTTTTGAGAACTACTGCACAAAAGAGTGTTAGTCAAAGGTGTGTTTTACTTTCTAAGTTTGACACTTCAATTCCAGTCTGATATCAAAGCTTTCTTTTTGTCTTTTATCACTTGATCACCCTGCTTATTGCAGCAGCAAACCAGTCTGGAAATTCATCCAGGTCTTTTCTTCGGGGTTTATTCATGTTAGTGACTAATTATTGCCTGTTTTGTCCCTCATGCGGTCCATTTTTCTGAATGAGCGAGTGATATTGAAGTTGTTCGTGGCATTGTGTGCATGGCACAAGGCAACTCGTCTTTCCTTGAACTCTGTCAAATTGATATTGATTTTTCTCTGTGTCTATAGAAATGTTGTACAAGAATGCTGTGATCACAATTACCTCTGTCCTTTGTGTGATTTGCTTTGTGCCATAGAAGTTTTTTTTCTTTTTTCCTTCTTCTTCCACAAGAGCGAGAGAGTATAAATCAAAGTATTGTAGGGTTTAAAGTACTCACCTGCAACAAACCATTTAAATTCCACCCCGGGGGCTGAATGTTATTGACTTCAATTAACTCTGGAGATTGTGACTGTGAAAATCAAGCTGTGATGCTGCAACTCAGAGTGAGCTATTCCAGCGCCTCTCAAAATATCTGCTGACCTGGCTGCCTTTTCCATTCCTCTTTGGATTTTATTGGGTGATTCAGCTATTTACATAATTAAATATAATTGTTTCTCTGGGCCTAATGGTGGGCTCCATCACACTGTTTATGGATCGAATGTGATCGGAGAGTTATAAAGCTCTTAAATATCCACAAGCGCATACAGTATAGCGTCATGCTTACGGATATAAGAATAGCACTGCGGGGGCCGGAATGCATTTCATGCATAATTTACTTTTTTATACGTCATCTGTTCACTCTATGAAGGCTTTTAAAAAAATACAATTATAAATGTGTTATTTTAATTAGTTAATAAAATAATTGGTTTATACAGTTGAAAGGAATTGCCCATTTCTTTACTCACTTCCATGTTTTGCCAAACTTGTACATGCACACAAACAAATAAATAAATAAAAATGTTTAATCACTCATTCCTAATACATTTTATAAATAATTATAAAGAAACGCCAAGTAACACATTGAATGAAAATGTTTTAAATAAAGACTGAAATAGTATTTACTAGTGCTGGACAATGATTATTCACGATTAATCACATCCAAAATAAAAGTTTTTGTTTATATAATATATGTGTGCATACTGTGTATATTTATTATATATATATAAAGACACACACATACAGTATATATTTAGAAAATGTTTACACGTATTTACATGTATACATTTATATTCATATAATTTATTTTATATATAAATATATTTAATATATAAATATAACATATTTTTCTTAAATATATACATGCATGTATGTGTATTTATATATACATAATAAATATACACAGTACACACACACGTATTATGTCCACAATTTTTTTTTATTTTTGGATGTGATTAATCAAGATTAATAATTGCCCAGCACTAGTATTTACTTGTTATCTTTGAAAAAAGGACAGAAACACCATTTAAAATGTCATAAAATGTCCATAAGATTACTAATGAAATAGCTTGTGAAACTAAAATGTCAGTCTCTATTCACTGAAGATCTTCAGAAAATGTGGCATTGACACGTCACTGACGATATCAAAAAAGATTCCTCAGAAATTATTATTCTGTGTTTCATGACACAAATAACAGCATATGGGTTTGAAAAGACATAAAAGGGAGTAAAAATGACAGATTTGGTAAATAACTACAAAGAAACATCAAGTAGCTTAGCATTACATTAAATATGAAAATGATGTACAAGAGTGTATGGTGGTGTACAATGCAGAAAAAGCACATAAACAACCATTCAAATTGTAATAAGTGTAGTCCATAAGACACAAAATAATATGCTAAGTCTTTCTGGGGTCATACAATAGCTTTGTGTGAGGAATAAACTGAAATTCAACACTGTTCTGAAATATTCTAAAAATGTGGCATTGACGCCTTATGCCAGGTTTGACGTCAATGAAGATATCACATACGTTTCCTCAGAAATTCTCCTTCAGTCTTTCATGACAAAAATAACAGCATATGGATTTGAAATGACACAAGAGTAAGTAAAATTCATTTGAAAAGAATAATTTAAAAAATCATGTTTTACAGTGTAATGCTGTTATATAATTAAGACAATTTTAATAATCATAACCATGGCTGTCAAGCCACAAAACAAGGACAAAAACACCAATAAAAGAGTCATAAAAGTAGTCCATAATACATATACTATGTTTCAAGTCTTCTGAAGTAATGCAATAGCTACTCTGAAAATCATCAAGCAAATAGATCATTGATGCATAACGTCAGGTTTGAAGAAGTCAAATAAGATTTCTCAGAAATCCTCCTTCATGAAAAACATGCAGCAGATGGGTTTGAACCGACATAAGGGTGAGTAAAAATGACAGAATTTCTGATTCTGGGTGAACTTTAATTAGTTTATTTTGACTGAGATTTCATTAGTAATCATTTGGCACCAGATTCAGCGACCGATCTGTTCAAACATCCTCATTTATAATGATGACAGCTTGGTGATAAACACAAATATGAGCATGCAGGTGAATTTGTCCTAACTTTTTCCAAAAGCAAATGCCTGATGTCCTTATTCTTATTGAGGAAGGCAACAATGGCCCGTCTTTTCTCATCAAGCCACACGGCTGAGCTAGTGTTAATATTGTATGATAGTGTTCTTCTCTGCCTTCGTCATGAGGCATTAATGTTGCTGGACTCTGTGTACAGTTTGAGGGTAAACATGAGAATAAACATCTGCCATTTATTTACATCCGTCTTCCACTGAACCTCTTTGCTCTTGTTCATTTCCAAATGGCTGACCTGGTCCTGGGTTTAAAAAAAAAAAAAAAAAACCTTCTTATGTTACACCAACAAAGGACTTTCAGCGTTTTGGTTGATTCTGCAATTTTTGGTTTCTAAAGACTCTTTCAATGTAAGTTTACAATAATGACTCCAGCTTTATGGTGTTTTTACATGTTAATGTTTCTGAATTCCCAATCGCACAGCTAAAACGAGATGTATGCATGCATATTTATGCTTATGCACATAATATTTATTTGTTTAATATTTATGTAATACTTTTATTGCAGTTTTCTGCAGATATTTTTGTATAATGTTCTCTAAATTGTGCAACTGGATTCTTGTTTAGCTGTTTTAGTGTCATCTCTTGTATCACTCCTCACTATTTTTCATCTCATTATGAAATTATTTAAACTCAAATCAATATTTCCCTTCCATTTATGTATTTATTTGGCAATTAGCCACATAATAAGCTGAATATTGTACAGTCACAAAATGAACCCTTTCAGGTGGATTCAAAACCTCCCTGTTGGCGTTTGTTTTGTGCTGTACTTTTTCTCTTATTATGTTGTATTTGTATATGTATGTGCAAATTCACATGAATTGCAAGAATAATACTTATCGAGTTGCAAACCCCCTTTTAGGTCTTTCTGGAAGGCATAAAGTCACCCAGGCTCATGTTTAATTGAAATCTAATCTCTGTTTTGTACATCTGCAGGCCAGATTTGGACCTCCTCCTTTTTCCTGCACTAAAATGTTTGTTATAATATTTGACTAATTATGGTTGTAGAGATATGGCTCGAATGGAACAACATTAACTTTTTTTTTCTCTCTATCTCTAACAAAATGTAAAATTTACAAAGAAGCTTTTGTGTGAATGCATCGGCTATAAATGGAAATGAAATGTTAAGTGGTCATCAACATTCTCAGCATATAGTAACAAAAGTAACTAAATCTACTCAAGACATAAATCTGCTCTGAGTATTTATTTAAAAGACACTAATTATAAAATTATTATTATTATCAAGCCTCAATAATAATTTTATACAATCCAGTAATCCTCCTAAATGCTTCATATCATCATCTTCTTCCGATATGCTTCTTTTATTACAAAAGCTTATAATACAACAAGTGTTTACAATTATAGATATAAAACATATTTTTTTTTATTTTCTTTTTTTTCTGTTACTTTTCTGTTGCTAAAACATTCAGAGTTCACAAAATAGATTATCAATATTGTTTTTTTTCTGTTGTGAGGGATTTTTATTTATTTGATTGTTTGTTAGTTTATTTATTATATTTTTTTGTAAATGTATTCTCTTTGAATGTAAGTTTTCTAACTTATGTATAATAGCTGTGCAGTCTCTTGAGATCCATGACAAAATGCATAATTTCTTCAAGTGTAAATGATCCACTCAATTCATGACAGATAAAAATTAATTTAAGTTAAAACGTCCATGCAATTGATTGCATTACAGTAGTAAAATAATAATTAGATAAACAAGCAAAAAAAGTACAAAATATACAATTATAGAGGTTGAGTTAAAGTCAAAGGTTATTGTTTGTTTATTCATTTGTTTTAGTTATTGCCCTACATTTTTGTCTATTTTGTAGGCTATTTGTGGTTGTACAGCACGATGGTCAACACGTGTTGTCTTTATTGTGTATTGTGCTTTGTAATTGAATTGAATTGGAAAGGTAAAATACCTATAATACCGATGGAAGGCCGGGGCTAGTTGTCACACTGGCCGTATAAGTACACAGCTTTGTTTGAGTGCTTTTGTTTATTGTTTTCAAACACTAGTTAAAAATGTTGTAAGTTAGAATAGTTTGTATAAATGTAGTCATTTAAACAACTTTCATTCATTTAAACTACATTTGGAAGTTACCTTTAATTTAATTTATATATATATATATATATTTATTTAGCATTGCTGAATCATTTTGTGTTTCATAATCATTTTACTGTTTAAATGCTCCTGTAAATCCAGTGAATAGCTTATTGTTTCCAGGTTTCCATGGTGACAGTTTAACTGTGACAGCATAATTGCTATTGGGGCATGTTGTCCCAAAATATTAAAGTCTTAAATGAACTGTATCTTTTTTCCTGGTGTTATAATGGTCGAAATCTTCAAGAGGTGTTTTGGAGGCAAGACTTTAATGTTTTCTCTATAAAGAAATAAACCCACCCTGAGAATGATTTACTGGAGTATAAAGTGTGACAACTAGCCCCAGTCCCCCTATAATAAATATACATTTTTCCACTAAACACTTCTGCTGTAATAACAACCAACACAACTGTGGATTTGTGTTGTATTGTGATTTCATTCAGTCTCTCTGCCTGTGAACCAGACACAGAGCTCAACCACCCACGTTTTTTTGACATCATTTTACCTCCCTTTTGAAATCAAAAATACAAAAAGAGTACATTCTGTAAAACTGTTCCTTTAATAAATCATAGTTTCATTCCTGAAGTTGAGCGTTTTATGTTAAAACTGTGCCTCGGGAAAGTCTGTCACTCAGATAGGAAACTTACCTTTGCAATGAGGTGTGTAACACGCTTTTAAGCCTGTCTTGAGTCGAAAATGACCTTTTTTATCTTGTTTTAGAAGCTGACGATGATTTCCGTGACAGCCAACGCTAACTTGAGCGCTTGACGTGAATGTCAGACTCGCGGCGTTGTTTGTTATAATAGTGACAGCGTTTATATTGAAAGGCAATGAGCTTGGTGATGAGCAGGAACGCTGAGTGCTATCCGGGCGAGTGTTTCTGTCAGGAAGTGAAGGAAGACCACTGTCACGGAGCCCGTGTGACAGGTAGAGAGGATCCTGTTGAAGGCCATTAAAAATATAGGCAGTGACAGGCCTCTAACACTTGAAGTCATTAGCAGGCACTGGCTAATGATAACTGGGTGTAAGTTAGGTGGCCATCACAACTGGAGCACTGACATATTTGAGATATGCTCTTGTATTATTATTTTTTTTAAGAGAGAGATTGATGGTAAGAGAAAGAGAAAGAGGAACCACGATGGAGAGAGAGAGAGAGAGTTAAATGAGGCTCTTGAGAGGTGACACTACCTGTGGTAAACTTTTTCAAATTAACTGATGATGCTTCATTTGATAAAGCTTAATAAAGAAGTTTTACTCACCTTTTTCTTCCCAAACATCTATGGCTGTCCCTCTTCTGTAAAAGCAGTAGCAAAAGGAGAAATGTTGCAGGAATCTTCTGCCTGCTCTTTTCCATATAATGAAAGCTGATGGTTACTATGGTGCTCGAGCTCCAAAAAACGGTAAAAAGCTTCACACAAGTAACCTAGACTGAAATGTACATTATTCTCTGGTAATCTTCCCCTCCGGAGTCACTCTCAAAGCTCATCTGTTCTAATGTACATTAAAATGTGCCGTGTCAAGGCGCATTGCATTTGATGAAGCTAACAGACGTTATTTTGGGCGTATGAATGTATTTTTATGATCTAAATTTGTCACATATTGTGGTCTGAATTAAAAATGAAACTCTACATAACATGAGATTGTTTAACACAATAAATCAGATGGGTGAATCTTGGCTCTCATATTTTAACCCCAAAATCAGAAGAAAGCTAAATAAATAACATTTTAAAGAAAGAAAGGACAGTATTTTATTTATTTATTTATTTATATATTTATTTATTTATTGTTTGTTTGTTTGTTTTTGACAATCTTATTAGTGTAACATCATATACTGTATATGGTACATTTGACAATTTCATTCCTAATATTTTAAATAACATTTTAAAGAAAGAAAGTACTATTTATTTATTTGTTTGTTTGTTTGTTTGTTTGTTTGTGACAATCCCATTAATGTAACATCATACTGTATATTGTAAATTTGACATTTTCATTCCTAATATTTTAGGAATATAGTGTAATTAAAATATCACAATTAAAATGCGTTTTCTTTTTTTTATGTAGCAGTACAATGTTCTTAATTTTCTGGAAAATAATGTCACATTGCAAATCTTGGTGATTACATTTTCCTTCTGTATAATTTTTTTTTTAAATGTTCTCCCCTGTACATTTCTTGACAGGTTTTGTGAGAATACTCAGATAGTCCTGACTCTGTAATAACTGCATGAGTCAAGTTTAAAGCAGGTAAGATATGAACGTCTGCACGTCAAATTAATTCTATATCACTGAGCCAAGTCTATAGTATCATCGTCATTAAATATATTAATTGGCAGAAGAATTGCTTATTGTGATTATTCTTATTGAACCCTAACCCTAAAGTTGTTCTTTCTATTAGCTGTTTCTGCTGTTTGTAAAAGCAATAAAGCATCTTGAGGCAGTGCAGTACAGAGACCGTTACCATGGCAAATCCCTTTGCTTTGCTTTGCATCATGCTAAACAGCACCCAAGAACTGTGGTAATGAGAATGTGAAGACTAAAGTCAGAATAATAATCCAGTAAGCGGAAGTCTCCATTTAACCTCGAGATATGATGAAATACTTGAGAACCAACAGGAAATTTTGCCATCATACTGGTCGCAATGATTATAAAGCTAAAATAAACAAGTAATTGCTCCATATCTGATGGCCCGGTGATATTTTGACCTGCCATCAGGATAAGATGATGGATTTTGGCAGATCGTGACACGGTTCACCAGCGCGCCAATTCGTGAAACTGTAAGAATGACCTTTTGGATGGGAATCTCATATCTAGCTTATATCTGTGGCTTATCTACAGCAGCTGATGCTCATTTCAACTGTAGACGTCTAAATTTACAGCTCCTTGCTTCATCATCCCCATTCGCCATCAGTGGCCAGCAAATAAAGCAGTACGTAGGCAACTTTAAGGGAGCCGAGGACTTGACACAGCAGCCAAATGAATCTGCAAGAGAGACATGAATTGTGACATTGACTGTCCACTCGGTTTTTAGACGGGATATAGTTAGATTCACATGAGGGACCTTACGACTGGAGCACACACTCAAATATACATACATATCAACCCATAAACCCATGGAGCGTCATCTATTTCACTGTATTCCAGTGCAGCCACGCCACAAATTTGACTTTTCCACATGACTGATCGCTCTAATAGTCAGCCGTTCGCTCCGACACATGAGTGCTAAAACCTTGTAATTTCCACATTGCTTGTTAGAACATATCTCTCAGTCTTTTCGGATTATTTCTCTGTTCATCACGTTCTGGGGAACTTAATGGATGAAGTAATTATGAGAAGTCGATGGGAAATTCTCTTTATTAACGCTCAGTTGTAACTATGTAGCGAAGAGCTGGCAGTTGATTCAATAATTATGGTAAAAATCAGTCAGTGATAATTTTATTGTGTCCTTTTGAATCACAGATACATGTAAGCTACATGGCCGAGTCTCAGCCCGTGAGGTTTTTCCTGAAAAAATCCTTATATGTAGTCAGCAGTCCTTAGTTCTTGAAGGGTAATGCCATTAGTGGTGTTTGCTGAGGCAAGCATTGCGATTTCTGTTGCGCCCACATAGGGTTAGGGGTTATGCAGAGGCATTGACCTTAAGTATTAAACTTTGGTGTGTGACCATGCTTCGTGCTACAGACATGAATACCTCAAATTGAGGATCTTGTCGAGTAGAGATGTGCAGTTGCATTTCTATGTAATGGGACTTTATGATTTTTGCCTGGTAGACAATAAATAGCAATTGCATTGCAGTGAATTCCTATTGCTCAAATCCAAATGATGATGTTGCTTGTGTTTAAAACGTTTTAATGATGGATTTGTTTCTTACAGACACACAGGCTTCACAATACATTAACTGATGGACCGGAGTGGTTTGGATCATTTGTGGATAACTGTGAAGTTTTAATCAGCTGTTTGGACTCTCATTCTGACGGCACCCATTCACTGCAGTGGATGCATTGATGAGCAAATGATGTATTGGTAAATTTCTCCAAATCTGTTTTCTCAAAGAAACAAACTCATCTACATAAAAAAAAAAATAAAAAAAATAATGTGATGTATTGTCAAGTATGGTAATCCATACTCGAAATTGGTGCTCTGCATTTAACCAATCCAAGTGCACACACACAGCAGCACACACACACTGTGAACACACACCTGGAGCCGTGGGCAGCCATTCCTCCAGCGCCCGGGGAGCAATTGGGGGTTCGGTGCCTTGCTCAAGGGCACCTCAGTCATGGTATTGAAGGTGGAGAGAGTGCTGTTCGTTCACAATCCCCACCTTCAATCCCTGCCGGACCTGAGACTCGAATCCACAACCTTTGGATTACAAGTCTGACTCTCTAACCATTAGGCCACGACTTCCCCCTGAAGATCTTGGATGGCCTAAGGGTTTGTACATTTTCATTTTTGGGTGAACTGTTCCTTTAAATGTACCATTTAACCCAACCCTGACTTCTACACCTACACGTTTTTTTTTTTTTTTTTGTAGAATGACAATAGCTGGCAAGTACCACATCACCCCACAACAATGTGTTTTCAATGCTTCTATGCATCGTTTGCCAATGTATACAAGCATTAAGCTGTTCAAAAGCATGTGCAGAGCAAGTTCATTGAAAAAATTGTATTTAAAATCCTTCTCTAAGTACGTCATTGGTAGTTCTATGGCACTCCCGTTTTCCCCGTAAAAGCTTTCTCGCCTGAATCACATGATGCCATTTATAAGGATGAAAAATTAAATAAATAATAATTTGTGCTGACCCACCGCCTATTGAGAAAAAGTGTGTTGCACTAATATACAGTTAAGTGTGCTTCACTTTGTTCTTTCACATCAGAGTAATCAGTGACCTGAATTTGACATGGCATGCGCACACATGTATGCTGATAATTTTCATCACATTACCAGTACTTATCAAAGCTTTTACCTTTTCAGGGCGGAATGTGTCGTTTGGTTTGATGTTCAATCCTACGCAGCCTGTCAGTGTCATGTGACATCTGGAATGCCGTTTGGATCTCATCTAACATTTTGGTTTGGCGTGTGGAGGCCCTGAGGACTTGTGCCTTTTGTTGCGTGCAGAGAGACAGCTGAGAGCAGCCCTTCTGGTGACACACCTGCGTAACATAACGCCCTATACGGGTCATAAACAGATAGACGGCCTCCCTCCACAATTTAAAAGATGCTCTGTGCTTTGAGATATTGGTTTGTGGGCAAAATATAACTAGTATTAGTTTAGAAGATGGCTGAAACTCATAGAAATGTGTACGAAACTCATAGAAACAAAAATATCCCATTTTCATTAAGAAATGGGGATAAAATGTTAAATGTCATGACAATTAGGTCATAAATAAATATGGAGGTAGGTAGGTAGGTATAAAAACTATATTAAAGTTTTAATATAGATAAATTTAAATATATAATATATTCTAAAATGAAATTTATTTGTGTGATGAAAAGCTGCATTTTCAGTGTCACATGATGCTTTATGAAATTATTCTAATATACTGATTTACTGCTCAAGAAACATTCCTTCTTATTAAATATATTATTATGAGTTGTTATTTTAAGCAGTTGTGCTGATTCATGTTTTTGTGGAAGCAATGCATTTTTTCATGACTTTGAGAAAAAAAGAACAACATTATTTGAAAGCATCATACTGTCACTTTCTATATATATATTGCTAGTTTTATTTATTCAGTTTTATACATAGCACAATGATGGAAAGAAATGTAACAAGCTAAATTTAACCTTATGTTACCTGCATCAAACATGTTGGTTTGTTCTGTCTCTAGGTGACAGGTCGAATGCACCTGATCTTCCTGTTTCATTTATTTAAATCACAATATGCATTAATCTTTCAAGAACACCCTCCAAGGATGCACCTACTTTTGGACAGTGTCCAGATGCAAGCCGCCAAACTTCTCAGATAAACAACAGAATGATGCATTCGACCTGTGGCAAGAATGCGACAAAGGGCACACCCGGCAAGAAAAATCACATTCGTCTTGTCATGCAGTTCCACCTCCATCTGGCTTTCATAGTTCCTGTGTTTACACTGGTAAGTCAGACCAAAGGTAATCATATGTTTACACTTGTAACTACAGGAGAATTTTGACAGTCGAGATCACTGTCACTTTAAGCTGTAATCCTGAGATTAGCCCTGCCAGGTACCCGGAGAAATGGAAGTTTCGGGAATTATTGCTGAGCGGAACAAAAAAAAATGTCCAGTGAGGGAGAGGAGGAAAAAAAAAGACTATAAAGAGAACCAAAGCCAAAGCAATGAATCAAGATAGGGTTTGAGGAAATTATATGTGACGTGAGAAGCAAAGTCGTGAGACCACAAAGTTAGTTCAAGTGCATTGGATGATTGCGTAATATGCAAGAGGAATTGATCGTCCCCCTTTCCTAAACTTTGAAAAGAGAAGACTGCATTAGGCCATCTAATCTAGAAAGCAAAGGCTGGTGCTCATTTTGGAGGTGCAGTGAAGCAGCTAAAAATAGCCTCGAGGTTGGTCAGACAGACATTGAGAGAAGGCCAGCCTCAGATGGAAGTAAAGAGAGGATTTGGAGACTGACATTGGTGCCCGGTGCTGATCTCAAACTGAGACTGACAGACCAGTCTAGCACAAAAAGTCCAGATGAACTGGGTGACAGCACAGAGTTTATGAGAGGTCGCTTAAGCTTCTGCCCACTTGCCCTTTAAATCTGGGGAATTCTGCAGTGGGATGGAGGTTAAAGGTCACCGGGCTTCATCGCTGACCCTTTGCTTTTGTGAGCGGCCTCGTTATTCTGTCAAACCTGACTGAGCGAGCTACTTTATTTTATGCTTTTTTTTCCCCTAAGGCCCCCGGGGTAAGATGTCACCCTCTCCTTTTCCTTTTCGTCCTGACCGTAGATGTCACTAAATCTCATCTCAACACATTTATTTTGTAGGTTATGGTTATGCTCACATTAATCTTAACTTCTCATTTGAGCCGAACATCACCATTTGTTAAATTTATTACATCTGGACGACATTAAAATTTAGAAGGTTCTCAGTGGAATGATGTTGCTGGTGTTCAATTCAATATTTATTGACATTTTTGCAAATGTAAGCATGTAAAAAAAAAAAAAAAAAAGATATAAACTCAATTTCATGTTATAAAGTCAGAATTTCAAGATATAAACTCACAATTCTGAGGGGGAAAAAATGTCATAATTGCGAGTTTATATTTATATATTAGTTATAAATCAGGGCCCATATTCACAAAATATTTTATCTTACCACTAAGAGTACTCCTTGTATTATATTATTTATATTTTTATAATCCCATGAATTAGGCATACATATTCATTATTAATTTTGACCAATAAAGACCAATTGAGTGGAATCATTTAATAAAAATCTAAATCACAGAACACCCTAGCAACCACCCAGGACACCCTTGCAATCACATAGCAACAACCTGGCAACCGGTTCAACATCATGGCAACACATTTTGCATGGAAAAGCACTATTCACATTGTGATTCATAGGCAAGGACAGTTCTCATCATCTGTCAACATACTATGTAGCAAAAGGCATAGGGCAGAAGCGGTTCATAGGTCGAGGTGGGCTCTGAATTCCTAAATGAACTGACTGCTGACGAGACATAAAATACATGCCATACCTTTGTCTCCTCACAGCAAACAAGAAGTTTGCGGGACAGGTAACATGTCAAGCTAATGTTAACACATGCTCCCTAAAAGAAGACTGCATCAATTACATTCATAAGACGGCACATCCAGAGCGGGAACTCATCAACTGTCTCAAGGGAATGAGATACAATCTGTTAGTTACAGATGACCTTGAATACTAATGTATCTAACAGTGTGAGAGAGAACATGATGTAGTTAAAGTCAGGATTCAGACGAAGCAAAATGTGCATGTGATTAGTATTGTGCGATTGATTTTCTGAGCGTTCAAACTAAGAGTATTTGCCTGTTAGACACCCTAGCAACCATTTAGAGACTGCACAGAATACATTATCACATAGCAACATTCTAAAAAACATAGCAACCATAACCCCACAATACTACAGAAAATACCTAGCAACACCCTAGAAACCACAATAACATCCTAATAACCACATAGAATACTGTAGTACTCACATAGCAACATGACTAAAAATGTAGCAACACCCATAATGCCCTAGCAACACCATGGCATTTACATAGTAACGTGTTTAAGACCTTAGCAAGTATACAGCAACATTTCTAAAATCTAGGTTGCTGTATGTGATTGATAGTATTCAGTGTTGTTTGTTGGTGGTTGCTATGCTGTCACACATAGTTGCTATGTGCAACATTATAAAATCCTTAGCAACCATATAATAAATAATACAAACACACACACTGTCACGGTGCACACACGAGGGAGGATACAGGAACACGCAGACGAGGACTTAAACTCAAATAATAGTCTTTAATCTTGACAAACAAGGCAGGGCAGGACAAGGCAAGGCTGACATGGACAGAAACACCGGGGAGTAACGAGTAGACCAGACGAAATCAAACTCAAAAGACAGGACTATAAATACACAGGTAAATCATAGATAATTAGACAAACAGGGCTGGACAAGGATTAACTCATAATGACATGAAACAAGGACAGGAAACAAACCAAATATGGACACATGAGGCGGGAACACATGACACACACAACAGAACCCTGACATAACTCCCCCTCCCGGAAGGCGTGTCCCACGCCGTAACAGTTCCACCAGGGAGGGGGGGTGGGCGCTCTGGAGGCCCCTCAGGACAAACACGGACAGGAACACAGGACGGGGACCTCCAGAGCGGAACAGACAGACAAAGGAGGCCATGGCGGGGCTGGGAGCTCAGGAGGCCATGGCGGTGCAGGGAGCTCAGGAGGCCATGGCAGGTGGTCCTTGTGGCCGTGGCCTCGGTCCCCTCGGCCCGGCCCCTACAACCGGAACTCTTTTACCCCCCAAAAAAAAATTCCCTGGGGAAGTTAGGGGGGGTATCAGGAGCCCTCCGGGGCTAAACAGACAGGACAGTACAAAACACGACAGGAAAGCCCTCCAGGGCCAGACAGACAGGACAGGACAGCCCACAGGAACCAGAAGCCCTCCTGGGCTGGCTTGGAAGCTGAGGCTTCCAGAGGCATGACAGAGTCAGGGGCCCTCACAGGGTCCCTCAGCAACCGCTTCCACTTCGGCGACAGGGGGGCAGGCGGCTAGAATGGCCTCCATGGCCACAACAAGAGGAGCCACCTGCCCCAGATGAGTCTCTGTGGACATGACTGACAAGATAGTTAAAATGTTCCTGTGGGCACGACAAAACAGACACACGGCACTCCTGGCCGTGACATGTGGACTTGATCCACGGGGCTAGGGATAGCGGCGGCCAGCGGGCATGAGTCAGCGTCAATCCGGTGGGCTTGAGTCAGCGGCGATCCGGCGGGCATGAGTCAGCGGCGATCCAGCAGGCATTGAGTCAGAGGCGGGCATTGAGTCAGAGGCGGGCCGGTGGGCATTGAGTCAGCGGCGATCCGGTGGCGTGATCTCCCGCGAACGGCGCGCCTGGGGGAGCGGCAACCCAGGAACCAGCCGGCGGGCTTGGGAGAGCCACCGCCGGCGGCGGATATCTCCCGTGATCGGCGGGCATGAGGGCATCGTGGCCATTGGGCTTGCGGCACTCGCGGCGATCCCGCCGAACTCGAGTGGCAACTTCCTTGCCACGGGACAGACAAACAGGAACAAATAAAAACTTTTCAAAAAACGAACAAAACAAAACGAGGTGAAGGGGTGCCGCTTACGGTTAGGTCTGGTCTTCTGTCACGGTGCACACACGAGGGAGGATACAGGAACACGCAGACGAGGACTTAAACTCAAATAATAGTCATTAATCTTGACAAACAAGGCAGGCAGGACAGGACAAGGCAAGGCTGACATGGACAGAAACACTGGGGAGTAACGAGTAGACCAGACGAAATCAAACTCAAAAGACAGGACTATAAATACACAGGTAAATCATAGATAATTAGACAAACAGGGCTGGACAAGGATTAACTCATAATGACATGAAACAAGGACAGGAAACAAACCAAATATGGACACATGAGGCGGGAACACATGACACACACAACAGAACCCTGACACACACACACATACAGTATATTCATATTTAAATAGTTTTAATAGTAAATAACAGCATTTGCAAAGCAGCATGTCCCGTGTTTGAACATTTGCATACTAAAACCATGAAATTATATATTTCTGTCAATAGGAATACATGAAGTCATGCATTTATTTCAAATTAGCTTGTACTGCATGGTAATATTGCAAAAGGTCAATAAGGTTAATGTAGGCTTTTATGTTGTATTCTGTGATTTATTAGCAGTGTTGGGTAGTGATCTGAATTACATAATCAGATTTGAGAAATGATGTACCTGTATTTATTTTAAAATGTACATCATCAGATCACACTTACTTTTTTTATTAGTAACATGGTGTAATTTTTAATTCAGTTTCTGTATTTGGTAACAAGGGATGGAATTGATTATCTTTCTCTTTGTGTTTTTATATCAATAAGGTACACAACAATCCTGTTTAAATCATAAATCAGGTCAAAAGTAATCTAAAAATAATCAAAACGTACTCAGATTAGATGAGCTAAACTGTGTAATCTAATAGGTTGACGTTACTGTCATGTGATTTGTAATCACCAACAGAGTTTGTAAGTAGTCTACCAGCTCTGTTTAACAGCATTCTGAAGAAGACATGAGGTAAGTCGGTCTTCTGAAAAGCAGGTCAACATTTAAGGACAGTCATTTTGATGGAAAGGTTGCTCGACGTGTTCAGGTTTTCGGTAGTCGCCCATTAGCAGATGTCACTTGACAAACTCCTGTCTGGAGAGGTCAAGGGTAAGGACTACGACATTTGGGAGCAAAGAGTCTCTCATTTGGCTCGGGCAGATCGAGGAGAAGATCTGGTGAGAAATCTGTCAGGCACTTGAGGGGTTGCCCAAAGCGACTCTGTTGTGACTGACAGGAAGGAATATGAGAGCAGGCATTTGTGATGACTTGCCCCTTACGCCGTCAAACTAGTTTGTCACTTTGTCAGTGACTAAAAACAGCCAGCAAATTAGCCATGAGTAATAAGTAGTGTATTTCTAAACAACAAAGTCCTACAGACATCTGACAGAAGATCCACCATGTTGCAAGAAACAGTTGTTTTGTTCTTATTTTCCCTTCTTTCTGCATGTTCGCTTTTTGTAGATTCGCCTCAGGAGATGAACTCATTGGACGCCAATTTATCACCAATGGGATGGAAAACAGACTTCAAGGCTTGTTTTTTACACCACCGCACAGCCGCGTACAACAGTTCCTGCCAAAAGATGCCTTGATTCTCAAAGTATGCACAGAACCAGCGGCAACATGGCATCGCGTGACTCAACCTCTGAATGCAGTTATTGAGAGCGATGTGTTGGCAAGAAATCAAATGTTTGATGACTTGATCCACCAAGTATATCCAGACAGATATTTGACTGACAAGTGTTATCATTGAGGGAGTCAAATGTGGGCTACAGTTAGATGGGTCACTACACTCTGTATTGCTTCAAGCAAACTAGCCTTCTGTGAAATTGCTAATTCAGTCAAACATGTGAAGCACTGGTATGCTGTTTCATGCTTTAGTAATTGAACTGAAATTATAACTAGAATAATCTGGACTCTTAAAAACAGACAGTTACAAAAAAATGAATGTTTTATCAATGCTTAATTCATGTTAGAGCAATATTAAATAATTTTTTTTTTTTATTATTTAAAAATAATAATTTTATTATTTTTTATATTATTTCCATTTATTTGACTCCATGTTCATTTAGGACTTCAGTAATTTTACATTACCTTTAAAAGTATATACTATATTATAATAATTTATATCAATATCAATATTAAAAATACATTTATTTATTTGTTTTATTTATCCATGTTCTTTTGGTACTTTAGTCATTTTACAGAACAGTTAAAAATCATTATATTTTATTATGATCATTTTAATATTATGAAAAATGTAAATACATATACAGTATATTTTATTTATTTATTTGAAGATGTATACAGCAAAGCAGATGCACATACTTTTTGCCATATTTGCAGAATATTATACAGGATTTTATTTAATTACTTAATTACTAAAAAAATATATTATTTGTATTATATTATATTGTATTATATTTTTGTATAATTGATCAGCATTAAAATAAAAAATACATATTCATATATTTTTTAATTATTATTTGAAGATGCACAGCATATGTAAATGTATTTTTGCTTTAGTTATACATTCATGTTATGTAATCTGCACTTTAATATTGTAATATATATATATATATATATATATATATATGTGTGTGTATTGGGGAAAGAAGTGAAATGCAAGTTTTTAAGGGCTATTTTGTTTTTGGATTGAAATATACAGCCTTTAAATATGTATTCAGTCCTTGAATGTGTATTTGAAAGGTCAAACAGAAGGAATTCTCTTCAAACATACCTGGAATATCTTTATAAATAATATGCTTATTATTATGCCTATTCATTTGTGTATTTGAGCAAAATGGATATAGACACTGTTTATGTATATGTTTATAGCAGCACTCAATGGTTTAAACTGCAGGTCTGAAAGTACATTATGTGCTAGACTTTGTGCTGAAACAGACCTGCCACTACCAATAATTTCAAGCATGTTTCAGTTCAGATCTATGCTATCAAAGATGGATTGATGTGCATCAGAGGTTACATGGATTTGTTGGCAACATACAACAGCAGCGCTTCATCTATAGATCGTGAGGGCAGACATGCCGAGTTCATTACTCAAGATCTCCCCAGAGAAGGAGCGATAGCTATGCCTATGTAGCGAATTACATAGAAACCCACTAGTAGCATCTGAGTCTAATGGAGGCCGTTTAGTTTTCTCAGATATTTACATTCCCTCCTGTGCTTATACAGAGAACCGTTAAGTCATGGAGTCTCAGGCAATTCGACGTAATGTGAACATCTTACATACACCATGTTTGAATGGCTCTGCTGTGAAATATAATATAACTTGTAGGAAAGAAAATACATTTTAAAGCCCTTGAGAGTTCACAGGATTTAACATGCCTGCAAAATTGTGAAAGGTTGTGAAAAACCTCAGTCTTTCAGTAGAGCAACATTGTTCCTTAGAATATCAACATAAATGACCTGTGTCGGTTCGTTACATCCATTTTTGCACATCCTCTGCAGAGGATTTTGTAGAGGAGTTCAGGATGAAAAAAAAAATAGGTATGTGCACTGAAGCGCAGAGGACTCGGCCTAAAACTGGTATTTAGAGGGCATAATAAAGAATAGATGGTAGATGCCAAGCTCTCAGCGCCTTGCAAAGAAAAAAACAAAACAAAACAGCAACCTGCAGTCGAATCTATCAAGTGTAAGTGGCAGTATACAATACTCATTTCCAGCAATGTGAAAGAGTATCTGCCTTTGTTTGTTTCCTTGCTAAAATATTCACACCACGATAATTTGCATTCTTGAAAATAAAGAAAACCATTCTTGAAAGTGAACACTGTTTTGCACTTTGCTTGAAGTTGCAACGAGCAACTTGTCAAAAGTCATTGGCCACACTTTTGAAACCATCCATTTTGTTTTAATGCTCTAAGCCTTTCCTGCCCAGGTGACTTCCTTTTCTCAAGGGAAGGCGGAAATTACTCAGGTTGATGTGAATGATTCTATCTGATGGTTAATGGAAAAATATTGGAAAGCCACTTAAGCGAAGAGAAAGGGAAGATGAAAGTGTGGAGTGGATGAAAAGAAGCCTTCAGCATTCTAAGGAGCAATTGAATGTTGCACGCTGCTTGCGCACTCAAAAAAAAGGTTATTTTCGAGAAACAATGTTTTGACAGAATTATGTTTGGCTATGGCAAGCTGTCAAGTTCACAAACGGACGGGAGTGACTTTTATGGGATGTTTGGGTGCGATTTACAGCTTCAGTGGTATTAGAGATAATCGTAATCGTCTCAATCCTATTTTTGAAATGGTATAAATTTTCACAACTGAACATGTTCTAAAATGTGTTTTTTTATATGTTTATTCTGCATTAAGCTGCCGTTATTACTGTTAGTTCACAAACCAGAAAAAGTATAATTCATAGATGGTTCTTGACTGGTTTTGCTAAAGTGTAACCCATATTTAATGTAGTCTTGATCTTATATTTGCTCTTGATTTGAGGACGTCAAGCAGTCTCTCCATGTTGACATTTGTCTAATTTGACTAGCTTCTATCAGGTGACAGACCAAAATACTATAGCGTTTGATTTGCCATATCTTTTAAATGTTAAACTCTTTGGCTATCCTCCTAATTGTGTACGATTGAATAGCTTCATTTTATTACTTCCATTTAACATTGTTTTTCCCTGCTGTGTGGGATGCTATCAACTCTTTTTTTCACAACGTTACCAACCACTGAAATAAAATATGATTCTTCTATTTTTCTATTTTTTTTCCCTCCTTATTTCATTTATTTATTTACTCGTGCTATTTGTGCTACTTGCCATATTATTGCAATACACTCTATTTATTTTTTTATTTTTTTTATTTACAGCTTAATTGGTACCACATTAAAGGCACACAAACATATATATATATATAAATGTTAAATTATGTACAAATATACAGAATAAATAACTCTCATCCACACTTTTACAAAATAAAGCTATGGTGCTCTTCCATACAGTAAAACATTTCAAAGCTTAACACAATAATATGTGTGCATATTTTCTCTATACATATATAGATATATATTTGCTTTTCTTCTCTTCTCCAGCCAGATAATGAAGATAAAACACCCTGCATAATTGTCATGCTGAAATAAAACAGTTGGATATGATTAGTGTTTTCAAAAGGAACGTTAAACAACACTATTATACAAACCAGAATCTACACTACTTGGTTTTCCTATGGGAAAAATGGCATAGACTGTGCGGCCCAACAATGTGATTGTCATCAGCCACCTTTAAATGGTATTTTAAGTAGTGCAATTCTTTTCTTTTCATTTTCTCCAAGGATGCCCAGCAGAGTTTTTGTCCATATCAGAAGCAGTGGAGGTAATGAGCAAGTGGGTCTGTGTGACATGATTTCTGAACAAACTCTCCAGGCCTGTTGAGAATTCCAGGTGAGAGGCCAATTTCAGGCACGATAAATGAGCCCACTCATAAAGTCTGACCTCAGGGTCAAAACAATAGCCGTTTGGCAAGCTACTCGCTCTTGATGACGCCTTATTTATTAATAAATGCAATTTGCAGGCATCTTGCGATCCAAATACAGCCATTAATTCATATTTAATGAACAAAAACTGTGTTGGGAATGTTTAATTCAAAATGTAGCAAATCAGGCAATCGTTAAACTAGCCATACATGGTCTGTATGACAGAAACAAAAGAAAGAAAACAATTTCTTCCATTGCTACAGATAAACAGTGCTTGAAGATCTGTCACATACATAATAAGAGATACACAGATAGAAATGAGAAGTGACTCTATGCTAGTCTTCTCTACCAAACATAAAGAGAATGCATTAACCACAATGCGCAACAAATGTTCTGGTATCAAAGACAATCTTGTCCAAGGACAACTGTTTGTGACTCTTTTGGAGTGACTGGAATTTTGTTAGAATGCATAATCCATCATCTGCAATGTCCAAAAGCATGCTAACACTAAAGGTCCACATGAAATTAGACATTGTGTCCACATCAAATGATTGTATCGTGAGAATTGCCTCTACGCTGACATAGTTTTATTACATCTCTCGAGACTAAATCAGAACTCAGAATGAACTGTCAAGGCACTTGGAGTATCATTTGTCAAATCAAAGTATACAGTGTACTTATCTCAGTTGAAAGTCGTTTGATGCTCTAAGACTTCTAAATAGTCTGGTTCGGCATGTAAGTTGGCTTTGAGTTCAAAGTACTCGTTTTTAGTCTGTTCCACCATGACCTTCCGTGGCCTCGTATAAACAAGAGTCTCCATTAGTTTAAGCTCCTTGTGGTGGTTGGGGACTTGCATGTCCACCGCTGGTTGTAGCTGTGATATGTTTTTCCTGAGATATTCGCTGAGGCTGAGCTGTTGGAGCTCCCGTTCCCTCTCTAAGATGTTCTTGTACAAGGAGCTTGCATCTCCCAAACTCACAAACTCTGCAGGGTAGTCCGTGACGGCCCTGAACTTCACTTTGGGTCCCGTAAGGAGGGAGTCGCTCTCCTTGTCGAGGATGCTATGGCAGATATGCTTAGGTTTCTCACTGTTGTACTCATCCAACTCGTATTCTTTGTGCTGAGAGCAGTAACTAGGGTTTCTGCAGACCTGAACGATGGGGCTACGGGAAGGTTCGTCGTACATGCCGGGTCCTTGCCTTTCAGTTACGTGGTGGGTGGTCTTCTGGCCATACATGCTGTAGTGCAGGTGGATGGGACTGCTCTCGCGAGGTTGCTCCTCGGCTTGTTTCTTCTTGGCCTGTCTCCGCCGACGGTGTAGCACAAACACAATGATCCCTGCAGCGCAGAAAATGAAGGTCAGAAAGAGGATGAGAAGGCAGAGGATGAGCACCGATAGTGGCACTGCTTCTGTCAGAGACCAGAAGAAGCCGCTGGTGCCGACCCCTGGCGCAGGCGTGGCTACGATAGCATCATTGGTGTCTCCAGATAAGGACTTATAGGTGACCAAGCCAGGACAGAGAACATCATGCTTCAGGTTTCTAACCTCAGCAGTAGACAGTTTTTGAGGAGTGTTGCATAAGATGGTACCCATCACGGTGTCCTTGCTTAGCTTTTCCACCCACTGTTTGAGGCTGACCAAATCACAAGTGCAGTCCCAAGGATTGTCCTCAAAATAAATTTGCTCCAAATAATTGAGCTGGTCCAACACATTACTCACCGGTAAGTGCATAAAGACATTTTTCCTTAGGTTCAATCTCACCAAGGGCACGTTACGAAATATCTGTGCAGGGAGAGTGTTGAGTAGATTGTTGTTCAGGAACAAGAGCTTTAGATTTGTCAAAGGGTTGAACGATCCAGCCTCAATGGCTTTGATGACATTATGCTCCAAGTACAAGTATTCCAAGTTGTGAAGGCCAAGAAACATTGTTGCCGAGATTTTCTCTATCCTGTTTCCATTCAGGTACAGCTTTTTCAAATTGCTCAAACTCAGAAAGGTTTCATTGTCAATGTAGTCTATTTGGTTGTTTGCCAAATTGAGCAATTCCAGACTGTCGTACGTCACAAAGTCATACTTGAAAAGTTGCTGTATCATATTTCCTGTCAAAAACAGCTTGGTTGGGCTTTGTTCAAGAATGCCTATATCAGATATCCTTTGAATGCCTTGGTCCTCGCAGTGCATTAAGAAACCCATGCTTTGGGGAGGACAAGAGCACATTGGCACGCAAAATGTCCCTAGGCCGTTTGCAGGTGTGGGTATTTTTGTGCCATCGTTGACATTCGGCATCTGAACAACCTTGGTGGACGGGGTGACAACCATGTCTAGAGACTTTGATGGCTCTTCGAGATTGATGTCGGCATGGGAGGGGCAAAGTAAATCCCTTTTGACCCTAGCCAAAGAAATGCCCCTAAGATCTTCAGGCCTGTTGCAAACCACCTCGCCGATGGACGACTGCGCCCGCATGTTCTCGATCCAGACCTTCAAATGCAAGATTTCACAATTGCACATCCAGTCATTGTCCTCCAACAGGAGTTCCATGATACGACCAATATGCTCCAGGAAACCCACGTAAGGCAGTGTCTGCAGCTTGTTCCCACGCAGATCCAAATGTGTCAGAGGCACAAAGCGGAAAATGTTGCTTGGAAGGAACTCGATGGAGTTGTCATTGAGGATCAGAACTTTAAGACGGACAAGCTTGCTGAAGGCCCCAGGCTCCACGACCCGGATAAAGTTGGTGTCAGCCTGAAGGTATTCCAAATTTACCAAGCCGTGAAATGTGTCCTCCTTCAGCATGACCAGGAAATTGCTGTTTATGTGCAGCTTTCTCAGGGATCCCAGTGCACTGAACACGCCAGGTTCAAGCTCCTGTATGCTGTTTGCACCAAGATGTAATGTGATGGCGTTCTTGAAAGCATCCATGTCCTCTGCAAGTAACTCCACTAAGTCATTTTTATACAGGTTTAAATGCAAAGGCATATCTGACGATACTTTCACGTCTGAGATTTTGCTTATGTTTCTGTCTTCACAGTTTATGTACAAGTGTCCATCTTTCTCTTCACATGTGCACAAAGATTTGCAAGCCCCACCGTACAATGCCTTGGGCTCAGTATCTCCAAAACTAGCACCAGCAAAGAAGGAGCAAATTAAAATGATCCTGGCCAGCATGTTTTTCCTTCCCTGTATCTAAAAAGACAACACAGGGGGAGAGAAGGAAAGATAATTACTTGTGTGCAGTTAGCAAACTCATAAAATAACACTGAATTATGAGAATTATTGCAAGTTCACAGAGCTGAATCTAATGAAATAAACAGGCTATGATTTGGGAAAAAAAAATCTGTGCCTAAATACAGATATTTACAAGATTATAAAATTGTTAAAGCTATTAAAAGTGTGTTCCTAACGTATTGCATTTTATTATTGCATACAAGCAGTGAGTGGAACACTAGAACATTTTATACAGTAACATTGTAATAGTCCTAAATTAATAATTTGGTTGCGTCATTGATGATAATGATGATAATGGTGATGATTTTATCACATTACATACTTAGGGAAATAATTAAGTATCTAAAATTACTGGAATAATTACATTCTAATCAAGAAACAGACTTGTGCTTATGTCTCATAATTTGTAGATCAAGCAACCGAACAAACTGGACTTTGTTTTTTTTATATATATATTTTTTTTCTTTTTTTCCGACAGTAAAGGCAAAGCATTTGTATGCGTGCATAGCCTATATTTTACCACGACATTCTGAATGACGCACAATTTACTTTATATCAGTCCTCAGCGGCAGACACCCTGAGATTTTTCTGTGCATAATTAGACTGGTTTTCCCGACCTTGTTACTTTGAGTGTGCTTTAGGATGTGTCCTATAATCATCTCACTATGCAAACAATTATACCTCAGAATTAATTTGAATGAAACAGAAATGAGTTGTCCATAAACAATACACAAGTCAGTGACCTCAGTACGAACTATTTCTTCCACATTAATGTTATAGATCTTTTCTCTTCAACATTCAACAACTGCCTTTGTCTTATTTGTAGGTTTGGAGCCAAGAACTGGTTCTTATACAGAACCAGTTTTTTTTTTTGTTTTGTTTTTTTACTGGAACAAAATTACCGTCAATGTATCACGTTGCGTGCATTCTTGCGCCGACTCAGCACCATGGTATTTTCATTGCATCTTTTACTCATCACTATTCAGCGGCACTGAAAAACGCTATGGAATATTTTATTTTGCGCAATCAAAAAATACAGCTTCATCAGCACTGTCCCATTTGCAAACTATTGACTCTTATGAGTCTTATGAGTAAATACTTGTTAGTTAATCAAAACCATACAGCGGGCCCAGCAAAGTCTATTTTCTGGAATGAATGATTCAAGTTGGTACTGTTTAGTGAATCAAAATCATAGGAATCCGTGTAGTCCAACTGACTCTTCAGCAATTGACTCTTATGAACCCTTTTTTAGTGAATGAAACACATATGGCTTCCAGCTGTGTCATGTTGCACTGGTGAGACTTAAATCAGGGACTGTTGACTGACTTGTTCACATGACAATGTGTAAAGATTTATTATACGTTTTGACAGTAGGAATGAATGAATGAAATTAATTATTGGACTGAATTTATGTCTCCTAAAGAAAATAAAAATATATATATAATAAAATGCATATTTTGCAAATCTAATGATTTTTCCTCAAAAGTCTAAAAATATTTTTTTACTGAAACTGTTAGGAATCAGAATTGTTAAATTCATATGACTCATATGACTACTTAGTTGTGACAGTTTTTATTTTGGGAGATTTCAGGAGAAATATCTGAGGGAGATGATGATGAAGACCATCTCACTTCTCACACTGTATCCAGTTTTGCTAAAATCTGCAATCAAAAGTAAGAGATTTCTATTGAACATTCTATGAAAATTCTTCCAAGACCAATTGATCTGATCTGCTATTCACATTAATTTTATATCTGTATATTCTATATGCTAAATGTCAAAGATGGTTTACATTTGTGTTTTTGTCTTCAAAGGAACTTTATGAGACTAGGACAAAGTTAATATTTAAATAAAAAATAAATCCCCGGAGCAACCTCTTCCTCATACAGTTCCACCGAAGGAAAATAACCACACACTATTCTTCATTATAATGCCATTTAAAACGACATAACACAGTTCCATGCAAATTAACTGAGACATAAACCATCCCAGAGTCCCAGAGAATCTGCGAGGAAAGAAAGGCTTCCCAGTTGTATTGACATGAAATCAAACATCGAGCGGTCCGGCATGCCACATGACACTGACAGGCTGCGTGCGCTGACAGCTGTGAGCAAACACGGTGTGTGAAGACAACAAAGATGTTTTTGTCATCTCTCTTGAGGATGCAGGTAGAATGGCAGTGGAAGGGGGCGGGGGCATAAATAAAATTAGATTAAAAGATTACAAAAACTGCGGAGAATATGAATGCTTGCATGTCATGCTAGATGACAGGACAAAGAAGGGGGAAAAAACACGGTCCCATTCCTATTTTTAGCAAGCAGTGTGTGGCTGACAGTGAGGAGAGAATTTGTGGTCCATTAGAAGCCAGTGAAGCCTACATATTGAGCTCTCATGCATTTAAACAGGGCCTAATATCCATCTACTTAACTATCTATCTATATACACACATACACACATAGAGCTCGACCTGTGACTCCTCATGCCTCAGGTTTACGCCCAACCTGCCTGTCTAACACGCTCCACACATCCTTGGAGGGGAATGGGAACATCTGTCCTGATACAGCAAATTTTCCTGTCTTTCTCTCGCACGGTTACCCAAAGCATATAGGCTATCCCATAGGAAAGACACGAATGAGATCGTTTTGATCTCTCAGTTGTTTCTCCTGCTAGACAGTGAGGAGATTAAATGTAGAACAAATGGAGATGTTTGCTTAAGACTTCTTCTATACTGAGAAAAAGATCGTATAATCTCAAATCCACTAGTTGTAGAAAAAAATCTCAATAATGGCATGTTCTGATTGCTCAAGAAGAGACAGTCTGCAATTGAATTGCATTCATGTAGCAAATAAGAACAACTGACATTGAATTGTTGACTGCAGAAGGAATATGGAGTAGTAAAATGAATGTGCATATGCTATAAAAAATTGTTAAGTTGTAAATATAACATATTAGAGTATGTTTTACAAGAAATTACCATCTTTCTAGTCTCTCTACTTTAAAATTCACATTTAATTCAATGTGATATTTGCCATTTCTTAGCTATTTCTTTCTTAGCACTTGTTCTTTTACTAGCATTTGAGAGAAAATGGTGTAATTTTTTTTCAAGGTTGAATTGTCCAGATAATTGTGGTCTGTTCCTGGTCTATTTATTCATTTAATGAAAAATCTTAAGTTTATATTAAAATCTAAGACTTGGTCAAGTCTAAGCACAATCCTAACATTACTATGGTTCTTTTTTTAAAGTACAAACATCCAAAAAATCAGGAAACCTCAGTCAAACATCTCCATTTGCTTTCCATTTAATCTCAGTGCTGTCTAGGAGAAACAACTGAGATATTAAAAAGATTTATTTTGGGACTTTTTCACAATAATTCTTGTCCTTTTGTTTAATTCGATTTAATTCTGAGGTTTCTGATTTCTTGTTGGAATAACAAGATTAGATCTTATGTTACACTCCTCCATGATGTCTAAGAGAAACAACTGAGATATTAGATATTTTATCTGTGATTTTTCTTGTTCTTTTATGTTCTTAAACAGGTGACAAACTTTGAATTTAATTTAGTTTAATTTAATAAATAAATAAAAGTGGCGTATAAATGTATTTTCACTTCAGATCACTAGGATATGTCCCTATTCATTTCAAAGAAATAGCAATTAACACATTTTGACGTATAAAGAATAAAATTGCATTTTCTTGTAAAACATACTCTTTGTTTTATTTACAACTGTGAAAAATCCTATTTCTCACTGTACAAACACAGTAACTTGTTTGTTCCAACTGAAGTGACACATGCCAGAGAGAATGGAAGACATCCAAAGATGTATACTGTATCCACCCAACATCATGAACACATATGTATGCACATATATGCAAAGTTGTCAGTTCCTCTGAGCATCAGACAATAATGCAGATTCCCAAAAGAAGAATCCATCGCAGCAGCACATTGGTGGATGTTTGATGACATTGTTTGATGTTATATGTCCCGTGAAACTTTCAAATAAATTAAAGCAATGAAAATAACCCTCAAGGCTATTTTGTATGAGTCTAGTGAACTTGTTTGTGGCTGAGAGCTTCATATATCCAAAATATAGTGTGCGCTTCTTGCTTCTACTATCTTATCTTGGCATCACAATTCAGTGTCTTTTGTTTTGAGGCAATACATTTTTTATATGGCCCCATATGTGCCATTTACCCCACAATGCTGAATTTCAATTGCTTGCAAGCCTACAGCAACACAGCATCACTCTAACCAGCTGCCAAAGACAAAGAATCTACACAACTATCTACAAACTGCAAAGTAAAGGTCTTTGGGTCCTTTTTTATATTTGGTGCTCATTTGCATTTTAGTAGAATCTCATGACGCTAACCTTTTTAAAAAGGAAATTATATTTGATCCAGTCCCCAGAGAAGTATTGTTTGTTGACAGCGGGCATTGTCTTGCTTGAGCAGGTTGAGAGAATGGTGGCTGTCTCGGTCACATTTCTAAGGGTTGGTCATTCATTATTTATCTGATCAGTAATGAAACACCACCAGAACAAGGTTGGCCAATGAAGCATGGCAATCAATGGCTGTGGTCCTGTCACACAGGAGCAAATCAACTGCTTAAACCAACCACAAAACCATTTGCATAATCTGCTTACCATATGCTATTTAAAGGACAGGTACAACCTTCATTTTCCTGGACTTTTGTGAGGATTGTCTTATCTTTCATGTCTTCTCTGAAGCTGGTGTCAAACCAATTCAGTCCTCCGACTTTGAACATGACAAACGTGACATTTTCACATGCGGTTAGGGTTGCAGCCTCATTCCAGGTAGAATGATTGAGGTGTAGTGAGCTTCCATTATACAAGCATGTTAAAAATCAGGACACTCGAGCATCAAACCATTTAATATCCACACCCAACGTAACGACATAAGGACTCATTTTGGTTTTTCATTGTTCTTAAAGGGTGAATGTATCATTTTAATCCAAACAAGTGAAACATTTGATCTTGCGGTCAAAGTTTATATGCATACAATTAAAAAAAAAATATATATATATATATAAATATATATATATATATAAACAGAAGATACTGAGTCTTGCTTTCAAAAAATTAAGTATATGCTTAAAACATTAAACATTCATTTTTCATTATTCATTTTACAGAAAACAAGTATCTTATGTCATTTTACTTCTCAAGTAAATGTATTATATGATTTAAGAATGTTTTGGAAAATGAGACACACATATTAAGATAAATAGTCAATGTTTAGTTGGACTGGATTGTTGTTGTTTTTTTATCAATATGTTTTGGAGTTTGCTATTTTTGTGCATTTATAATTGTAGTTTCTCTCACGTCTGCCATCTTTAGTTTCAAGTTTGTTGCAGGGCATTCTTGCAATGTTTCCTTAGAATTTGGGTAAAACAAGTTATCTTAGAAGGTTGAATGTTAATGTTGAAGCCTACATTTGCGAACAGTCTTAGTTTTGTGAGCGCACCTGTGATTTGAAATGTGCTATAATTTGCAGCGATGATTTGATTTTTAATAAGTTGGTCACAATTTTGGATGCATGCAATGTTTCCTTAGAATTTGGGTAAAACAAGTTATCAGCATAATGTTGTAGCCTACATATTTTAGAGCCTATGTATCATCACTGGACATCACATTTATCCTTTGCTATATATATACTGTATATATAATATGAATGAATTTATAGGTAGGAGCAGAAGTAGTGCAGTGTGCTTTCTTTCAAATGTGTTGCTAAACAAATGTGCTATAATTATTTCACAGGAATTAGCAGTTAGATCTACCGGATGAAACCAGATATGCTCACAGAAACAAACATCTGCATGTAACAGATGCACCTCTCCCTGCAAATCAACATCACAACAGGAAGTTGTTCTCACTTTTTCTGCTCTCCATTTGATTTTCCCCTTCACTGCTGTTTATTCTAATAGACCACTCTTCTGTGATCCCATTTTATTGGTACATGCTACAGTAAGTCAAGCATCTCTGTTGCTCATACTTTAGGTTAGTGAGTTCAGCAAACCCCTGACTAAAATTATAAAAATTTGGTGCAAAACTCATGTCATTTGTGTAATGGACATAAATAAAATCTCAAATTGCAGAAAAAAAAAAAAAAAAAAAAAAAACTCAAATTGAGAAGTGTACCATCAGTGATTGAATGATTTTGTCTGGCCAACTTAACAGGTGATACTGAAAAGCAGACCAGAATATCATATGAGACTAAAGTAAACAAATAAACACCCTAACGATTTGGTGAGTGTTGCATAAACAAGCTCATTCATATTTTCTCAAGAAAAAAAAAGTCTCAGTCTGTCTAATATGCTGTTAGATTCCATGTATTCAAGAAAAAGATATAAATAATGTGTGGCTTGTTCAAAACTTTATATAATTTCTTTGGTCACTAAAGCAAATGAAGTGGAAGAATGACAGCAGTGGGTCTGACACAGAGTCGACATCTTAAAATTATATAGCACTGCGAAGATGAATCATGTGAATGTTCACATCGTTCAGCTCTGTGAATTCAGTTTTGCCTGAAGCTTATGAAAACGACTGCAGCTAATGAGATAAATGCAGAAGATATTACAGAGATGTAATCATTTAATAAAATAATCATCACTTTTAACAGCTTTTCAACTCTTTTATTGCATTTAAAGCTAGATTTATTCTTAGGTCAGAAGATTATTTTGCACATTGTGTGCCATTAAACGTGTGATATTATTCAGGAAGCCGAGTTATTCTGGAAGCTATAAACATGTTGACTTTAACTAACTTGCTCAGCAGGATTCTCCTCAAACTTTTGCTCTGCTATGACATTACATTACTTGAAAGAGAAAACAGGCTATTTCTAAAGAGAAAATGCAGTAATGCTTTACAACAAGGTCTCCATTGTTAATATTAATAAATTAACTAACATTAACAGTAAGCAATATTTGTATAAATGTCCCAATTACAAAGAAACAAGTAACACATTTAATTTAACATAAAACAATAATAATAATAATATATATATATATATATATATATATATATATATATATATATATATATATATAAATTCACTGTATTAACTGATTTTAACAAATAGAACTTGTAATTTAAAAAAAATGCATGAAATTAACATTAACCACTACTTAAAGCTGCTGTAGAATTATTATCCATGGTTAGTTTATGTTAACAAATTCACCCCCGGTTTCACAGACAAGGCTTAAGCTAGTCCCAGATTAAAATGCATGTTTGAGCTGTCTCAACTGAAAATATCTTGCTCTGACATATCTTAAAATATGTTAGTGTCATTGTTCTGTGTCAAGATGCACACCTTAATGTTTTCTTCTAAGGCATTTTTGTAAAAGTTGCTTAAATATCTTAATTTAACTAAGGCCTAGACCTGGCTTAAGCTAAGCCCAGGACATAGTAAAAAAATAAAACCTAATGTAAAGTGTTACCAAAGCTACAGCGCCCCTTGTGGCAATACTAAGAATGTGTTGCATAATAAATTGCCATTGGATACATTTCTAAATGTGTGAAAGAGCTTGCACATATAGAAGTGTTTGTTTTCAAAATTGTTAAATCTGGATATCTGCAATTGCTCCTTCCTCCAGTGTTTTCCTCAATTTGGCCAAAAAAGAAAAAGAAAAAGAAAAGAGAAGGGATTTCAGTGTTACCCAGACTCAAATAAATCTGAACTGCACAATGTGAATCCTCTTGAGACTCACATGTATTTACAAGGGCAACCATTATCTCAATGCAGGGAAAGAAGATCGATGATTTAATTTTCTCAGTGTCGTTTTCATCAGACACTGTCTTAAAAAAAGCAAAGAGCCTTTGATACAACAGATGCATTTCTTCCAAACAAAGTTAAAAATAGTTGTTAGTAGCATAGAAAGCATTATTATTACTATTGCTCATACATGGGTTAGGGGTTTGTTTAAACTCCAAGTGCTAAAATATGGCAGATAACTCATCCAGCACCAGTTACAAACATGAATGAGTCAAGGTGGATTCTGTTACTTTTTCGAAGCAATTAGACTTATGCTTTTCACTAGGTGGTCGATAAAACTGAAAGAAAAAAAAACTGAGATTGAAGGACCTGAGCCATTTCAAGGGACATGAAGGAGGGCTCTTTAAACTTGAGCCATCTAGCAACCATTCAGAACACCCTAGCAACCCCAGAACAGTAGAGTAACAACCACCCTGAACTTCTTAGTGACTGAAGCAATGTCCCTGCAACCACCCTCAGCACTCTGAAGCATTTGAACAGATGAGCAGCACTAAAAATCGAGTTCTCATTACAATAAAATTACTAGGTACAATTTTAACAAAGTGAATGCTTTCAAAAAAATGATGGTGAATGCTTTGCAATTCCCCCCCCCCCCTCCCTCCCTCCATTTCTGTCACCTGACAGCGTTTGCGTTCTTTGCCACTATCATCTTTGGCTTAATTAGTTGTTTAAAAGACAATTAATATTCAGTAATGCTATAAATTTGACTGCACTGATACTACAGATGGGAACAAAACTTGAACTGAATTGAGCTGAATAATGACACTATGTCTTCTGTAGATCTGCTTTATTGTTTAATTGAATTTATTTCAGAATTGACTAATTTTGCTGCCTTGACATTATTATTGAACTGAACTGACTCAAGCTACTGTAAATAACAGCATTGTTGCTTTTTGTAGAGCTGCATGCAGCTAAATTGAACTTGTTTCACAATTGATGAACTTTACAGAGTTATTGACCTGAAATGAATCAACACTGAACTGATAAGCTGAATAATGATGTTATTGACTTTTAGAGCTGCTTTGTAGCTGAATCAAATTTGTTTCATAATTGAAGAAGTTTGCAACATTGACACTATAACTGAACTAAATTGAATTAAACTGGTTTGAGCTGAATAATGACTCTCTTGCCTTCTCTAGAGCTGCTTAATAGTTAATAATCATAACTGAGTAACTTTATAAAGTTATTGAACTGAATTGATTCAACATTGATATGACTCTAGCTGAATAATGACACTACTGTCTTCTGTAGAGCTGCAGCTGAGTTAAACTTGTTTCGTAACTGATTAACTTTGCACTGTGTTGATTCAGCTCAGTGTTATTATTCAGCTTAATTCGGTTCAGTGTTAATTCAGTTCAGGTGAATGAAATAAATCAACTGAATCAACACTGCACTGAATTGACCTGACAATATTGTCTTCTGCAGTGATGCTTCATATGGAAACACATTTTGCAGTCAACATTTATTGAACTGAACTGAATCAATATTGACCGACTCAACCTGAATAATTTATACTTTATTTTATATAAATAAATCAAAAGTTTCCTAATTCATTTTTCATCAACAACATTTATTGAACTGAACTGAATTAATACTGAACTGACTCAAGCTGAATAATGACACTACTGTCTTCTTCAGAGCTGCTTATAGCTAAGTTGAATCGGAATCGATGAAATTCACACAGTGTTGATTCAGTTCAGTCCAGCTGAATCAACACTGATCTGAATTGAGCTTAATAATGACACTTAATAATGTAGAGACGCTGTATAGCAAAATTTGTCTCAAGTTTGCACTACTGATCATTATTTTCCTGCTTATTACTGTGAAGCTGCTTTGAAACACTCTGTATTGTATAAAGCACTATAAATAAAGGCAACTTGAGTAAATGCACACAGGGCAGTTTGAATAAGATCTAGTCAGGTATCAAGATACAATGCAGGCTTTCTGGCTTGTTTTGACACACCAGTGTTGTTTGTGTCCATGTTGAGCATGTAAGCACACAGCTCTGAATAAAGGGAAGTAACCTCCAACAGATTGTTGCCGGTTGCATCCGCAGCATGCCACTGGGGGACCTTAACATCCAGCGCAGGAGGAATGAGAGATGGAGCGATGAAGAGAAAGAGTGTATACTGGGCTTGGGGCAAAGGGATGAGCGAATCAGTGATGCTCCATTTTACCCTGCACAAATCAGTGGGCTAGCGCAGATGGCCCCTTCATTGTGTCTGTGGCACTATAGAGTGCTCGCCCCAGGGAGACGCCACAACACCCACATATAAGAACAGAGGCATAAGACAAGCCCCACAGTCCCGTGAAGCTAATAAACTCGCCCACTCGATATGGAGTGTCATAGTGGGTTTAGCCTTCACTATTAATAAAAGTACAGTTTCACCCTTTTGTTTGGTTGATTTTACTGCACATGTAAAATCTCTCATTTCGTAAATACTTCTAAGATAGTCAAAAGCCATTAGACTGACAATATTGATGATTTAATAATCTCTTATATTTCAGATGTAACTGTTATCCACACTCTTAAAAATAAAGGTTCCTTATTGAAATTAAGAATCTTTAACATCCATAGAACATTTCTATTGCACAAAAGGCTATTTATAATGGAAAAAAAGGATAATCTGATTATTGAAATATTCTTCACACTAAGACAAAAAAAGGTTATTTTAAGAACTATTAACAGAAACAAAACACACTGTGCAATTAAAAGTGCAATAAAACATCCACGTTTTAGAGCTGCTCATCTGTTCAAATGCTTCAGAAAAGAACGTTACCATATGAAAAAGCATTGCATTTGTTCATTTTAAATACCTGTGGTCTCCTAGACCTCAAAAATAAATATAAATAAGTATGTCATCAAGTTGAAATTGTATTTATAATCAGTTATTTTAAGGGAAAATGCATTCTATATCAGCCTGGTACCTATATTTATGCACGTTTAATTTACATTTAATGGGTTTGCATTGTATGTTCCCTGGGAATCAAACCCATGACCTTGATGTCGCTAGCGTCACGCTCTGCCAGTTAAGCTACTAAACATGATACCTAAATGTTAAGTATGTTTAATGCAAAAAAAGTTCAGACACAATGATTCTTCACATTAATCCTATCTGTCTGTGTATTTGTACGATGTGTTGCATGTACTAAAAGAAAACAAAAGTTTAGATGTGCACTAAACAACTGCTATCTTTGTCATAAATCCATTTCGACTGTTTGAAACCTCTCTAAACATCACAGTAGATTTAATGTGGACTGCACATATTTCTCTCGTGCAGAGGGTGCAGCAAACTCTCTCTCCAGACATTAAATTAAGTCGTGTGTGTGTGTGCGTGTGTGTGCGCGTGTGTAGGTATGTCTGGCTGAGCACTTGTGTGTGTGTGTGTGTGTGTGTGTGTGTGTGTGTGTGTGTGTGTGTGTGTGTGTGTGTGTGTGTGTGTGTGTGTGTGTGGGTACTGTATGTCTGGCTGAGCACTTGTGAGTGTGTGTCTATGTCTTTGTGTAAATGTGACTTTGAAGGCGAGCATCTGTGCTGCAGACGGCTACATCACAATGAAGTCACCTGAGTTTCATTTACAGGGATTGCATTTGCAGGCAATGAATAAGTAAAATAAACCTTATAAGGTGTCCTTGAGATCACAGGAGTCAGCGTTACATTAGCACTGTCTATTGTACTTTTGCAATGCCTTCGGATTAAATAGATATATATAAACGGTGACAGGAGGTGCATTAGAAACTAACTGCTCAAAGGAGAAACAAGTGATGTGCATTTTGCGGTCTAGGCATCGTGCCAACCCGTATGTCCTAAAACAAATGTTTAATGATACAAAATCTATCGCATCTGCTGTAATAACAGCTAGCATTCACCCTAAACACTTTCGGTCGACACGGACACTAACATAATCACACTGCTTTGACTTTGGATGTGTCATAGTAAACCACTCTTACCCAAATTACGCAGCGCAAAGAGTCTTTGCAGCTCCACTTGGCCAAGTTATCTGTGCTTAGTGGATCAAACAAAACCACACAGTTTCGCAGCACAAACCGGACGCCTGGACTTCTCAAAAGGCTTCCTTGGCACGGAAGAGTCCACCGCGCAAAAAAGACGCATGGAACAAGTCCAGATCCAACTTGCCCTCAGCTCTCCATCGCGCAGTGGGTTGTTTTATTATTTATTTAGGTGTCCAGTCGCGATGTTCAGATATTTCTCGGGCTCCACGTTTCAGTGTTCAGCTAGTCCAGTGGTCGAGGATAATAGTCCGCTATTAACATTCAGCTGTCCGCGTCGCTTCGGAGAGCGCCTGACCCCCGCGGTTTCTTACTGAAGGTGTGGAGGAGGCACAGACTCTCCAGCCTCTCGATCTGCCCAGTGAATGAGCTTGTGCTGGAGCTTCACTGGAGCTCCTCCCTCTCCTCCGTACAGTCAAAGGAGCTATCGTGACTCCATATTGAGAGAGAGAGAGAGAGAGAGAGAGAGAGAGAGAGAGAGAGAGAGAGAGAGAGAGAGAGAGGTCTCCTACCTGAACGCATCCTTGCGCAGGACTTCTGCGGGAGTGTAAGGTTTGAGTAAACTCAGCCATTAGATATGTTTGGCTACCTTCTGAAAAACTGAGGAAAGTTGTCACACTCTTTACTGTAGTGAATGTGTCTGAGGTTTATTTAAACGTGTATTTCTGAATAATACAAAGTTTGTAACTACAACATATTGCTTAGGGAAAAGATAGCTACTGTTAACTGAACACACTGCTCTATAGTGGGTGTATGTTGTCACACTAAACGGTAGAAGTTTTCATTGGTTTAAAACCATATCTAGTTTAAAATATGGATTTTCTACAGTAATTTAAACAATTGAGGCACACTGTGACTATCTGGGGTAAACTGTCACAATTAAATCTGTCATTAAATAAAATAAAACAAAGTTAAATAAAATTATTAAGAAATTATGGATAGATAGATGGATGGATGCCTTTAAAGCCATACAACATACAAATGCCGTAATTGTATAAATGTATAACTTACATTTATATATATATATATATATATATATATTTAAAACAAGTGTGACAACTTGCCCCAACCTGACATTAATGAAAACTAGTATTGTTCTGAGAACTTCAGTTCAGCTGTTTGTTTAAAAACGGGCTCTATTATGTAGTTGACATGTTAAAAATTCTATGTATGATAAATATATAAAAACCTGAAGTTTAACATGTTTAAAGTATATGTCACTGTTTGACATGCTGCTTACCCCTGTGCAAATAAAGTAAAACATTAAATGAAGAATATTAATATTAATATTGTATATTTATATTTAATACTAACTCAAAGCATGTTTTAACTTTTGGTATGTTTTTAAGCTTAATATGAATTAAAGATACGCACACTGACTGATATCAAGGTGAAACAAGCATTTAATTAAAAGCATTTTGAAGATTAAAAAAAAAAAAAAATCTTAAAAAGGGAGGTTTTGTCTGATCTGGCGAGAGTATGAAGTAAATCCACCCAGCCACACACTTTTTTTTTGTTATAAACATTTTTATTTATTTTCATAACATCACAACACAACATCCATTAAAAAAAACAACAAACAGACATACTCCCAAAAGTCCAATCAAATGGGAGGGAGAGAAGGAAAGACAAGGAAAACACAACAAGTCATTCCTTTATATGATCACGTATGTTAAAAAAAAAAACACTGCCAAGCATCAATGGTCAAAGTCTTGTCACCATTAATTCGCGCTGTTGTACATTCACACGTCACTATTTGCAGGAGGCTACGGATCCAATATGTTTTTCTACACATGTGTGGTGTAAACCAGTTCTGGATTATTGTCTTCTTCACAGCTGTAAAACCAGCAAACAACATTCTCTTTTGCACTGAACTAATACAGAGACCAGAATCATCATTAAGAAGACACAAACTTGGGTTAACAGACCAATCAATTCGCAGTAATGATGACAAAACCAGGTTTACATGTGTCCATAGACTGATGACGACAGGACATTCCCAAAACATATGCAGAAAAGTGCCTGATGATGTAGTGTTACATATATGGTAGTTAAAATTTGGCTGTAGTTTCATTTTAAATCTTTTGTAAGGAGTTATGTATGCTCTATGAATGACTTTGGCCACACACTTTTTTTTTACTCTCCCTTTCTTTTTAGTCTCATTTTTCGCATCATGACTAACCCATCAGCGAGACTGACAAGATCATGTAAAGCTCATCATGAGTCATAATGTGCAAGTTCCTGTCTTCAAACTGTTATATGTAACTGAAACCAACCATAACAGAGATTGCATTTAATTATTAGCTGTAATCTGTTTAATCTTTAATATTAGGTGTATTGCACTCCTATACCTGAGTGGAAAAGAGTTAGAAAGCACACTGATTTTTTTTCTCCAGTCATGTGTTTGCAGGTAGTGTTGCACAAACACCCCGAGCAGCCCACACCTTTTCTATCCACATTACGTAAGGTGAGAACACCCACGTGAGAGGCAAGAGTCAACTTTCACATGTTCTTCAGCTTCTGACATAAATCAATAAAGCATTCTGATATGCTTTTGATGAATAGAAAACACATATTTGACAACATGAGAAGAGATATGTATATGCTTTCATCATTTACCGTTGCTACTATTCAAATGCCTTTTATGTATAGAGTTTATTGTTTAACCCTTTACCCAGACACATCGTAAATTAATAAAAAAAAATAAAACAATTATATATTTGAACTCTGATCTAATACTCTGATAATCGGAGATAAGCAGAGTAGAATGACTCATTTTTTTTGTGACCCTCATTTGTGGGGTCATTTCCATCAGATCCAATCTTTCAAGATAAAGTACATCAAAAGTTAGTGTACTTGGCAAGAAAACATCAGTGTCAAAAACACGATTGAGATTAAATATGTGTGGAAAAAAATAAATAATAATAATAATAAAAATCAAGGCAAATATGACATAAGCAGAACATTGTATTGCTATTATTACGATTTACAAGCTATAATGTTGTCAAATTTTATGCAAAATGTGTGAAAATATTATTTAATTGTGTATAGGATGCATGAAATACACCTATGACATTAGACATAGTAAAATGTGGATTATTACAAAATTATTTATTTTGTTGTGCTTGAAATGATATATAACATAATATAATATAATATGTGACACTGGACCACAAAACCAGTCAAACAAGTAGCACGGTAACAATATTTGTAACAATAGCCAATAATACATTGTATGGGTCAAAACTATCGATTTTTCTTTTATGCCAAAAATCATTAGGATTTTAAGTAAAGATCATGTTCCATGAAGATATTTTGTAAATGTCCTACTGTAAATATGTAGTAAATATGTATAAAACTGTAATATGTATTGCTAAGAACTTCATTTGAACAACTTTAAAGGCGATTTTCTCAATATTTTGATTTGTTTGCACCCTCAGATTCAAGATTTTCAAATAGTTCTATCTCGGCCAAATATTGTCCTATTTTGACTCTTATGACTGGTTTTGTGGTCCAGGGTTACATTAATATAATATAATAAAATATAATACAATACAATACAATACAATATAATATAATATAATGTCATTTTAGCTACCATAAAAAAATAGAATTTGAGATGAGGTGGAAGTGTCATTGTGAAATGTGATTTTTAGGGAACAAAATGTATGCATGATGCATGAATACACATTTGACATTGTTAAAGACAAATTAAATACTGAACTAGAGTGTGAATGTGTGTTTTAATTTTCTAAAAGTCCACAAGGCCAAAAGTGCCCATAGTTGAAGAAACAGCCATAAATGAATGGAAGCGCCGTAGGGTCATCCTGGGTTAATAAAGTGTCTGATTCTTGAACTTGAGAAATATTTTGCTTGAAAAGTGTGCTTGATGTGAATAAAAATATATAATAAATAAATGCTGCCTGGTTTAGTTTAACTAATGCAATGATATTTTGACATTTTTTCGTCTGACTGAAACATCCAAATACTTTAGTGCAACTGGTGCATTTTAGAGTAGTAAAATGTTTTTTTTTTTTTTTTCAGTCATGCAGCGCAAAGGAATCCAGGTCAACAGAGTCGTGTTATCAATGTATATAATTGATTTGCCGAATAGGGCGCCTGCATTTGCCATCTGTTTGGGCTGAATTACTCTGAGATTCTCTAGGAAACAGCATTCCAAAGTTCAGAGTCAGCAGCTGCTAATGAATGCTGAGTTAAGACATGCTCAGCTCGATGGAAGCACGGCGCTCCGGTAAATGTGCGGTTTTAACTTTCCCACAGAAGACATTTCTAGAGCAAGGAGCAGTCATATGGTTGTTACTCCTCCATGTCATAGATAAGATTGATCAAAGATAAATCCTATTGTACTGTATGATTAATCACAAAGAGTAAAGAGTGATCTAAGGTACAGTATCACACTTTTAATCACAGATTGGATTCAAAAACTAGGCCTACAGTACAATTCAACATTTTTTAACATTTTTTTTTATTTATTTTTTATTCTCATCAAGGCTGCATTTATTTTAACAATAATACAGTAATAGTGTGAAAAAAAAAAATCTAAACTATATTATATATATTTCTGTGATGCAAAGCTGAATTTTTAGCATCATTACTCCAATCTTCAGTGTCACATGATCCTTCAGAAATCATTCTAATATGCTGATTTGCTGCTCAAAATTACTCAAAATTATTATTATTATTATTATTTGATCAATTCTAAAAACAGTTGTGTTGCTTATTTATTTATGGTAACACTATTTCTGAATGTTCTCTGAATGTTCAGAATGTCTGTTTTTGATGTTTATTATTATATATTATATTATAATATATTATATGTATTTATTTAATTTTGTGAATGTTAGAGAAAACATTAAGGAAACATTCCATTGTATCATTTTGCAAACATTATGGCAACGTTACTTTTAAATGTTGTCTGAAGCATCTGAAATTAATAAATATTAAGCTTTAAAAAAAATCTGAATATTTCAGAAGTAAAAAAATAATAATAATGAACAATGTATAAATGTTGTTTAACATTTTATTTTTTTTTTTTTTTATAACGTTTTGAAAGACAAAGTTCCAAAGTAGCCAAAGTTCTGGGAACATTCCCTGTTAGCTGGCTAGAAAGTTCAAAACAACAGCATTTATTTTAAATAGAAATCTTTTCTAACATTATTAATGTCCTTACTGTCACTTTTGATTAATTTAATGCATCCTCGCTGAATAAAAGTATCAATTGCTTTAACACTTGTTGTGTATACAGTATATAAACTTCATTAAATACCACTCAACACAAATAATTTAATCTAAGGAATCTATTGTGTGTGTGCTATGTATTTGTGCATATTAGATTATTGCATCAAACTATATTGAAATCAGTTGTCCTCAAGTGCTATATGTACAATTTTTCTTCTTGCAGATTGTTCCATATCATCCAAACTGGTTTCATAGGATGCTCCTTAAAAGGCAGCTGACTATGTAGACACTAGGGCAGGTGACAAAGTTTTCACTTGCATAATTTTAGTTTCCATTCAACGCTATTAGAAAACCAAAATACCATCTTTTGACATTTGTGACAATGCAGCTTAAACACGGTTGACCTCTCAATCCAAATAAATACACAACTCTTCTATGGCTTTGAGGTGAAGAACAAACTGAAGCCATAAATGTTAATTACTCACAGGGTTTGTTTCTAACCTGGGACTTGTAGTGTACCATCTCTGATTAGCACCTCTACCTGCTCTCGTAATGTTTAAGCACTGCGTGCAGGTGGGGATGTTCTTCCTCACACAGGCACGCCTGAAGCATGAAATAATACATCAAGAAGAGGAATATACACAGAAAAAGGACATAGAGCTTAAACGAACAAACACATGCATGATCGGAAATTAAAGCACTAGCTCAACAAAATAACAAAGCAGCGGTTGTTTGCGTGTGCATGGGATTATAAGAGGACAAACACAGAGCTGTTGTATGAGGGCTTTCATAACTAACCCTATGTGTTTGATTAACGTGTTGAATTATTTGAACATGTGTTTGAATAAACATTCATTTAAACAAGAGCATGCCATGATGATTTGGTTATTTGCCCGAGGTGAACAATGAGAAGAATGCATACAAAAACTAATATAGCACCTGCTGCTGCTTATGCAAATTATCTCTCTACAGAGCAAAAAGGCAGTGGTGTCATTGTGTATATGCCATCTCTATGCTTTCAACTGTGTAATTAGTATTATTTATTGCATTTTTTAAATTACATTTATATTATTAAAAAATGTGGAAAGTAGTCGTATGCGTGTGTGCTGTGTGTGTATATATAGTCAGGCTGTGGTCAAAATGAGGCACACAACAAAGGGATATACAAACAGAAACTTTAATTGTCTATTCAAAAGCAAGACAACTTGAGAACTCAGGAAACAACCACCACAAATCAACTTCAACACAAGACAAGGGACCTGAGGAAAACAGGGCTTATAAACACATGGAACGTAATCAGGGAGATCTGAAACAGGTGAGGAGTAATCAAGGATAATAAGGAACTCAGGTGCAAGGAATCATAAAGCAATCAAACTTAACAAGAACAGGAAAAAGGCCATATACGGAAAACCAGGAACACAGACGGGTAAAACAAGGAAAATCAAGTCCAATACACTGACACACACACACATATATATATATATATATATATAGTCATTTTTATTTTATTTATTTTAAATATTTATTTATTTATTTATATTAATTTATTTATTTACATTGTAGTTGTTTTAGAACATCACGTTAAACTAAAATTAAAAATGTTTATTTTGCAACTGTAGCTGAAATACAATAGATTTAAGTTTTTTTTTGTTTGTTTTTGTTTTTTACTGGTATCCATCTTGAGACAAAGCAAAGACATTGCTATATTTTAAGATCAATCAGTGTAGGTTCCTTTCCTTACCTCAGACTTACATTTTAGTCTGGGACTAGGCTTAAGCCTTGTCTGTGAAACCGGGGGTATATGTTTAAAGTTTTAGTTTTGCCTGCAGGGAAGCAATATAAAGTTTTCATATCATATGATGCCTCAAGTAAATGCATTGTTCTGATTATGATTTATAAGACTCTTTTTTTCTTTCTTGTGTATCTTACCTAACACTAGCCCTAAATAATAAGTCCCAAAATATGCAAAGTTTTGATTACATAATTCCAGAACAGTTCTGAAGAAAGGGTTTGTGTTTGCCACAGCATGCAAATTCAGAGGTATTGCAGAAAACCATGCTGAACAGGACAGGAAATGTCACCCAAATATCTTACAAGATAAGGAAGTTTACAATAAATAATAACCCTATCCATGTCATACTGAGGAAATGGTGCACATATATAGTCTGTTTTGTTTGGGACTGGACTGTGTTCCACTTGTGAGGGAGATTAGAGGGCAGGTTGTCACCAGAGGCATGCATGCAATGCAAACATTACCTGAGCTGTCAACAAATGCCACAGAATGCGTTCCAACATGTTTAAACAGCTACTGCAATGGATAACCACATGCTGCTTATCAAAATGATCAGGGAGGAATTCTCTGGCAGGAGACAGCAGCTTGGTCAAAGGCATCAAGCCTGTTGTTTTCTTGTTTACTCTGTGTTATTTTAAAGACATCACACATTGCAAAGGTGAACAACATGAAAGCATGGTTAAAGATTGCACGCAACAAGCGTTTTTCAAAAATACATCTGTGCCAACCGTAAAGTGGTGTGTCTTTTTAGCAGCTGAAAGTATTATTAAGTTATCTGAAATATAAGCAAACATGCATTGGGTGGAGATGTGAAGAACTTTGTCACACTTTATAGTTTCTGCAGAAATTCCTTGTTGCTCAACTTCATGCTGCATAGTTAATAATGTATTTAAATCATTTGAAGGCTGCTTGAATTATATATTACATTACATAAAAAATATTTTAAAAAAAAAATAATAATAATATATATATATATATATATATATATATATATATATATAGTATATCATATATTAAATTTTTATATCGAAATATCTTGACATAACTTTGAGTAGATTAGCATTCCAACGCTCCCAGTGGAATTAAGTTTACAGAAAATTCAAATGCTTTCACATTAGACTTCTTAATAACTGTACAAGGAGAGAAATACTTTCATCGAAATAATTGGATTGAAATACTGCATAACTGAACATTTGAAAAGATTCATATTATGCAATCAAACTTTATAACACAATCAATAATTTATTTTAAATTAATCTGTCAATCTATTTTAGGATTTGCAGCAACAAGCACAGCAAATGTGAGGTTTAATGCTTATAACAGTTCTGAATTACACCTCTCATGCGTTTTTAGAAATGTTAATAGAAATGTACATACTTTGCATGCAGTGTAAACATTCTTTCCGATATGCTCATGAGCATGAGGCCTTCAATCATACCATTAAGGTTTGTGTAACTACGTCTCTTGAGCATCCATAAGACATATTTATAAAATAAATAAAACTATGCAGCGCTGCCTCAGTGATAGTTTATGAAAAGGTAATGAGCTCCAAAATATGTCTAATTTAATTTCTGTGCACACATTCGGTTATGGTGCCCAGCTTTACTTACTGGAATAAATTACTCCAGAAAACATACAGAGAAAGCTATTTGTGTTTTTTCTGTTTAGTATATCATTAAGGCTCTCAATATAAGTATTCATTAATTCATTCATTCATTTGATTGCTTGTTTGCTTTACTCGCCTGCCATTATAATGCTATTTGGATCTCTTTTTTTATGTTTAACAAAGAAATGTGTCATTCTAATATTCTGATTTGCTGTTCAATAAATATTTTTATCATTATTATTATTATCAATATTTAAAACAGTTGAGTATTTTTTTTTATTTTTCAGGATTCTTTGATGAATAAAAAGATCCATAGATCAGCATTTATCTGAGAAAAAAAAAAGAAAGTTTTTTTGTAACATTATACACTATACCATTCAAAAGTTTGGAGCCAGTACAATTTGGGGAACACAATTATAGGAATTACGGTAATACTTTTATTTAGCAAGGATGCATTAAATTGATCAAGAGTGATAATAAAGACATTTATAATTTTACAAAAGATTTATATTTCAGATAAATGCTGTTCTTTCCATTCATCAAAAAAAAAACTGAAAAAAAATTCTGAAAAAAAAGTTTTCAACATAATAATAATAATAATAATAATAATAGTTCATGTTTTTTTTGTTTTTATTTTTGGCAGAAAATCAGAATATTAGAATGATTTCAGAAGGATCATGTGACTGGAGTGATGATGCAAAAAATTAATCTTTGAAATCACAGGGATAAATTACATTTTAAAATATATTCAAATAGAAAGCAGTTATTTTAAATAGTAAACATATTTCAAAGTATTACTGCTTTTGCTGTATTTTGGATCAAATAAATGCAGGCTTGGTGAGCAGAAGAGAATTCTTAAAAAAAACTTTTGACTGGTAGTGTGTATATATACAGGTGCATCTCAATAAATTAGAATGTCGTGAAAAAGTTCATTTTTTCTCGTAACTTATTTCAAAGAGTGAAACTTTCAGATATTTTAGATTCATTACATGTAAAGTAAAACATTTCAAAAGTTTTTGTTTTTGTTTTTATTTTGATGATTAGAGTTTACAGCTCATGAAAGTCAAAAATCAGTATCTCAAAATATTAGAATATTTACATTTGAGTTTCAATAAATGACCATCCATACAGTATAAATTCTGGGTATCTCTTGTTCTTTGAAACCACAATAATGGGGAAGACTGCTGACTTGGCAATGATCCAGAAGACGAACATTGACACCCTCCACAATAAGGGTAAGACACAGAAGGGCATTACTGAAAGGTGTGGCTGTTTACAGAGTGCTGTATCAAAGCATATTAAATGCAAAGTTGACTGGAAGGAAGAATTTGGGTAGGAAAAGGTGCACAAGCAACAGGAATGACCGCAAGCTTGAGAATACAGTCAAGCAAAGCTGATTCAAACACTTGGGAGAGCTTCACAAGGAGTGGACTGAAGCTGGAGTCAGTGCATCAAGAGTCACCACGCTCAGACGTCTTCAGGAAAAGGGCTACCAAGACACTTCTGAACCAGAGACAACGTCAGAAGCATCTTACCTGGGCTAAGGAGAAAAAGAACTGGACTGTTGCTCAGTGGTCCAAAGTCCTCTTTTCAGATGAAAGTAAATTTTGCATTTCATTTGGAAATCAAGGTCCCAGAGTCTGGAGGAAGAGTGGAGAGGCACAGAATCCATGTTGCTTGAAGTCCAGTGTGAAGTTTCCACAGTCAGTGATGATTTGGGCTGCCATGTCATCTGCTGGTGTTGGTCCACTGTGTTTTCTGAAGTCCACAGTCAACGCAGCCATCTACCAGGACATTTTTGAGCACTTCATGCTTCCTTCTGCTGACATGGAGATGCTGGAGATGCTGATTTCATTTTCCAGCAGGACTTGGCACCTGCCCACACTGCCAAAGGTACCAGAAGCTGGTTCAATGACCATGGTGTTACTGTGCTTGATTGGCCAGCAAACTCGCCTGACCTGAACCCCATAGAGAATCTATGGGGTATTGCCAAGAGGAAGATGAGAGACACCAGACCCAACAATGCAGATGACCTGAAGGCCACTGTCAAAGAAACCTGGGCTTCCATACCACCTCAGCAGTGCCACAAACTGATCACCTCCATGCAACGTCAAATTGAGGCAGTAATTAAAGCAAAAGGAGCCCCTACCAAGTATTGAGTACATATACAGTAAATGAACATACTTTCCAGAAGGCCAACAATTCACTAAAAATGTTTTTTTTTTATTGCTCTTATGAAGTATTCTAATTTGTTGAGATAGTGAATTGGTGGGTTTTTGTTAAATGTGAGCCTAAATCGTCACAATTAAAAGAACCAAAGACTTAAACTACATTTACATTTACATTTAGTCATTTGGCAGACGCTTTTATCCAAAGCGACTTACAATTGGGGAATACATAAAGCGATTCATCTTGAAGAGGCAATCAGACAGAGGAAGTGCTCGTAACACCAAGTCTCAGTCATTGCTCAAATAAGTACAAGCTAGCAAAGGAAGGAGAGAAAGATAAAGGGAAAGTTTTTTTTTTTTAGCACAAGTTTAGGATGAAGTCAAGTAGTGCCGAAAGAGATGAGTTTTCAGTTCTTGCTTGAAGATTGACAGGGATCCAGCATTCCGGATAGGGGTGGGAAGATTATTCCACCATCCAGGAATGGTGAATGAGAATGTTCTGGAGAGTGATTTTGAGCCTCTCTGTGATGGTACCACAAGGCATCGCTCACTAGCAGATCTCAGACTCCTGGAGGGGATGTAGATTCGTAATAGTGAGTGGAAGTAGGAGGGTGCTGAGCCTGTGGTCGTTCTGTATGCAAGCATCAGTGTCTTGAACTTGATGCGAGCTGCCACTGGTAGCCAGTGCAATGAGATGAAGAGAGGTGTAACATGGGTTCTTTTGGGCTCGTTGAAGACCAGTTGTGCCGCTGCATTCTGAATCATTTGTAGAGGTTTGATTGTGTTTGATGGAAGTCCAGCCAGAAGAGCATTGCAGTAGTCCAGCCTAGAAACGACAAGGGCCTGGACAAGAAGTTGTGCAGCATGCTCTGTCAGAAAGGGCCTGATTTTTCTGATGTTGTGTAGCGCAAACCTGCAAGATCGAGCAGTCTTTGCAATGTGCTCTTTGAAGGTCAGCTGGTCATCAAAGATTACACCAAGATTTCTGACCGAAGTTGATGGGGTAATTATTGATGTGCCTAACTGAATCGAGAAGTCATGCTGTAGAGTCGGAGTGGCAGGGACGACAAGAAGCTCAGTCTTTGCCAGGTTGAGCTGTAGGTGATGCTCTTTCATCCATGCCGAGATGTCCGCCAGGCAGCCTGAGATCCGTGCAGCTACCGTTGGATCATCTGGTTGAAAAGAGAGATAGAGCTGTGTGTCATCGGCGTAGCAATGGTAGGAGAAGCCATGTGCCTGTATGATGGGTCCCAGTGATGTAGTGTATGTGAAGAAGAGGAGGGGTCCAAGAACCGATCCCTGAGGAACCCCAGTGACCAGTTGATGTGCTTTGGATACCTCCCCTCCCCAGGCCACCCTGAAAGACCTACCGGTGAGATAGGATTCAAACCAGCGAAGTGGAATCCCAGTGATGCCCAGCGATGAGAGGGTGGACAGGAGGATCTGATGATTGACAATGTCAAAAGCAGCAGAAATATCCAGCAGAATGAGGACTGATGATTTGGAATCGGCCTTTGCAATTTGCAGGGCTTCAGTGACTGAGAGTAGCGCAGTCTCTGTTGAATGGCCACTCCTGAAACCTGACTGTTTAGCATACAGTTTGTTGTACTGTGAAATAAACAGTGAGAGCTGGTTGAAGACAACTCGTTCGAGTGTTTTCGCTACGAATGGAAGGAGAGAGACAGGTCTGTAGTTTTCTAAAAGAGAAGTGTTTAATGTAGGTTTTTTGAGCAGTGGGGTTACCCGAGCCTGCTTGAACGCTGTGGGGAAGATGCCAGTGCGGAGAGATGTGTTGATAATGTGTGTGAGTGCCGGTAAGAGTGTGGGAGAGATTGCTTGGAGAAGGTGAGAGGGGATTGGGTCAAGAGGACATGTTGTAGGATGGCTGGAGAGGAGAAGTTTGGATACTTCCTCCTCGTGAGGGGACAGAAGGAGAAGATGGGAGTTTGAGCAGTGGATGTGGTTGGTTGGAGGTCCTGTGTGTGTGGAGGTGAGAACTGGTTACTGATTGTTCTAGTTTTGTCTGTGAAAAATGTGGCAAAGTCGTCAGCTGTTATAGAAGTGGTGGGCGGCAGTGGAGGGGGACAGAGGAGAGAATTAAATGTTCTGAAGAGATTACGCATGTCTGGAGCGCTGTTGATCTTGTTGTGGAAATGTGAGGATTTGGCAGTGTGGACTTCAGTAGAGAAAGATGAAAGCAAAGACTGATACCTAGTCAGGTCCGACGGATCGTTTGATTTGCGCCAAACTACTTCAGTCTGTGTGCATTGAATTTATTTAATACACGAGTTTCACAATTTGAGTTGAATTACTGAAATAAATGAAATTTTCCACGACATTCTAATTTATTGAGATGCACCTGTATATATATATATATATATATAGTGGGGGAAAAAATATTTGATCCCCTGCTGATTTTGTACGTTTGCCCACTGACAAAGAAATGATCAGTCTCTAATATCTCTAATATTAATGGTAGGTTTATTTGAACAGTGAGAGACAGAATAACAACTAAAAAATCCAGAAAAACACATTTTAAAAAAGTTATAAGTTGATTTGTATTTTAATGAGTCAAATAAGTATTTGACCCCTTCGCAAAACATGACTTAGTACTTGGTGGAAAAACCCTTGTTGGCAATCACAGAGGTATCAGGAGGGATTTTGTCCCACTCCTCTTTGCAGATCCTCTCCAAGTCATTAAGGTTTTGAGGCTGACGTTTGGCAACTCGAACCTTCAGCTCCCTCCACAGATTTTCTATGGGATTAAGGTCTGGAGACTGGCTAGACCACTCCAGGACCTTAATGTGCTTCTTCTTGAGCCACTCCTTTGTGGCCTTGGCCGTGTGTTTTGGGTCATTGTCATGCTGGAATACCCATCCACGACCCATTTTCAATGCCCTGGCCCTGACGGTACATGGCCCCGTCCATCATCCCTTTGATGCAGTGCAGTTGTCCTGTCCCCTTAGCAGAAAAACACCCCCAAAGTATAAATGTTTCCACGTCCATGTTTGACGGTGGGGATGGTGTTCTTGGGGGTCATAGGCAGCATTCCTCCTCCTCCAAACACGGTGAGTTGAGTTGATGCCAAAGAGCTGGATTTTGGTCTCATCTTTATTCCTTATTTGCTTGTTCTTTTTAATTCTTCTTTTTATTATCTGTGTTTTTTTTTTTGTTCTGTCACTGTCATTTTGTTGCACTGCGGTAGCTCCTGTCATGAAAACAAATTCCTCGTATGTGTAAACATACTTGGCAATAAAGCTCATTCTGATTCTGATTCTGATTCTGACCACAACACTTTCACCCAGTTCTCCTCTGAATCATTGGCAAACTTCAGACAGGCCTGTACATGTACTTTCTTGAGCAGGGGGACCTTGCGGGCGCTGCAGGATTTCAGTCCTTCACGGCGTAGTGTGTTACCAATTGTTTTCTTGGTGACTATGGTCCCAGCTGCCTTGAGATCATTGACAAGATCCTCCCGTATAGTTCTGGGCTGATTCCTCACCGTTCTCATGATCATTGAAACTCCACGAGGTGAGATCTTGCATGAAACCCCAGACCGAGGGAGATTGACAATTATTTTGTGTTTCTTCCTTTTGCGAATAATCGCACCAACTGTTGTCACCTTCTCACCAAGCTGCTTGGTGATGATCTTGTAGCCCATTCCAGCCTTGTGTAGGTCTACAATCTTGTCCCTGACATCCTTAGACAGCTCTTTGGTCTTGGCCATGGTGGAGAGTTTGGAATCTGATTGATTGATTGATTGATTGATTGATTGATTGATTGCTTCTGTGGACAGGTGTCTTTTTATACATGTAACAAGATGAGATTAGGAGCAGTCCCTTTAAGAGAGTGCTCCTAATATCAGCTCCTTACCTGTATAAAAGACACCTGGGAGCCAGAAATCTTGCTGATTGATAGGGGATCAAATACTTATTTGACTCATTAAAATGCAAATCAATTTATAACTTTTTTTGAAATGCGTTTTTCTGGATTTTTTGTTGTTGTTATTCTGTCTCTCACTGTTCAAATAAACCTACCATTAAAATTATAGACTGATCATTTCTTTGTCAGTGGGCAAACGTACAAAATCAGCTGCGGATCAAATATTTTTTCCCCCACTATATAGTATATATATATATATATAAAATCAATAATTGTCTGCTTTAGAGCACCTGCAATCACAACAGAAGAAACCCGAGAAGGTCTCTGTAAGGTTCCCTGTCAAACTAGAAAAAGTTCAACTTCACCCAGAAGTCAAAGGTTTCTATTCTTAGCCTGTTCACGGGCCCCCCAAACTGTGCTTTACCGATACGACTTAAACAAAGCCTTGTTTCTGACCCAAATGATGCTGCGCTTGATAATCAGGCCAGTGCCACCACATGATTCACATGATATGTTTTGATCGAACGGGCACAGAACGGTATGTGTCTGGCCATATTAAAACATCTATTGTATTAAACTTTATCCTCAAGGTAGGTGAGCCTCCTGACTGTCATTCTATCTGCAGGGCAGATCATTTGATACCTCCCTTGGGCCAGATCACAGACAACATAAGGTTGTCACCTTTTGAGAGCTCATATCTCTTCTCATGGCGCTGCAGAACAAAGCTTTACACAGGAGTCATATCCTGTCGATTGTCTGGCTGTGTTTCAACAAATTAAAAATGAATGTGTCATGTTTATCTAAAGCTCAGCGGCTTTGTGCCGAGTTTGTGGAAAACTTGGATGTATTGTCTCGCAAGCTTTTGTTCGTCCACATGCGATGTCTAGTCGACGCCCATCGGGGGATGGGATGTGTTAACCTGTGCTGACCCAGGTGGACATGCGGTGGACGGACAAGAGGGCATAGCTTGTCCTGGAGATGCAGATGAATGTTAACCTGGTCAATCAAGAACCAAGACTGAGTCGCATGCACTCTTAAAAATAAAGGTGCTTCACGATGCCATAGAATAACCTTTTTGTCTAAATGGTTCCATGAAGAACCTTTAAAATCTGAAGATCCTTTCTATTTCACAAAATTATCTTTGTGCCGAAATAAGGTTCTTCAGATTATAAAAAGGTAAGAAAGAGATGGTTCTTTAAAGAACCTTTTACTGAATGGTTATTCTATGACATCGCTGTGAAGAACCTTTTAAGCACCTTTATTTTTAAGAGTGTGGGTTTGACTACTTTAAACATGACGGATGCTTTCCCGAAAAAAAAACAAAAAAAGGTCCACAAGATACATTCCCTCATCAACAGCATTTGTGGCTTGTTGTCGAATATAACAGGTATTTTAGAAAGTGGCGATTTCATTTGAATATGTATGATGTGATTTAAACAAAAACATTTTAGGAAGCAAAACTAAGCATAAAGGTCCAATCCTAAACGTCACTGTCAGTGGGGTGTAAGCAGATGCATATGAAATGTAAAATAGTGACAAATTGGCATGGGATTGTGTCATCATTTATTTGACAGAAACAACCTCATCTTACAAAAATGTTCTGATCTTTTAGAAAAAAAAAATAATGCATGAAGAACCACCTCTAAACCTAACGTCAGTAAAGCACAAGCAGATAGTGTTAAAACATACAAATAAGTTTGTAGGAATTAGAAACCAATTCTTCAAAGTGTAAAATACTTCTGAATTTTGATATTGTGTTGTCAATTATGACAAAAACAACCTAATCTCATGAGAAACATTTTTTACAAGGTGGAATTTCATACAATTTTACAATTTCATACAATAATCATACAATGTTTAGAAACAAAAAAAAAGGTATGGATGAAGGTTGTCAGTTATGACAAAAACGTAAGTATTTTATGAGGTGGTGATGAATTCAGTGTAATTCGTAAAACAAAACAAAAAAAAATATTACCGTTTTAGTCAGCAAAAAGTAAGCGGTCCAACCCTAAACATAACCATCGTGAACAGATTCTACAAAAACATATGATTGAGATATGAATTAGCCAGAAATTCAGCAAAACAAAGAATAATTATGAATTGCCATGGGATTGTGTCATCACTTATTATTATGGAAACAACCCGATCTCATGACAAAACATAATTATTTTACGAGGTTGAGATTTTGTACAAAGTGATCTGTAAAAAAAAAAAAAAGCATAACAAGGTGGCAATTTTGTACAAAGTGATTCACAAAAAAAAAACATACTTTCTTTTTTTTAGAAAAAAAAATTATGGATGAAGGTTATCAGTTATGACAGAAACAATGTGATCTCATGAGAAAACATGAGTAATTTACAAGGTGGTGATTTCAGAAAAATTTGTAAGATGTGATTTATGAAAATGTATATAATTAGAAAAAAAGTAAGCATGTTTGTCCACCCCTAAACCATCAGTGGAGCATAAGCAGATCATAGGAATTAGATACCAATTTAGCAAAACATAGAATTGCCATGATACTGTTTTGTACAGAAAATAACTTCAGTATGTTCTTCAGTTTGTGAAAAACACACAAGAATAGCAGTAGAACTACTTTTTTAGGTGGATGAATTGTTTCTGAGTGGATATCTTGAAATTTGGGTTTACTGGCTCTGTGTGGTCATGACAACAGTTTAAAAAAAATCAGGTCAACTTTGCATATAAACAATTAGTATGTGGTTTTATCACACTTATGTCAGTTGAACCAAATGATTCAAAGTGCTTGAAACTCACACTGAGGACTTTGGTTCTAAAATACAGCCAGAACACAGTGAAAATATGTTCAACACTGTTCAACGAAATATCTGAAAATATAGAGTTTGTCACAGCACTTTTAAAGAAATCGTATATCTTTAAAAGAACATTTTTGCTCAGCTTTGTATCATCAAACTGACTCGAGATCAGTTTACTCTGGTTCACAGGTTAACTTGAGATCAACCCTTCCCAGCATCAAACCACTGAGGTTTCACAATGCTTCGAAACGGTTATGCAAACTCTTGTTTTTTTCTGTGGTAATTGACATCATGTCACAGATGTCGTCGATACAGCTTAACTTACTGAACCTGGATCACTGCTATAATAATGTCTGACAGGCATGCTTCTGTCTTTTCTGAGGATTGTGGAGGACATTTTTTATTGCAGTCCATCATGCATTCACTAATACAAAGTTAAATAGCAATTAAATGTCTCTTGTTACTTACTAGAGCTGGTTTTCTCTATAGATGGGTCCATTATGGTTTACTTGAATTTCATAAGATAATAAATGTGATGGGATAAAAAGGATTCAAATTAATGTGCATATGAAATAAAAACATTTATCTCATTTAATTCAACCCCCACTTATCTATTTATATAGGAACATAATGGTTATCTTTCATCATCTTGTTCTATAATCCTCTTAATAAATTCATTAAAGTATTTATTATATTTATTGTTGGTTATATTGTTAATTTTCATACTTTTTTAAATACCCCCCACTCGGTCTGGCCTTGTGGCGAGTACATATTTCCTGACTGTATGGTTTGACTTTAATGCATGTCTCGGAGCTGTTGTGAGCAGCTCTCTGAGGCTTAACTCTCAGTAAATAACTGAACCCCCAAAAGACAGAAGCCCGTGTAATGTGCTTTCCCACCAAATGATACGGGGTGGAAGTGTTTCTAGCCTGCAGACATAATGAAGAATATATCAGGACATGTTTCAGAGCTGACACATTCTGCTCAAAAAGGACATGGTTGTCTGTCTCACATCGCCCTCTTCTGGCGAGCAGACACAGTCTCTGCAGTATGGTCTGTTCATCCTGGGAATGAGTTTTTGAATGATTTATAGCAGGGGTTTTCACACTGTTCCTGGAGCCTCACCAGCGCTGCACATTTCTGATGTGTCCTTTAAGCTGAATTAACTCAACAGCTGATTCATAATGACTCTAGCCCGGTGTCCACAGTTTGAAAACCTCTGATTTAAAGAAAAAAAGGATATATGTCTTAACAGTCAAAGGTTTGGAATAATAATTGAATGTTTTTGAAAGAAGTCTCTTATGCTTACAAAGGCTGCATTTATTTTTATTAGACATACTGCAAAAAAAATGAATAAATGAATGAATAAATAAATAAAAATAGCAATTATTTTGAATACATTTTTCACAGACTAAACCATTAGTGTTATAATATCTTTGTAACAGATCTTGCACAATAAAAAACACACACTGCAAAGATATATATATATTATATATTATTTTTTTACCATTATGGGGCAATTGGAATTTGGAAAGTTTTTATGTTATTGCTTCAGTTTCGTCTTCTCCTTCTTCATTATCATCATCATCATCATCATCATCATCATCATCATCTTCTTCTTCTTCTTCTTCTTCTTCTTTTTTACCATTGTTTTAAATTATTTGTAATTTATAATTAATTTATAATTAATTATAATATAATATACATATATATTAATGTATATATATATATATATATATATTGTGTATGTATGTATGTATGTATATATATATATATATATATATATATATATATATATACTGTATATATATATATATACATATATATACAGTGAGAAATGTATGCAGTAGTACAGTGTGACAACATGCCCCAAGTGAGAAATCACTGAAATAAATAAGCTTAAGTCAAAATACTAACAGTTCTAAAACTAAAATTTAAATAAAAATAAATTAAAGCTTTGAAATGATAAAAGCACATTAAAATGAAAACTGGAAAGCTCATTAAAAACTTTACTGACAAATTCAAAACACTGATTCTAAAGCATTGGTCTGTCTGTCTATTTATCTATCTGACTAATTCCTGAAAAAGAAAATGTAATAGCTATACCGTTGGACACCATTTAAGTGTGACAGGTGTGAAATGATTTTGTATATTATTTACTGCATATATCACATCTAAATCAGGCATGAAAACCTCCCTCCCACATTGCTAATTGCGTGAATTATTTGCTAATGACTGTGTCTTATGAAATAAAAACAAGCTTTTCTTACATTTCCTCCATTTCCTGCAGCACTATCACGTTTAACTGACCGGACACGGCTTGATCTAGTTTATGGAGTCTGTTCCGCACCAATTCAAGGAGTCTCTGGGGAAATCAGAGTCTGGAACAGACCCCACCGGTTTAGAACAGTGGACATCATCATGAGCAGGACACCTGAGTGAAATGCTGATGCTTCCCAGCGGTGGCGGCTGAAGACAGGTGTCTGTGCTGTTCCTGACAGGCTCGGTTAGAGAGGAGACGTGTGTTACTGAGATTATCTGGGGCTCAGAGTGAGTGCTGATAAGAGACAGGAAGTGCAGACTGACGTTATGTGAATGTCTGAATACCTTTAAATCTGTGTCAGTCAGTGGGATCGACTGATCAAAAGCTGATATATTTTAGATCAGATGTGACTTTGTAGCTCAGTGGCAGGTGTTTAGAAACACTGACGACATTGCAAGTGTTAAAACAGCTCCCACAGCATTATTTTTTTTGAGATTTGTTTATTTATTTTTGGTCACGCTCAAGAAAACAGTAATGCTTCAGGTCAGATTTTATTTTATTATTATTTTATTTTATGTTCTTTTGTCACTTCTGTTTTTTTAATATATATTTCTATATCTTTAATTTAATTTTTAATACTTTTTATGTTTTTAAGCGTTTAATATAATATTTATGTTTTATTTTATTTCAGCTTTATTTACGTAAAAAATGGATTTGGAATAAATTTTGTTTTATTTATGAATAACAGGACTGTTTAGAATGATTCAAAAAGCAGAACATTTTGCTGGTAGTTAGTCACTCAATCAGATTATAATATTATTTTTGCAAAAAGTATTAAGATAATATTGCTCAACACAAAATTTACAATTTTATGCACAAAATAAGCTCATTTCAAATGTGATGCCTGCTACATGTCTCAAAATAGTTGGGACGGGGTCATGTTTACCATGGTGTAGCATCTCCTCTTCTTTTCATAACAGTTTGAAGACGTCTGGGCATCGAGGTTATGAGTTTCTGGAGTTTTGGTGTTGGAATTTGGTCCCATTCTTGCCTGATATAGGTTTCCAGCTGCTGAAGAGTTTGTGGTCGTCTTTGACGTATTTTTTGTTTAATGATGTGCCAAATGTTCTCTATAGGTGAAAGATCTGGACTGCAGGCAGACCAATTCAGCACCCGGACTCTTCTACTACGAAGCCATGCTGTTGTAATAGCTGCAGTATGTGGATTTGCATTGGTTTTGCATCTGAAATACACAAGACCTTCCCTGAAATAGATGTCGTCTGGAGGGGAGCATATGTTGCTCTAAAACCTTTATATACCTTTCAGCATTCATAGTGCCTTCCAAAACATGCAAGCTGCCCATACCGTATGCACTTATGCACCCCCCATACCATCAGAGATGCTGGCTTTTGAACTGAACGCTGATAACACGCTGGAAGGTCTCCCTCCTCTTTAACCTGGAGGACACAGCGTCCGTTATTTCCAACAAGAATGTCACATTTGAAAGTCTTTTAGTTTTCATTTTATTCAAATTTAAAAAAAGTCCCAACATTTCCGGAATTCAGGTTGTATTTGCTAACTAATGATAGCAGATTACTTTATAATCTTATCACACACTAAAAGTATTGCATGTTATTAGATAAGTTGGTACTGATTTTCAACCCCAGAATACTTTGAATGTAACAGAGTTCCCACAAAACATGTAATATTACAGGTTATTTTATTTATTTTCAATAGCACAATTACCACAATTTACCGTCATTTATCTACCAAGCTGTGACTTAGTGTGAAGTTAAAATAACAACACCTAGGTGTATCCTGTAACCACATATTTTAATAATCAACCTTTGAGAAACTTATATATGTTGACCCCTATTCTGAATTTTGAGGGGCACTTTTTCTATATGGTAATCAAACATTCTGTATGTTGGTTAAATACCTAATAAATATGGGACTTTAAGTGACAAAAATATCTGATTTGTTGTTCAGCAAATCCTTGTCAATGACTCATCTAACATACAGAGTTGGATTTCACAAAACCGTTCACACATGTATCTGTCACATACTACTTTGTAGACCAGCATTGATATGACGGTAAATCAATGCCATTCATTGAACACGTATTTATTGCCAAGAGAATGTGAGAAACTATTAACTGTTTGCTGAGCTTATCATTTGGCTGAGATTTCAGGAAAGTCTCTTATAAAACCACCAGCATGTTTCTGGATCCACAAGGGCAACAAAACATTGGATCGCTGCTTCTTCATCATTAAAGATGTATGTAGTGCACTTCCTCTGCCTCACTTTTGGAAAGTTTCATGACGGAAACACTGTTGCTCAGACACAAACAAAGACTAATGCAATCAACTCTTTCCTGCTAACGAAACGACAGACAGACAGACAGAATGATAGACAAACAGACATACAGACAGACAGACAGACAGACAGAATGACAGACAAACAGACAGACAGACAGACAGACAGATAGAATGACAGACAAATAGACAGACAGACAGACAGGCAGACAGACAGACAGACAGACAGACAGACAGAATGATAGACAGACAGACAGACAGAATGACAGACAAATAGACAGACAGACAGACAGACAGACAGACAGACAGACAGACAGACAGACAGACAGACAAATAGACAGACAGACAGACAGACAGACAGACAGACAGATAGACAGACAGACAGACAGAATGACAGACAAATAGACAGACAGACAGATAGATAGATAGATAGATAGATAGATAGATAGATAGATAGATAGATAGATAGATAGATAGAAAGTCAACTATATGCAAATGTTTACTTCCCATAAGGAATTTTGGGAGGAACAGCAACGTCTGAGAAATTCTGGGATGAGTCAGTCACAAACAGGTTCCTGAATATGTGTGTGTGTGTTTTCCTATTGAATAGCAGAGAATCTGGTACTGGAGCTGTAAATTGACAAGGGGCCAAAAACACGAAACTCTCTCTCTCTCTCTCTCTCTCTCTCTCTCTCTCTCTCTCTCTCTCACTCTTTCAAAGCTCTGCTAATTCCCCTCCCCATCTCCTTCCCCTCCCTGTCTCTTTTCTTCCTCGCCCGCTCTTTCGCTCGTCTCTCCATTCATGGCAGACTCAAGGCCCACTGTAGCAGGTGCACAGATCCATTAGCAATTACCTTTATCCCTTGCTCTGTGACTTCGGGAGCCTTTCCCTGGATAGCCTTACCAGTGCACAGAATGCTAATGTTGTGGCCCCTGGGCACGGGCCAGAGCTTCCCCTTTCACTCCAAATCCCCCAATACGTGACCAAGCTACTGGAACACGGGCATCAGCCGCGGCGTTTATACCCCAGCCTAAACGGTCTCAGCTGGGACTTCCAATGAAACAATTACAGCATTTTATCTTCAGTTTAGTTTGAGTTTTGTTGAAAATGGAGGTCAGAGACAATGTTGACTCGAGGCAGACTTCAGTGTGAGGGGAAGGTAATCATTCAACGGTTTGATCTCCAGCAGAACGCCGCCACCTGGAGAGTGTTTGCTGCCGTACGACGGGTTTGACAAAGCTGGCTTTCTAAGGGTACACAGGTTTGTTTTCCTCTGTGAGAAAACGGAATTTACACAGATTCAGGAGACATGTCCCACAACATTACCAGCCAGTCGTTTTAAAAATAGCAACGTTTACATTTGGAAATGAAACATGCAAATATTATGCACATCAAGGCTGCATTAATTTGATCAAAAATACAGAAAAAACATAAATATTGGATTCTTATTACCTTTTAAACTTACCATATATTACTATTTAAAATAACTCTTTTGGATTTGAATATATTTTAAAATCTAATTTATTCATGTGATGTTCAGCATCATTACTCTAGTCAGAGTCACGTCATCCTTCAGAAATCATGCTGATTTGCTGCACAAAACATTTATTATTATTTATTTATATATATAAATAATATATATATATAAACATTTCTTATATGCACTGACAGAAGAAAGATTCAAAAATGTTGAAATTTGAAAATAAAAAATAAATAAATAAATAAAACATGGTGGTTCAGCAACATGGTGAGTATTATAATGATACATTATAGTTATATGTGTATATGCTCATATTTTCCATGTCATAATTATATCAATAATTGCTGGATTTTTTTCCACAATTACATTTTAAGCAGGTCCAATTTTACAATCTGGCAACAGGAAAGCAAAATGACTTCTGCATTTAAAACATGCAAAATATGATAATTTGGTATTTTTTTTGTTAAATATGGTAAAATGTCATCTCTGACAGCTCAGGTGTCTGTAATAGATGGAGCTTGAAAGTTTAATACTAGAATTATCCAAATTCATAATAAATATTTGACATAACTACAAATTTTATTGTTTGTTAAGTTTTATTCACATTATTGGTTCAGTGACAGACCAAAATAAGTAATATTTACTTATGTTTTTGTGAGTGAGTGAGTGAGTGAGTGAGTGAGTGAGTGAGTGAGTGAGTGAGTGAGTGAGTGAGTGAGTGAGTGAGTGAGTGAGTGAGTGAGTGAGTGAGAGTGAGTGAGTGAGTGAGTGAGTGAGAGTGAGTGAGTGAGTGAGTGAGTGAGTGAGTGAGTGAGTGAGTGAGTGAGTGAGTGAGTGAGTGAGAGTGAGTGAGTGAGTGAGTGAGTGAGTGAGTGAGTGAGTGAGTGAGTGAGTGAGTGAGTGAGTGAGTGAGTGAGTGAGTGAGTGAGTGAGTGAGTGAGTGAGTGAGTGAGTGAGTGAGGAGCTTTTGAATGGCCATCAATGTATTTTTTTATATTTTTTTTAGACTGTGTAGTTACAGGATCTATCATGTAGGGGTTAAAACCAAACCTTGACCCCCTTGATCCAATCCTCAAGAATCAGTAATTAGACTTTTGTCAAGACAAAACACGTATACACCTTGTAGAACTTGAATCTGCCCTTGTTGGGTGACAAAGTCCTCCAAAGATAATGAAATCATCTCATTAGAGTAATGAGCGGAATTAGTAACGAGCTATTTGCTTGCGCTCTGTTAAAGGCTGAGATTTGTCATCTAATTATCAAATAACACAAGAAAATCATTATGTAAAATATGTTTGATAACTCAGTTAATGGACCCTGGGTCATGTTCATGATACCGAGGCATAGAAAATTAAAAAATAAATAAATAATAAATAAAAACAGATGTCTTGCCCCTTATTACAAAGGACAAACATCGCCCTCGTCAGATTTGTGGGGAAAATAAATAGACACATAGAAGAAACATAATTACGTAGTCACACTTGGCGACTTTGTTAAACTTTGCATTAATTTAGCACAGAGAACAAACACCGATCTCACATGAATAATGGAAGAAGTTGCTAATTAACTCAAATTGCTTAATAGAAGCTTGTCAAACTCGTCCTCTTGCACTGACTTTCCCTGTTACCTTGAGCATCACAGGCATTGCTTGACTCTTCGGTGCTTTGGGCAAGAAATGTAGAGAAATAATTATAAGCCAATACCCACGGGAAGGTTGTGTGACAAACATCAGACAGCAGCGCGCGCATGTGAAGCAGAAGGACAAATAACAGCCTCTGTGATGAATGACCACATAGTTTTATTGTATTGCTTTATCTATATCAGCAGATAGGACACATACATCGCATTTGACATTATATAATTCTATACTACCTGTCAAAAGTTTGGAACAATTAAGAAGTCTGTACCAAGGCTGCATTTATTTGATCAAAATACAGTAAAAACAGTAATATTGTGCAATTTAAAATAACTGATTTCTATTTGAATTTATTTTATAATGTAATTTATTCCTGTGATCAAAGCTGGAATTCTCAGCATCATTACTCCAGTCTTCAGTGTCACATGATCTTCAGAAATCATTCTAATATGCTGCTTTGCTGCTCAAGAAACATTTCTGATTATTATCAATGTTGAAAACAGTTGTCCTGCTATGTATTTTATTTTATTTTATTTATTTTATGAATACATTTATTTAGAAATGATGCATCAAATATGTAAGTTGTTCAAATATGAAATCAAAGTAATTTATAATGCTATAAAATATTTAAATTTTAAATACTTTTTAAATCAAAATACTGAAAAATGTATGATGGTTTCCACAAAAATATTAAGCAGCAAATAAAAAATAAATAAATAAATAAATAAACATTAGTACTAATCACTCTCACATCTTTAAAAAAATGCTGAAATGCAGAAATCCACATTAATGCATTTAAATCCTGTTTTTAATTTATGCTTATTGTATTTTCCACTGCTAAATGTGTATGGTATATAACTAAAAATAATAATATCTAATAGAAAAGATCATAAGGTTAAGTGTTTGCTCATAAAAAAAAAAGAAAAGAAAAAAAAAAGGTAATGTCTTTATACTGTTTCGGTGCAGTACCGTGTATAAACACTGGGGGGCGCTGGCGTTGTTTGGGAAATTACTCATTCACACAATCATCCTTTTTTGACATCAGGAACGAAGCATTATATTGTTCATTAAAGGTAAGGAAACTCTACAAGCCCTGAATGTTAACGACAACAATTATTACAATAGGTCTAACAATTACCTGTGTTTTACTTGAAGTAATGGTCTTCTTTGTCTAGAATGAACTTGTGAAAGCAGGATGTTACCTCTTCTTAATGTATCCATGATGTGATCTCACATCAAGGCCAAGCAGCTTTATGAAACTGTAGCAGTGAATCTGATTCAAGGGCAATGTGAAGCTTTGACAGCCAAACATAAAATGAACAAACACAGAAGACCCACTGGGGAGACATTCACAGACCACCGTGGTCATCTGTACTTCTGCAGCCGCTGAGCTCATCGATATACAGTACGGCCTGCAGGAACAGACCAACTGAAAACACCTCGACTGTCTCGTGATTCAGACCAATACACAGCTAACAGGGAACATTCTCAGAACGTTCCGGCAATGCTCTTTCAAAGCTGAACGCTTTCTTCCAGCAACATTATTGGAACATTCGTTCAAATTGATCTGGTCTTTATGTTCTCAAAAAAAAAAAAACTTGTTCATTTTAGCTGAACGTTCATCTGACATTTCTAAAAAGGTTACTACTTGTCTCGGAATGTTCAGAGAACATTCAAAAGTAACATTTCAAAAGTAAACATTCAAAAATGTTCATTATTAGCTCATCATTCATTCACCAAGTTCAAAAACAGCATGAACAAAGATGTTACTGTAATATTTATATACTAGTTCAAGGTACTTCATAGACATGTTAGTACCATTAAATTACCTTGCAGTACATGTACATCAATATAATCACCGTGTTATCAAACCGCCCTTTTTTTTGTTTTGTTTTTTATAAATGCTTTAACACCAGCCTATTTGTATATGTTATATATGCCTGAAGATCAGAGAGCATGACATAAAAAGTACACAAAGCAGAGATATGTTGTTCACGTTATCTTCTTCTCCCTCTATTCTCTTTATTTTCTGAAGCTGGAAACCCATTAGCTGTCTAAAAAACAACAAGAACCAGTAGATGATATAGCATGAGAAAAAATATGTAAAAGCAGTCTTCAATACATCTGGGTCAATGACATGCCTTTTATTTGTTGTGTCCGGATTGGTTAATTAATTCAAAAATAGACTGACAATGTCTTTCATAAAACAGCTTCAATACACCTCTTATTTGATGAACGTTTGCAATTTCTTAACTAAAATACATTTACTTTTATTGGGCAGTCTGAAATACATAGACATATTATAAATATTATATAATCAAAATATATTTTTCATTTATTTTCAAAATAAATTTTACATTCAATATTATATTTTAATATTTAGCATATTGTTAAAATTTGTAGTTTATTATAGTACTATAATAGGGGAAGTCGTGGCCTAATGGTTAGAGAGTCGGACTCGTAACCTAAAGGTCATGGGTTCGAGTCTCAGGTCCGGCAGGGATTGTAGGTGGGGGGGAGTGAATGTCCAGCACTCTCTCCACCCTCAATACCACGACTGAGGAGAGACCCTTGAGCAAGACACTGAACCCTCAACTGCTCCCCGGGCGCCGCAGCATAGATGGCTGCCCACTGCTCCGGGTGTGTGTTCACGGTGTGTGTGTGTGTGTGTGTGTGTGTGTGTGTTCACTGCTGTGTGTGTGCATGGATGGGGTAAATGCAGAGCACTAATTCAGAGTATGGGTCACCATACTTGGCCACATGTCACGTCACTTTCACTTTACTATATAAACTTTTTTGGAAATGGAAAGCAAGTAAAAAAACAAACAAACAAACACATGAAACAATGATTAATACAAATATTAAATTCCTAGAACTTCACAAATACATTTTCATCTAATCTTTAAAAAAATATTTTTTAATTTTCTTCATCTCAGACATCTTTATTTGTCATTGACTCGTCTGTCACAGCGATACATTCCTGATATGCGTTTGATTGCTAGCAATCCACAGTCTGTGAGTTTTTGTATCTATCCTTATAAATTATGTACAGCTTCATCATATCATTCTGATTGACTTGATGTGATTAAAAACGAAACTAAAGTGTTTGTTTTTCAAATGAAAAGGGCTGAATCTATGATCTGCCGTATGCTGCAAAACATGCATTAATCATTCATTTCAACCAACTTGGACTTACAGAACAAAATATAGATCAAACATTGCCACGTGAGTCTTTTTATTCATCTATTTATTTCCATCACCTCTGTTCGATCGGTTTCGAAAGGCTACGAATGCCTTGCATTGTAATGCAAGCCGAGACACCGTCACTATCACAAATGCCAATTGACTTGGTGTCGTGGTGTCAAGGATTGTTACAAGGAAGAAATCGGTTTGCCTTGCCCCTTTTCTTACAGTGATGTATCTGTCATCAAGTAATCTATGCACAGCGCTGACGTCCCACACCCTTCCTTGACACCGGCCAGGTCAATAGACAATAAACACTCGCCACACTGTCCCACCATGTCTGAACTGATGTGTTCCTGTCACTCACAAAAACATTGTTAGGATCTCTTATACTCATGTTTTGTTTGGACCATCATTATGTGATAAACCTCATTAAAACATAAGTTCAGTGTATGCACTCGAAACAATCTACTCCATTAGTATATAGACCCCTGATTTATAAAGAACGCAAACATAAATATGCACAGACAGTCAGTATTATAGAAATACATTAGCCTGAAATTTTCATAATATTCATGTTGTTTTGATATAAATAAATATGTAGGTTTCATAAAGTTGGACTGTTTTGAGCAATTATGAGTTATGAATGTGTGTGTGTGGTTCTTGTGTAATTTGAAATTCCAAAGAATTTATTCATTAAAAAAGGGGTAAATGCAGCAATAACATGGTAACATTTAAAACTTTTTTAATATATTCACTCATTAATGAAAAGTTGCCGATCAGATACAAAATGGTTTTAGTTAAAAAATAATGCTTTAGTTTAAAAATAAATGAGTTTTATTACAAAAATGTAAATGTGAAAATAGTACACAGATTTTGAATTCATTATGAGGGTTAAAAATATTTTTTTCATGTTGAACGTAAGGGTAGTTTTGTGAATTTAGTGGAAAATAAGCTGGTTTGGCCTTCATTTATCAACAAATATTTTTTTTATAAACTTTTCGAAGATAAATTGAGAATACTAATTATGTATTTTCATATCTGCACCATCAGTTACAGGAATAAACATGTATTGATGTGTTAATGGTTGAACATTGTGTCCATGCGAGTTGCTACTAATTGTTTGTCCTGATGATGCACTTGAATCTGAACCAAACTATTTTCAAAATAATTAGTATTCAGAACACTGCTTTTATATATTTATGTGTAAATCAGGTTATATTTGAATGGATAATTCAGTGTTCTGACCACTATTTTCATGGGTCACTGACTGAAATACTCATAAGGACATGGAAGTGCTTGAAATGAATCAATGTGGGCAAATTGAGATGCATTGCATGAGCCGGTTTATGTGCTTGAAATTGCTGCACTCCCATTGGTGGAGAGACACTTGAGTTAACCAAAGGTTATTTTAGGTCAAAGTGCATTGTTTGAGGTCAGCTGCAGCTCAGTGCTTTCTATCTGAGGTTGCATGTATTTTTCCAGATATGAGTTTGTCACAAATTGCTAGATGAATTCCTGTAAAATCATTGAAGTGGATTATGGTCAACAAGAAGTTTTATAAATCAGATTAAATGTGTTTTATTGCAATGGTGGCGAAAATAATGTAACATAATTTAAAAAGGGAATATCATGTCAAATGTTTATTGACATTGTTTTAAAACAGTTAGGACCTGTCTATAAAGATGAATTGTAACACTTAGTTTATATTATCTGTAAATATCTGTTCTTGTGATGAAGGTTCCAGTTTAACAGATATATTTGTCTGGATTAATGGCTGCTAAAAAAATTGTTTTGCATCACGGGAATAAATTACATTTTAAAATATAATCAAATAGAAAACATCATTTTTAACTGTGATAATATTTCACAATATTACTATTTTTATTAAGTTTTTTTTAATCTCATATTGTCTTATGACAATAAAAATGCCCTAATTTTTTTCAACTTTATTTCCCTTAAAATGTTGACATTCATTTTCATTCATAAATTATTATGAATTAATGAATAATTCACACACACACACACACACACACACACACACACACACACACACACACACACGAATGAATGAATGAATGTTGTTTTAAATTATAATATTTCACTGTTTTTACTGAACTTTTGATCAAATAAATTCAGCCTTGGCATTATATATAATATATATATATTTTTTTATCTAAATATACAATAAATATATAACTTAAACTTAATTTTAAATCTATTTAAAAGAGTTTTCCCTGTAAGTGGCTTCATGATTGTGGATTAGCTTGTTTTTTAGGGGCAGCTTGTCTGTAGTTGAACTTTAGATTTTAAGTAGCTTGTAGCTCGACAGACTACAGTTTCAGAGTAGCTTTCCAACAATTGTTAAACCAAAGTATTCCGCCAGTATCCGAGACCATGTATTGTGAGCACAAGCAGCTTATAGGGGTTAACATCTCTCATCACGGGACTTAAACATGCATCTCACACAAAACCAGACACTGGCTTCTCTGTGAGCGAGTGAGAGAGACAGACAGAGAGAACATTATAATGCATGAGAACAAACCCTGTTGCACTTGAAACCTGGCATCATCAGTCTCCCAGGGATCTCATAACCTAATTCTTTCTGAATCTAAATCTTTGTCTTTCCCTTCAGGTTTTGTCTTTAGCTAAAGCGCTGTGAGTAGCGGTATGCTAGCTGGCAGGCGTTTCTCCACTCTGCTTAACTGCCCTCATAAAATTAACAGCAGTGATAAAACACATACTGGAGAGTATGTTTCTGATGATACCTGCGGGCCCTAGGTCATTTGTGTTAGAAATTATACAGTAAAAGATTATTGAGAGTTATGCTTGAGTCCCAGCAGCTTCCTAATGGCACATGTGGTACAAATACTGACTCTATAATGAGCCAGAAATAAAGAGCGTTTGGTTTCCCACACAGAGTAACTTAATAGAATATTGAGATAAGATATAAAACAATAAATGTTTAGATATTTATATAACTATGACCTACATAAAGATTGCAATTAAACTCTCTTGGACACTTTTTATCCTGCCTTCATTATATTTATTTATAATTTTTTTGCTGCTTTTCAAATTATTTTTATATACAGATTGATTGATTTATTTCAGTGATAAATGTGATAAATTGTGATAAATGACAGTTTATAAAATTGAAAATTCAATAATAATTCAATTAAATAAAAATATAGTATTACAATACTTAATTACAATAATTGTTTTTCAAATTACTTGTATATTTTATTGTTTACTGCTGTTCCTTAAAATTGCAATTTTAATATATGGCAATTCATAAAATTCAATAATTCACTATATATGCTTAAATATATTTTTATATATTATTCTTTAAAAAAAACTGTAAATAAAAAGACACCTTTTCAATATGTGTTGTGTTTAAATTGATTTAGACTTATTTTAATTACAAAAGCTGTTGCATCATTTTCATCACACTAATGTTTTTTTTTTGTGAAAATGTCACTAAAAAGCATATTTTACATGAAATTTGAAACAATATGTTAGGGAAACAAAGAAAAATCAAAGTATATATCACTTATTAAAAATTAATTATTTCTATAAAGTTACAAGAAAAAAATAATCAGTCAGTTTATTCTAAACATATTTAAAAGTATTTTTCACTGAGCAATAAGTGATGGTTTCTGCAGCCTTTGGATATTTTTAGAAGAAGTGAAGCACCTGAAACATCTCTGTCTGCACTCACACGTCTGTAGTGACAGAGAGGTTTGTTTAAGGGTGGACAGGTCATTTTTAGGCAGCAAGGCATACTAAAACTTTAAAGCAAATGTCCTTTCTAAGCAATAATTACACCTGTCCTCTGTCTTTTATTACTGGAGAGAGTGTCACAGATAGCTGGATGTTTGCCAGGTTGTACTGAGAAGAATACTAATGTTAGAAGAATGATTGCTTGCCAATGAAGAATTGTTATTTATGTCTCAAATAAAAAAGCTGTAAATGAATAAATAATAAGCAAAACAAATAAGACCACAAAATATGCCGCAGAGCAACTCAGTTTAAACTCAGCTGTTTAAATATTTAAACATCTACACTTCCAAGATTATTAAAGGATGCCACAAATATGGCTTTAAAACCACAATGTGTGTCCTCTGAATTACAGCAGTGAACATGCAGCCTTTTGTATTGATGCAAGGTACCAAGGGAATACAAATATAAGAGACGAAACACCCTGATGGAAACACAAACTCAACCACAGTGTCCACAGTTCGATCTGTTTAAAACACAAAACACGGCATCGTGTGTATTTCTCTTGATCTTCTTCACATAACATTGATTCAAGGGAGGATGAAGTCCCATTATCATTAAATCTGAGCATTCAAGAAACCCTGTAAATCCTCAACACTCTCAAAGTACTTCAGTGACAACACAATCATGATTTAGTATTCATTCATTCATTCACCAGACTGTGAATATGCAATTTTGGAGTTCATAAAATATTATTATATTGTATTCTATTCAAAAATGTGTATATATATATATATATATATATATATATATATATATATATATATCCTTGAGGATTCATTTGTATACTTATAATTTACTGTATATATTTATACATTTTAGAATAGTATAGAATATATTATATATACATATATAAACATAAACATAATTATATATAAATATAACAAAATATAATTATATAAATATAAAATATTATAATAATATAACAAACAAAAAAACTAATCAAACAATTAACCGACAAATATAACCAAAAACAACCAAAACAACCAACAACTTTACAACTAAATAATACAGAGAGAAAAAAAGTCATTTCTCATCTAATGATGAAAAACTATAACCAGCTCAATAAATTGTCAAATAATATATATATATATATATATATATATATAGAGAGAGAGAGAGAGAGAGAGAGAGAGAGAGAGAGAGAGAGAGAGAGAGATAGGCAGGCCTATATTTAAACTTAATATATAATTTAAAAAATAACACTTTATAAGCAATTTGTCATCTAATGATGATAATAAAATATGTATTTTTTATCTTTTTTTAAAAAAATCTGATATTGATCTGACAAGCATTCTGTACGACAAGCAACATGATTCCAACATTAGCATTCCAGCACAACACCTGTTAAACACATTAAAGTATCTGTGACACCATCTCTCTGCATAATAAATGACAGGTTTAATTCAGACAGTGTCCGCCAACTGAATAATATACAGCATCTAACAAACACAGTAATTAATCAGTCAACCTAACACTCCTCATTCCTAACACTGATGCCGTCTGATTGCATTCATATGTGTGTGCAGGCTTGCACACATCAAACCCTGTGTGATCGGGGGTGTCTGAGCCTGTCATATCAGAATTCACAGCATGGGGGCATTAAAAGATTAAAGAATGGCCACATGGGATTGTTGTGTCACTGCATAGGGCGGAGTTTGCTTTAAAGACATAGGAGTGGAAAATTAGATGTCAAAAATGATGCATTTAATGCCATTGAGACGTACAGTGGGATTTATTTAACATCTAACCGTGCGCGTGTGTAGACAGACAGTGACAGAGATAGAAAGGGCTTTCTGTGCATTAAATGAGAAAACTGATCCAGATTCAGAAGAACCTTCGCTGTTTCCTCCTTGTTATTGTTTTCTATTTTTTGTCCTTTTTTAGGACATACACTTCTAAAATCTGCAGGATAGACCTTGCCTAAGGCGACGTGATTTATCTAGCAGATGAAGGGTCAAGTATTTCTGTATCATAAAATACAGTGAAGAATATCAGATTAGGAAGTCATGGCCTGAGAGTGACGAAACGCTGTGACAGAGCGTCTCAGCCTTTGTTGCCTGCCCTCAGGGTTGAGAATGATTCAGAAGAAACAGATGAATTTATATAGAGGACATATAGAGGGATGTGTAAGATGTATATGTGGTTCAGCAATGTAAACCTTACTCTAGTAAACTGCTCTTTTTTATCACATCGCCATATTTACAAAGAGCACATATACAGCTGACTGCGACTGAGAGATGCTTTTTATCTAATCTATCTTCTATCTATCTATCTATCTATCTATCTATCTATCTATCTATCTATCTATCTATCTATCTATCTATCTATCTATCTATCTATCTATCTATCTATCTATCTATCTATCTATCTATCTATCTATCTATCATCTATCTATCTATCTATCTATCTATCTATCTATCTATCTATCTATCTATCTATCTATCTATCTATCTATCTATCTATCTATCTATCTATCTATCTATCTATCTATCTATCTATCTATCTATCTATCTATCTATCTATCTATCTATCTATCTATCTATCTATCTATCTATCTATCTATCTATCTATCATCTATCTAATCTATCTATCTATCTATCTATCTATCTGTCTGTCTATCTATATATCTATCTAATCTATCTATCTATCTAGTTACTAAGGTGGATTTTTTACAAATACATACATTGTAATTTATTATTATCCACAAAGTTATTGAAGCTACATCAGTCTCAAGTTTGGGAACTGGAAAGAAGAAGAATCATTTCATATATCACTTCAATCTTGATGGATGGCATGTATAATAATAATTCCTTGGTTTGTTCAGCCCAATAAAGGACACATTTCCCAAAGAACTGAACTCACAGCATGAAATGATACAGTTCTGTCACTTGACACAAGTTGTGCTGATTTCAGTTGATAGCAGATATCCTGCAATTTATGAGTATTAGTTTCACCTCTCATTTCTCCTTCCTCGACTAGAATAATAGTTCAGTCAAACATAAAAAGAAAATTATGACATTATTTATTCATCATGATATGACCTGTGACGTATTTTTCTTTTTTTTTTAAATATAACTTTCATAAATATTACTATTAAACAGCAGTGCTCGAATCTGATGTAATTGTCCAAGAGTGATTCTTTCTGTGGTTTGCATAGTTACACCAATAGGTTTTGACAAAACACTGTATTATGAGTGATTTGTTGACTCATTAATTCAACCGATTCTTCCGAGGAAATAACTTTTTTTTATTATTTTATTTTTTATTAGTGAGTCAATGAATCATTTACTATATACACAATTACAAAATACAAGCTGAGTTTTTTTTTTTTCAAAATTTATGATGATGACGAAGAGGATGAAAATACTAACATCTGACTTATCTTTTCTTGGCTCAGTCATGAGGGAAGTAGTTACGATTCATAGATGAATCGTTTGAACTTCAAAATGAACCAGTTTCTGAATCAGATCTAAACGATTCGTTCACTGATCCGATTCTCGAGTTCAGTTCACTGACTCAAAGATCTAGTTGGAACAGTTAACAGCCCATTGGAGTCGAAGTACAGTGGCATAGTTTAGTACTCTCTCCTTCTCATAAAATAGTGCATTCAGACCGTTTGTCTCTTTTATTTTTAACACTCCTGGGTAGCTTTTCCCTGTTCGTCTCTTTGCTCTCTTTTTTTTTTTTTTCTCTCGCTGTTTTGCTCACGTTCATACGAAGATCCGGATATCCGGGTGGGTTTGAAATCTCTCGTGTCGTCACTGCCTGAATTTGGAAAGGAGGTCAATGTGAAAAACAGTGCAGCAATACATATGGAATCCCCTGTCCTCCCTGAGGGCTGCCCACAGCTTAGATGTGTCGTTTTAAACTTGTCACTCCATAAATGAAAATCATAAAAAACCTTCTGCATTTCTGAAGGAACGTATACAAGTTAAGCTCAAAGGCGTTTTATGCTACCGATTACCACCACAGGAAATAATATCGATTTATTCCTCAGTAAAAACACATCACTTTTAAAATGATTTATGTGCAATATTGCTCTGGGATAAGTGTTAAAATACACACGGTGAAATTCACTAAGAATGAATTGCGTCCTCAGATAGCGCCATTTACTGTCATATCTGCATGCGTTGATTCAGTCAGGTAACAATGAAAAACATTTCAAAAATCTGCAATTTACACATTTTTAGGGAATGTACAAATAGCAATTTTTTGCACAATAAGCGCAGGTATATGTGTTAAGACAGTAATGAGCGTCAATATTAATTTCATGCTGACTTTTAAAGTGTTTTTGTTGGTTTCTTGTCTGCCAGAGACCTGGAAGGATGAGGGCTGAATTACCAGTAAGTAGTAAGTACAGTAAAATACTTAGCAACTCTGCCTTAATTTAGTACAGTTAATTGCTATTTCTCTGTAACTTGTTCACTCGTCTGAAGCTATAAATCAGTTTTAATGCTCTTTGTCAGACGCATAAATTCATTTACAGTGGCCTGTGTTCATTCAGGGAGTGGTGGAAAGTCTAAAGAAGATAAATCCCGCCTTTTTAGAAGATTAGCCTTATCTCAAATGAGCATAAATAATAATTAGAGTAGTAAGATAAATGGACAAATTAAAACTGCCATATGCTGAAATATAGCAATATAAACAAAGAGTTTTGTGTGGGCCTACAGTGCTTTAATTATCTTCGTTTACTGGAAAGTTACTGCTCATTTGTGAGAAACGTTCAATATGTTTTTACTTAGACATTTTGCAGGCTAAATTTAGAACAATATGTTTCATGCTGGGTTCCTTAATCATAAGCTTTATACAGTGATTAACAAAGAGCAAAGAAACAGATAAAAGGTTTTACATAGGGATTTTAAATGAATAATTCACCCCCCCCCCCCCCCAAAAAAATACTCTTTTTGTAGTTGTACTCTTTTTGGGTTTGTGACTCCAAACCTGTGTGCTTTTGTTTATTCTGAGAAACAAAAAGTAATTTTCAGAGAATATTCCTTTAATGATCCCTTATTCCACTTTTTGCCCTTGTGACACGATACTGTAGCTCACCAAAGACACAGCCACACATCTAATACAGAACCACATGAAATCAACACTCATCCCTCAATCACCCTCCACGTGTTTGTCCTCTGAAGACACAAATCTTATCAATATCGCTGGTGCAAAACATCTCATGAACTATTTTATTTGTTGCATTTATTTTAGCTAGGTAAAGAAAGCAGGTGCTGAACAAGGTCAGTTAGTGTGGGACCAGGGTCACGAAGACAGCGAGCTTCCTGTTTCTTGCAGTGACCCACTTCTTTGGTTGTCTGGAACTGGAAGAACAAAGGTTGCTGATGTCGATCTGTTGAGTGAAACAGCTTATTTTATGCCCAGGAAGATATCCGGTGCATCGCTCTGTAAGGAAAAAAAGCAAATGACTAAAGCAGCAGTTTTCTCTGGATTGATGGGCATTAAAGAGTATTCTACAGTAGGTCATTTTTCATAATGGTTCATAATGGTTTCCATTTTTCATAATGGTTGCTGAATCATTTTCAGAGAAATGCATCCATAAATGTAAAGTACTACTGGTTCAATTTCAGGGAAAAAAAAGCTCTGAATCCGATAAAATCAAATATCTAAATATGTAGTGGAATACAATATCTTTAATATAAATTCCAGTAATACTACTACTAATAATAAATTGAGCATTGCTCAAAAAATTGAAGAGACTGGACTGAACTGAAACTGAAGCAGCCACAGCAATCTCTCACGCCACATTTAAGAACATCAAAATGGCATTTATTGTTTGAATTTTGTGATAAAATGTACATGATTTGAAGGCTGAGGCTTTCTTTCTTATCAGAACTAACAAAGCTCTTTGTGATAATTGGATTGGAGGCACATTACAAATAATGTTTGGTAAAGGGAAAACCGCTGACCTAGCAACCCTGGCTTGCGCTACGTTTGGTTTATAGGATCAAATAGAACCCGTGCTAACCATAGATATGTATAGCCTGTGGACAGCCCTAAATTCAACAAAATAATAATTAATTTTTCCATGCAAATTGCTGTCTGACACACTTTTCTGCCGCCTTTTGATTGACAGGAAATAATCGGCCCTGAGCATCGACTGTTTTTAAACAAACGCCGATACCAATTATTGGTTGATACATGATCGGTGCATCCCTAATAAATATATATATATTTTGTATTATAATATATAATATTAATTTTATATTGCATAATAAACTATATATAAGCAAGGCATATTACTCTTGACCAAAACAATGTGGGGTAATCTGAATTAGCATAGCTAGTGTCTTCACAGCAGAAGCTCAAGTCTCAGACATTTTCAAGGTTCCAGAGGTGAGTCATTCAATTTCATCTCAGTCTGAGCTGTATAAGTATTCGCCCTTCAAAAGAGTCATAGCCATGATCTCTGGTCTCGTCTCATTCCTTAACTGGCTTTAGTAAAATTAACATAAAAAAGGATGATTTCCTATCTAAGGGTCAGACGAAAACGCACCATAACTTTCATTCTTCAAAAGCAAAAGGTTTCCTTTTTAACTCGGCAACACATTATCAATGACGTTTTGCTTCTCTTTTATAGTCCTGCATGCGGAGGAAAGGAACCTTGGTGTGAAGGCAGTTTTCCGTATCTGCTGCTTTTCTACAGTATTGTCCATCAAACTGACATTTTGCATCCATATGGTGAGTGAGGAGGCTTATTTTACACTTAATCAGCTATTTGTTGGCATGTGTAATGAATTAAAGCTAACAAACCATCATAGGTTCACATCCCTTGTGATGCTAACTCCATCTGAACACACATTTGTCTTGTGCAGGCACCTAATATAGACGTAATACATTCTGGATATAAGTACCCAGTGGGGTTGACATAATTGAAAGCCTCTGTCAAATCCTAAATTTCATAAAAAAAAAAAAAAATCTCCCCGGGACTTGGTAATATTAATTATCTCCCATTGCTATATGTCCTAGTTTTATAATTACTGGTCCATTCAAGTGCATTACATGAGCAGGGCCTCCCCACGGACAATGTAGAAAGAAGACAACGAAAAAAAGAGAGAAATTGAATTATTAAATCAATTGTGGGCATGTTGGATCTTCAAGAGCATTGGGGAGCGATTAACTAAAAGTAGCGACGCTACTAACTTAACCAAAGCATGACAGAACCTCAGTAAGTGAAGCTTTTGGAAGTCCGATTCATTTTAGTGAATTGGTTCATTCGGATGATTCGTTACATTCGTGATTCAAATAAAATATAAAACCAAAAATAAGCTGATTGAAATAGAAACGTAATCAAAGAGACTCAATTAAAGGGGTGGTTGATTGCGATTTCACTTTTTTAACATTAGTTATTGTGTAATGTTGCTGTTTGAGCATAAACAATATCTGCAAAGTTGCGGCGCTGAAAGTTCAATGCAAATGGAGATATCATCTTTTAAAATTCTGGCAGTTTAATGCCTTTAAAAACGGCTCGTAGGGACTACAACGAGTTACTTCCCGGGTCATTTACGTCACGAACCCAGATAAACCCTGCCCCCGGGAACACGCAGCAAAGGGGGCGAGGCCATGCTGCGCTGCTTTAGAGAAGAGGAAGAGAAAACTAGGGATGCACCTAAAAATCTATTCATATGAATCACAATTCTGTCTTCTAGCGATTCTAATGGATTCACAAGTTTCACAATCAATGTTCTCAATCCTGTTCCTCGCGTCACCCTGCTCTGCATCTCTCTCTCTCTCTCTCTCTCTCTCTCTCTCATTCAGATCATCAGCTCTGCTCCAGCAATGAAATGTTCCATTTATACACTTATTTTCACACAGCTATGAGAAGCGTTATACATGGACGCGCGTGCAGTTGCCATACTGTATTAAAGCTTTAATCAGGATAAAACCGCATATTAAAAGCTAACAGAAGCAGTAGCATTTACAAATAACAGCATATCTAAAAGTATGAGACAACAACAAGCAAAAAACATACCATTAAGAGCCGTGCTTACACAGGTTCTGCGCGATCCTCTTCATGAATATTCTCTGTGTCTCAATCGGGCTCAAATGATACGCAATATAGACGACGCCATTGTTTACAATACAACCGGAGCACATGCCACTGAGGTGAGGGGCGGGACGTTTAGACGCGCACTAGAGGCGGTTTAGCCAATCACAATACACTGGACTAGCTAACCAATCAGAGCCCATGGCATATTTCTGAGGGAGGAGCTTCATAAAAGCAGGAAATGATCAGTGTTTATAGGAGAAGGGATAAATTATGTGAAAAATAATGTTTTTTTTTTTTTTTTAAATGAAGCATTAACACATGTTAGACTGCACCCCATAAACACAATCAAGCCTAGAAAAAAAACAGTCAACCACCCCTTTAAAAAGATGAACGCTATTGGCCAGCTAACATAGAACATTTTCAGAACTTTGTCTAACATAAGGTTCTCTCAAAGTTACTAACAAACATTCTTCTAGTTACCCTAATAGAGAATTTATTCAAAGTTATCTGATCTTTAATAAAGCTTATAAAATGGTAGCACAAAAACATTATTTATTTATCATTCATGAAACATTTTCAGAACAATTTTAGTTGGATAATTATCTAACTATTTTCAAACATTAATACCCAAAACTTTACTTTTTCAAAGGTTACGTTTTTGTTGGTTAGAACAATGCATTCTTAAAATAATGTTTATGAAGCGTTCTTAATATTTGATACATGTTATTATAATGTGGAGAGAAAACATTCTTAGAACAAACAGCTTTAAATCTAAAAATGGGTGTTTTAAACGTTGAGAGAACATTCAAATGCAACATTCTCATAACATTTTTAAAATAATAGAAGAGAATTTTCCCCTAACGTTCACCTACAGTACACTGATCATTTTGAATGTTTTAAAAAAAACAAAAAAAACATTCATAAATACTGGAACGTTCTTAGAACATATTTTTGTTTGCTGGGTATAATCTATACTTTAAAACTAGAATGATAGGCAGATTCAAAGCAGATTCCCCAACACTGATCTTGAAGTGATTCAAGAAAACAAAAAACAAATAAAAGTAGCTGTTAGTTAAACATACCAGTACCGACCCAAGTAAACCCATTTACAAGGTTGTTCTTGTGTTTTTTATATATATACTAAAGACCACCTAAAGGGTAATTAGGGTCACTGTCTGAGGACAGAGTTAATTTCTGTGTTTATGCAGAAGTCTAAAATTACTTCAGTTCGTGTGAAGAGTCTATGTTGGCTTGACCTGATGGCTTTTCATTTATTTAAACCCCTAAAGCAGAGGAAGTGATGTCCCCTGCCTTTAAATACTGAACCTATTCTTTTCACAGGCCTTCCCAATAGGTCTTAACAAAGTGAGGCAGGCAATCAAGGCCCCGGCTGATATAATACAGTGCAAATTCATATTGACCTTTTAAGATTATCATTTAATGACATAATTAACCCATTAATCTACAAGATCTTTATTGCAATGCTCAATTATGTGCTACTCCAATATCAATTTCCATTTTGGGATATACATGTATGTTAGCTAAATATAGAATTAAACCATCCAAAAGAATGAGTTCAAATGGATGTGTATAGTAATTAAAAAATTAACACGAATTTCATAATTTCTTGTATTGATATGTGTCTTTTCATTGGTTTATTGACAGCAGCACTGAAGCTACATGAACAGAACCTGATGTTCTCCAGGATGATTTGAGATGTTCCGAGCATTATGAACTTCAATGGAAGCAAGTAGCCTTCATCTGACCTTTTGAACTCAAAGAATTTGATATGGTCAGTGTCTCTAATTTAATGCAGAACCTTAAAGTTTAGAATCAATTCATTTCCAATTAACATTGGATTAAGCATGACATTTTAAAGTACAAAGTCTGAAATTACTTTCTTGTAAAGCATAATCTAATAATCTTTATTTAAAAAAAAAACATTTTTACACTATATATTCATTGCAAAAATGAATTTTGATTTTTGAATCAGCAAAGCATTCAATCAACTACCAATGAGTCTTGATCATGTGAACTTTAGCTTTCAGAAACCATAAGTAGAAGCTACATCAATATCAGCTTGAGCTCAAAAATAAACTTTACTGAGAAAAGCTTGTCAATCCTCTCCAGTCAGGCCGTGATATCATGGAAACTGCATTTGCCTCATCACACATTACAGTAAGCCAATTTGCACACATTGCAAACCGTCACGTGACACAATGATGATTTAATTTGCATTACGGATGCATCGCATAGATCTCACCAACAAAACTGTTGTCGAGTTGAACCCCATTTACCTTTTAATTCCTGAGAAAAACAGAGGCATTTACACAAGACTGCTTAGACAAAAGATGTTTGGGTGCAGCATCAAAAAGCAATGACAAATTAGCCGGTTAGTTTCACACATTTTGCTTCATGTACACTGGAAGTCAGTCAGGAACCCCGCTGTTTTTTCCATTATAATATCAAAACTGGTTTTCGGATTGTTGACTTCCTTTGCACGCTGTAAGATATGCATGAAAATTAAAACTGGGGTGTTTTCTGATCAAATGTCATGCTGAACAGCTCTCAAGCCCTAAAACATATATTTGAGGGAAGCGTCAGCTAATAAATGAGCTCTTTAATGTAGTTTTTCAACAGGCCTCCAGAGTGAAAAACATTACCTGAGCTGCTTTTATCCTGCACCACCAAATGCCTCTCTGTTGCCATATTCAACTCCTATCTGTGGATTTTATTAGTTTACCTTTAAGGCTAATCTTTCAAGGTTGAAATATTTTTTTTCATAATGCACTAGCCGTCATGTCATACCAAACCATAGGATTTTCTGTCTTCCCAGATAATACAAATATTATCTAAAAACATTTTGCTGACATTCCCATTAAGTTATGGAAATGTTATTTAATACGTATTAAAAAGTTTTTTCATGGTTTTTTGATTTTAACTTTTTTATTTTTTTTTATTTTGCAAACATGGAAATGTTACTTTTGAACACTCTAAATCAAGTAGTAACATTTAAGAAATGAATGTCCAACTGAAAAGTCTCATAAAAAATGTTCCAGAAACAATGCATAAATAATATTTTGTTAATGTTAATTTTGAATGTTTTTTTTATTGTCTGAGCTACTCTTTCTAATATGCCAGTGATGAAAATTAACCTAAGATTTTTACTATTAGACACCAACCATTACAAAAGTCGTCCATTTTGCTTGTCTGCCTGTTTTTTGAAGTCATACACAATAGCTTTGTGTGAGGAAAGTTACATTTATATAACCACATATTTATAAATCTAACAACTATGTTGGTGTTTTGTGTCATTCAGACACATGATAATGTCCAGCGGCTTTGACAGAATTAGTGATGTTTTGTGGTGCACAGATAAACGTTACTATAGCTTGCCGTCACTTTATTATTATTTTTTTGCAAACATATGTCTGTGCTGTCAGTGGCAAACTGTGGCACCACACTATTCTGTCCCTCTCTATCATGCATCAAAAGATACGGGTGTCAGCCTGTTGCCACAGTCACATCTGGATGCTTGTCACTATTCACTCTGCCAGGTCATGCTGGCTGCATCGTTTGTCAGCTGCGAGAGCTCTTCTAGTTCACCACAGCCGAGGTACGGGATCCACAATTACTCTCAAAGACCCAGTTTGGCAAATGTTTTTCCTCCACCGGGGGTTTCCACTTACAGCAGGCATTGTGACGCTTTAGAGGACACAGTGGAAAAGCTTTTGAGAGACATAAAGACCCCAGTAAATCTCAGTTATCCCATGGACTGATCCATCCATGTTGGGAAACCAGCCACATTATATTTGCCATACGATTACTGTTCCTCATAAAATAAATTAATTAGTAAACAGATAAGTCTTTAAATACTGCATGCATTTTCAAATCTCACGCCTGTGTCAAGACGATAACTTTTAATTCAGGAATTCTTAAGACTGCATGTATTCACTACTAAAGAGATATTGGAAATGTTACAAAATTATTATTCTGTAAGTATGGTTTAATAGAGTAAAAATATTTATAAATATTTAGCTTCATGCCTGGGGAACCTCTTAGCAGTTCTCTCTTGAATTTTAGCAAATGGGGTTTTTCGTGACTTAAGGCTGAGCAAGACTTTGGATTTGTTCTGTGAATTGCCATTTTATGCTGATTTTGTACAAGATGCTGTTACTCGAATTTAAATCTTAACCATACAATGCACACCATACGGGCAGTTCTACATCTGCGTAAGAAAAATAGCCTGCCTCAAAACCTCATTTTTCCACGGATGTGTCTCTTAGCATAAATGCTGAGCAGTATACTTTATGTTGCCAGTGCAGCATAACATTTGTGAGGTTTTTTTTTTTTTTTTTTTTTTGGGACTGACAGAAAGTATGAAATGCTGATGAATGGATAATATTTTATCATTGCTGACAGGATTTTTCACAAACAAAAATAATTATAGTAGAACAACAGGCACTTGAAGTTTGGACACTACTTTCAGAAAGACTATTCTTATAAATATTTGAGCATTGATAAGGTGATTAGGAATGACAATCCTCAATAACAATGTTTAGACAATGACAAAAAAATAAAATAAAATCTTATACAGAACAAATATAATCATGACGTTCCTGCAGACCTTGTGACCACTACTTTATTTATATGTTGTTGTTATTATTTATTTAAGAAAAATAAAAAAAAGATCCAGTTCATGTTTGGTTCATGAAGTGTTTTTTTTTTTTTTTTTTTCACACACAACATCACAACACAATATCCATTCAAAACAAACAAAACACAACAAAACAACAGACGTACACTCCCTATTCCAAAAATCCAATCAAAAGGGAGAGAGAGAGGGAGATAAAGAAAAAAAAAAACAAGTCATTCCTTTATATAATCACATATATTCAACAAAAAACACTGCCAAGCATCAATGGTCGAAGGCCTGGCCCCACCAACTCACGCCGTTGTACATTCACACGTCACTATTTGCAGGAGGTTACGGATCCAATATGTTTCTCAATATGTGTGGTGTAAACCAGTTCTGGATTATTGTCTTCTTCACAGCTGTAAAACCAGCAAACAACATTCTCTTTTGCATTGAACTAATACAGAGACCTGAATCATCAAGAAGACACAAACTTGGGTTAACAGACCAATCAATTTGTAGTAAGGAGGATAAAACCTGGTTTACATGTGTCCATACACTGATAAAAATGATTTTTTTTGGTGAAGTAAATACTACATAAAAACAAATGTAATTTCTACATTAAATAATTTAGTTCAGGCAAAAATTAAAAAAAATAAAGTAAATTCTATACTAGTACTCAATTCAAGCTTGTAGAAATTAAAGTTTGAACTTATAAGTACAAGGATTCTTTAAGTAAATATCAAAGTTATGATCACGTTTTTCCCATCATGAACTGGGGCATGAATAATTAAAAAGGTTAAATTTGTCACTGTTTTTGAGTTATATTTACACTGTTTTATGGTTGCTTTTGTTGTTAGGTTTAGTAACTTACTGTTTTGTGACATCTGGAGTTGATTTTCTACTCAAAATGACCCATTCATACTCAAACACGATCCACTGATTGTCACCGTAATTGTGTATGGTGTACTAAGTATTGAGGTCTCTGTGTGGACATATTATCTTAAAAGGACACCAAGCTGTCTACTTACATGATTGTAAGTGAATCACATGCTTTAATAGCATGGTTGTTTCCCAGTGCTACATCGATTGAGTACATTTTAGAAGCCATGACTGAGTGAAATGTACTTAAGTATTGCAGATTTACCTTAAAATAATTAAGTAAACATTACTCATCAAACTCTAACTGGCCATGTTAAATTTACTTATTTCCTTTACTAATTTTACCTAACTTAGTTAAGTAGATTTTACTTAATTCAATACTTACATTTTACTTAAAATGTGTGCAAAAACTTGCCAAATAAAAATTAAATAAATCTCACTTATTGTTTTTTTCAGTGTAGATTAATGACGATGGGACACTCCCAAAACATATGCAGAAAAGTGCCTGATGATGTAGTGTTACATATATGGCAGTTCAAATTTGACTGTAGTTTCATTTTAAATCTTTTGTAAGGAGTTATGTATGCTCTATGAATGACTTTGAAGTGAATAAGACGATGAGCCAGATTTTTAGATGTTAAACTGAGATTAGACCACACTCTCTCCCAGTCGACAGATAAATTAAGATCAGATAATTCCCTATTCCAAATAGTTTTAATAGAAAGAGGTTTTGTAATGCAATCAATAATCTTATTATATATCAAAGAAACAGATGGCCGACCAGCAGATGGTGCAATCCAGTCCCACATAGGATGAGAGGAAATAGAAGATGCCCACGGAACGCCATACGCTTTGAGAGCAGAACGTAATTGAAGAAAGACAAAATATGCAGATGCTGGTAGACAAAATTCGGTTCTTAATGTCTGAAATGAACAGAGGCCCTGGTTATCATACATATCACCGCACGTGTTCACACCTAAAGAGGACCAAGAGGGTTGGACAAATGGACGATTTCCACATACAAAATTAAAATTGTGCCATAAAGGTGTACTGTTACAAAATTTGAAGGGTCCACCTATCCGACGTTCAACCGTTTTCCAGATTTTAATAGAGTTAGCCACAACCGGACCAAATTTATAATTATCCCCTTTTTTTCCTGTGCCAGTAAATAAAATATCTTGAAGTCTATTTGGTTTAACTTTGTCAGCTTCAATCACTCTCCATGAAACTGTAGATTGAGGATCAACCCAATTATGAAGAGCCTTAAGCTGGAACGACCAATAATACAATTATAAATTTGGTACAGCCAGTCCTTTCATGAAGTGTTTTAAAATAAGTCTATTCTGAAATTTTATTTTGAATTCTCCCTTTTGAGCGCATGAAAGCGGCCTTCAAAAACTGACGATAGCGCGAACCAAAAGCATTCGAGTACGGGCTGTGAAGGAGCATTTCTTTGGTTGAACCTACTTAGCGAATATGCCCCCCTGTGCCAAACAAGTCATTATTTTGAGTCTGAAAGAGATTCGAAGCTCGTTGGTGAACAAACTGAATGAACTGGGCCATCTCGTTAGTAACTAAATGGACGAAACATGGTTAAGGCTAGAAGGGATACGTATGGTGCTACTGGGCATGTGCACATCAATACAGCGTAATTTTTGTCACACTGTACAACAATAATGACTATTTTTCATTCTTGTCAGGGGTAGGTTTAGGGTTGGGGTAGGTGTAGACGTTAATAAAACATAATCTAATAGGTAGAAAATGTATTTCATTGTTCATTTCTGGTCGGCGCTGTATCCCTTCTAGCCATAACCAACGAAACATGTCATTTGTGATGGAGGATCAGCCGGATTGTGCCATTCAAATAATTTTGGCATGTGAGTCGTTCACATCAATGAGATAAAGGCACAGATGAAAGAAATGGTTTAAAATGAATCAGTTGAATAAGAATAACCAATCCAGTGACTCTAAAAGTACAGAACACACAAAAATAAACTTTCTTGTCTCCACCTACTGGATGAACTGTGTAGTAACCCTCAGAATGAGTCAGTGAATCTGAATGACTTTTTTTAAAGTGAAGGGATTCAACATATTTGGCTTATTGAAATTAATCAAAAAATCTCATCAATATTAGATGTTAAACTTTTTTTTTTTTTTTTTGTTCACCAAATAAGCATATTTATTTCTGAAGGATTACGTGACACTGAAGACTGGAGTAATGATGCTAAAAAAAAAAATGTTTGCATCACAGAAATAAACTACATTTTAAAAGAAATAATAATAATAATAAAACGTTATATTAAATTGTAATAATATTTCACAATATGTATATTTCAATTTTAAATAAATGCAGCCTTGGTGGGCATACTGTAAGAGACTTTATCCAGAAACATTTTTAAAAAAATCATTCCAACCCCAAAGTTTTGAGCGTCGTGGAGGAAATATACACAAATAAAAACTCTTCTCTGTTTATCTAGTTTAACCCGAGGAATCTGCTACCCTCCACAGCACTGCACTCATGTCTTTCTGGATTACCATATGACAGAGATATTTATATCTTAATGTGTCTTCAGGAGGGTGAAGTGCACACACATAATTGAGTAGTCCTCAGCTTTATCATCCATCTAATTGGATGTCTCAAGAGTTGACTTGAGCATCTGACATTTTCCCGGTTAACACTGTCATTATCTCTGTAAATATACATGCAAATGTTTTCAGTTTAGCCTCCCCCCCAAAAAAAAATCTGTGAAACAATAACAACATCTGTAGATGGTTCATTATCAGTCCGGACCAGTTGGTTGTTGGTCTGACCTGTTTTGTGGGAAACTCACTGATGTGTCTCTTGTATATTATTACTCTATAATCTCATCTCTGACAGGGAATGAGTGGAATATGCTTTTAAACACTGCATTGCACAGTAATATGGGGCTGAATAGAAATAGAATTTGAACATAATTAAAGTGTATAAAGCTGAAAATCCTTTAAATGTCAGTGTGTTACAGTTATTTACACAGAACTGTTATTTATATAATGTCACTAACTTGAATTAAATAATTGAAGCTCACAGAGATAAACGGCTTAACATTTTAGGTTCTCGTTTGCCTGAGATGTTTCGGTAAGTTAATTATATTCAGATTTAATTACACTTATTAGAGGGATGCTTTTAATGAGTATTATTATCATGTCAGATTATGTGATTTTATACAACCTGTTTTTTTTTATTCTGCTTCTCACAAAGACTATAAATAAAAATGGGACTTTATAATTGTCAAAGCAATTCACCCGTTGTTATTTTTGTGCAGCAGTTAAAAAAAAAAAAAGCAGAAATAACTTGAATGATTCCATAAAAAGCCATATACAACATATGTGAGTTTATTTCTTCATCAGAACAGATTTGGAGACATTTTGCATTACGTCACTTGCTTTTTTTGGGTGAAAAATTCCTTTGATAAACTAAAATGGCTTAATATTATTACCCTTGTCATGAGAATGAATCATATCAGTTTTAATGGCTTCCTTTGCATCACAGCGTGAAAAGCTGTTGCTACCTGAGCCAGATGTGTTGCTGACATGCAGAGTATCTGTTGACAATAAATGGCTCTGAACGCATGCTCTTATGTTTCAGAATCAGCCTGCTCAATCTGCCACTGATGAAATGATCTGTTTCAATTACTTTAACATCCTCTGTGCAACAGTAGAGTACAGTACAATCTGATATACCATGATTAAAAAAAATAAAAAAATAATAAATAAATTAAACTGCATCCTAGCTTAGCCGAATCAGACGTTTTTGTTACACACCATATGAACTCTGCAAAACTCTGTTTGATTAAATGTGGTGATGAAGTTCCCTGATGGAACACAGGCAAAGTTGATGGATACCTGGGGTCCTTGTAGCACCTGTTAGCTGTTTGGCTAGTGGTTTCAAGGTAGGCTGCTCAGGTTTCTTTCTTTCTTTTTTTTTTTTATTTTTTTTATGTTTTATTTTTTTGGTGGGGGGTGTTGGTGGATGTATTTGACGTAGCTTAATTGTCTCACTTTGTGTGTGTAGTTGTCATAATAGTTAGATGAAATGTGAATATTTGTGTGTAGTGAATGTTTATAGGCTAATATGTGTCTGATTGTACTTAAGTTGTGTTTGATTTCTGTTTGTGTGGATGCTAGTGTGGTGTATTTATTTTATGTAGACAATATAAATTCAAAGATTAAAATCTTAATAATAATAATAATATAAATAAATAAATTAATATATATTTAACAATACATTTTTACCATTATTTATATTATTGCATTGTTTCATATTTTAAACTTTTATTTATATAATGTTTTATATTTTTAACCTTGCATTTATAATAAAATTATATATAAAATAGAATATATATAATTATAATGTTAGAGTTTTAGTGGCAATACTGGTTGGGTTATAATCATTGCTGAACAAAAATTAACAATATTCAGTCACTGCTATATGAAGCATTGCAAAATTGGTTTCTCATGAAAGCTGGATAATTATTTCTGTTTGTTTTTTCTCTGTAGTATACCATGATTAACTCAATTCCTGTGTATAGGTCAACTGCTGTATAATCTGTATCATTTCCATATTTCATAGATCTAATTGTAACAGTTATAAAAGTAGACTTTGTGTTGTATATTGATGTGAAACTAGGCTTTTGTTGAGTTCGGGTCATATTCAATGAGGACAAAAAAATAAAAAATAAAACAGCAAAGTCATCAGGTATGGTGACATGATATTGTGATCACTGTAAAAATCAAACCCAGGCAGACAAATACAGTGCATCCAAAATATACTGCAAAACCTTCACAGCCGGGTCTTTATATCCAAACTTGGAGGTTGTAAAACCACTTTGGTAAAGTCTGTTACAGGTTCTCATTCTAAAGATGTCAGATACTGCTTGGCCAAAGGCCCTGTGGGTCACTATTTAGACGTCAAGACCTTTAGTGTCTTTATAGTGATATGGCCCGTATGTGCTTCACCTGTGCTTAATATTTAAATGTATGACATTAAATGTAGAATATAGCTTTATTCAGAAATAAACATGAAAAAATAGCATGCATATTTTAGATAGCAACATCATCAGCATCAGTGTTGTTCTAGTATCATTGATATACGATTACAGTTTTTGTTAATATTTTGACATATATCATTAGATTTAAAGTTAGTAGTTTTGTTGTTTGTTTTGTCATTTTATAATTAAAAAAAAAAACATGTCTGATTTTTTTTTTGTTATTTTTTATTAATTAGTTATTTAGATTTGTTTATATGTGTATATTATAAGTTCTAGTTATCTATAATAACCCTGATCAGGATATTGTGAGAGATTATAACAGATTTTGTTTTCATTTTGTCCAGCAAAAGAATACTATTGCGAGTATTTCTTCATGTCAGCTAATTGTGGTTCACCAGGGCTGAACGAAACCGATCAATCTCTTCAGTCTTGTGACTTGCACTGTCATTGGTAATTGGATTGTAATTGGAAGCTTTGCTAATCGCCAAACTGAAACATTTAAACTCAAAAGCAAAGTTATCTAGCCTATCTTTGAGTATTGTGTCACATACAAAGAAAAACTGATGTAGTTTGCAATTCCTTCAATGAGAAGAGAGTCATTTTAGGCCTATATGTCTTCTAGTATACATGCATTTCAAGGTACACAAGTGTAATTAATGTTAGCCTAGTTACCTTCACACAAATTTAAGACAGAGTGTCCTACCTTCCGGATATTACCCTCAAAATTAAAACACCTAATACCCATGAGAGTGTCTTATGAATTATCTTTGTTTAACAAAGAAAGAAAATCATTTTTTCCCCCTTTTGCTTAAAACTTTAATTTCCGTTGAGTTTCCCTCTGTTTTCCCAGCGGGGTGTTTATAACCAACTGAAATCCCTTGTTGTGTAATGCTATTAAAATACAGTCAGGAGTTTGCTATCGTTTTATGTCCTAGCAGGTTTTCATAGCACTTAATATAACTTTAGAGGAAGAAAAAGAAGTAAGAGGGGGTAAAAAAGAAGAAAAACTCCCACTAAGCTTTATCGCGATCACGTCAACTTGCAGCCAGACAATGAAGCTAGATTACATAATTCTATGAGCAAGCGAAATATGGAAAGCTCTCATTCCTGCCATGCATAATATTTCTATTAATCTTTAAAAATAGCTCTTTTATGTTATTATCTGGCCAAGAGCCAGTCATATACTATTTTTTTTGTACCAAGAACCATTTTGTAATGCACTGGCAATACCTATGGTGGAGTTACATGTCTAGTCTAGTTTTTCTTTAGCTGTAGGTATGTTAAACATGTACGATGCTGTCTTTTGTTCATTGTTTATCTGTAGTTGTAACACAGCAACAGTCGTCTTTAAAGAACAATGATGGTTGTTGGTTGCTGCAAAGGGCTTTGGAGCGTTTTCTCCACACTTGTTAGTGACGGACATTAGTGAAAGACTTGAGGCTCGCTGATTTATCGCAAATAGGGGGTGAGGGATCAAGAAGAGCAGCTTATTATAGCATTTGAGAAGAAGAGTGAATTGGAAATGAGGTGATAAAGGTGTAAGGATTTACAATGTTTAAATGTTGGCCCTGAAAGTTCTCCAGCAAATCATTGGAAGGTCTTTGAGAGAGAATTAAATTTGAATCTCTCATGCAGGTTCTTCTTGACGTCTTTCAGTTTAATTTGTGTTAGAGCAAATCAATTGTGCTTTGCATTAGCTTGTGTGTGTGTATCTATCTATCTATCTATCTATCTGTCTGTGTCTGTCTGTTTGTCTGTCTGTCTATGTATGTATATATATATATATATATATATATATTAGGGGTGGCACGGTACACAGATGTCACGGTTCGGTATGTACCTCGGTTCGGGGGTCACGGTTCGATATGATTTCGGTACAACATGGAAAAAAAAAAAGAAATCTACTATGCTCGGTTTCTTTTCATTTGTTTTGAACAGACAGTAGTGCAAATTACAATTACAATCTAGATGTGAAAATAGTAAATATTATTACATGTTATATATACAATCTGTTTTCATTGTGAGTGTACACAAATAAAAGCAGACCTTTATACAGTGATTATTAATAAGACAATAATTGTTTAAAGTTGATTCTGGTGGTATAAGGAAACAGTTGAAGTGATCGCGCCGGAGTGCGCGCACGCGCACACACACACGCACTCACACTCGCGCACACACATCAGTTCCAGCATTGCTAACTTGACAGCCAGTTGGTACTTTATCAAAATAAAATACAGTGAGCCAAACATCAGCACGGCCGCCTCTGTGTCACCGCTGGCATTCGCTGTTCTTCTGCTGGTGGTTAAACAGCATTGCATTGCTGCGGGCGTCCCCTTCTGGATTGGGGGTGAATTGCCTGTATTCATCGTAAAGCCTCATGCACCGAACCGAGATGCCTGTACCGTGACGGTTCGGGACGAATACATGTACCGTGCCACCCCTAATATATATATATATAGGGATGTAACTATATCAAAATCTCACAATACGATAATATCTTGATATGAAGTCCACGATACGATATTTATTGCGATATATAAATATATATATATTAAAAAAAAAGACAAATGAAGACTTGGAAAAAAAATTACATTTTAAAGTTATGAGGATGTTTTACATTTTAATCTAATGAGCTTTGAGAGTTCAAAATTAAGAGCTCCTATGTTCTTAACTAAGAAAACTTAAGTCAGTGAATTGACTTGTACGTGAACTTGAAAGGGGAATCAACCCTCTTTTTAGTTGTGATATACTGTCTCAGTCTAAATTACATTCACACTGGTGTTTTAGAAGCCAAACAAATTAGAATATAATAATAATAATAACAACAACAACAACAACAACAATTTTATATTATTGTTATTCCTATGACAGTAATAGATATTGTAAAACAGTTGCACTGTAAAATAAATTAAAATAAATCTTTCATAGGTATATTATATTTGCTTTAAAGTATGGTAGGGAATTATTTACTAATTTCTACACTTGAAAGAGATATTTTGAATTTGGACTGCATTTAAACCACTAACTTTCAGCAATTCATACTGCACTTTTATTTTAGACAGCTTTTAGTTTGACAGGGCAGTAGAGCTTTTATTTTGAAGAAAAGCTCCAGCTTCAGTGAAAACATGCTTACAAAAACGCTTCTCACTACAAATCTAGTGAAATGCAGTAATCATCTGCCCATTAAAATGTTGGGAATTATGCAAATGTGAAAACAAAGCCTTACTGTTGGCCGTTGCTCATAGCACATTAAATAAACGAGTTCACTGTGAACTGAGCCGTTCTGAGGAACAGAACACCGGATCATGAGCTGATCGTGTGAACGGAGTGTGCGCTTCAGCGCAAACAGACTTGATGAAGGGATTAAGCCATATTGTGCTTTCAGTTTTAGTTTGTTTTACAGATACTGTGCCAAAGCATAATGGCACAAAACAGAACTTTATAGACCTTTTATGTTAGAATAATACGTTTAAATATTTTTAAAAAATCTACACTTTTGCCCGGAATACCTATTGTTTCATATCGTCATGTGACCACGATAATATCGAGACAGTTTTGCTATTGCGATACCGTGATAATGATAATATCGTTACATTACTAATATATAAATGTAATGTTGACTTGCATGCTTTACCTGTTAAGAATCTATTTTTGTGTCTTATTCACTAACCGTGTAATAACCTGTGTGTGAGTGCTTTAATTCTCAACGTTTGGGATAAAATTAAGATCTACTAAACAAAATCACCATCCTGGCTGTAGAATGTGATGCTGTTCTGGTTTACAAGTTCATAAAATTGAATTATGACTGGATGTGTGTTGTGTGAGTCACTGAACCATTTGTTATATTTCTCTCTTATATCCTGAAAAAGGCGGAAAACTTTTTTGGGTGCTTAATGCAACAGAACAAATTGCAAATTAGGTGTGTAAGTGATTGCTTATTTTCTGTGTGATTTATCATTCTTGTTGTTTTTCAGAGGATCATGGGAACTGTAGTTTGGTTACACAAACCTGTCGTCTCATTAATCAGATGAATGCATTATATATCAGCAAATTTTCGTCAACAGTACACAACATGTAAAACATGTACTATACCAGTTTGTTTCCACCATAATTATTTGACACATCCCTGAACGTGAACGTTGGCCAGTGGTGAATTCATTCATTCATTCATTTGGAACATGCTTTATCCAAAGTGGCTAGCTGGCTAATTTCCAACTGTAGTCCTTTGGTCAGATATTAAAACAATCAAGCAAAAGAAATACAGATATAAGAAGAAAGAAAGAAAGCAAGAAAGAAAATACACGTGCACCATAAAGTTATAAAATGCAGATTGCCTGGCAAAGAGAAAAACCTGTTTTTTGCATTAGTATTATAATAGTAACTAAAATGGTGTTTTATAGCTCAGTCTGGGTCATGTATGCAGTCAGTCATGTCATTTAGGCCTGCAAAGATTTTTGTGTTTCAGTTTTTTTCTTTTTTAATAGCACTCTCTGCCTTACTCGCATGCTCTTTGGAAGAGCGCATCTTTAGAGAATATGAGGATGTGTTTGCAGAGAGTGATGAATGGCTGTACAGGAGAGGTTGTGTGGAAAGCCCTTATATGGACAAGCTTTGGGTGTGTATTATGCTAATTACTTATTGTAAGCATGCCTTCGCTCATTTATAATAATCCATTTTTATCAACATAAGAATGAATGTGGAAACAAGTTTATGTGCCTGTAGTGTATCCAGCAGACAATTTGTGTGAGATCTTTTTCAGTGCACAAAAGAAAGAACATTTCTGTAAGACAATAGAGCTGGAATCCTCGTAGAAGTGATGCAATCCAACATATAGTACGCAATTCATTGCTGACCTTGAATTTCATAAATGTTATATTCACCACTGCAGGTTGCTGGAAATAAAGATACACACTTAGAAAGCCTTCAGTGAAACCTAAACTCTGCAAATCCAATAACCTCGCTGGAGATAGTATTGCTTATGTGATTTGAGCGCTCATTGTTATCGATTGTTTCACCGGTTTGTAAACGCTAAGCTTTGAAAATCTTTGTCCTGTACAGTATGTCCTTTCTGAAGATAACCGTGTTACCGTTTCAGGCTTTCACATTCGCACGTTCCCATTGAGCCGGTTGTTACCCTTAAAGGCTTTAAAAGTCGTCACGTTGCTCCAAGGACAAACGTTGAAATAAGAAACCCAATCCATAGAGTGAGGTGCCCCTTCAATCAATTTCTGCGATTTAAATAGACTCGCGCCGCAGCCTGAAGTTCTCCCGTACGAAGGTGCCTGGGGACTTTTTTGTCTCGAAACCCACAAGAACTTTTTCTCGCACCAGTAGGACGTTAGGCATTCAGTTTGAGGGGTGCTCAGAGCAAATGCCCCTTTATAGCTGAAGACTTTCCATGAGGAAGTGGACTAATAACCTGCTGTACGTGTGTGCAATACATAATTTAGCAACAGGGTTTTCTTTCTGAACACTGGAGGAGTTGACCCAGTTTTTTGGCACTTCGTAAAAGTAAGTGAAGATCGTCCGTCCTTATCGTCGTTCTTCTAACCAAGGACAAGTTCTTTGTGTATCATCCATGTTCATTAACACAAATATTAGCGAGATGTCAGTTCAGCTGTGTTATCTTCTGAACTAGATGATTTGTTCATTATTCTGTGCCTGTCATATTAAAGTACTTTATTACATTGTGTCACACTGACGTGGTTTACAAGCGGCACGTGTAAATTCGCACTGAGCAAAATGCTCTTCTGCTCGTTTCCATAATGTCCAGGAGCTATAATCTATGAAAAAGGGGTTTCAAATTACAAATGATGGGCCGATCGCTATGCATTCGTCTTCTGGGAAAAGTGATTTCCATTCTCTTTAGTAATTTTCCATTTTAAGGCCTCAATGTTAGGTATCATTTACCATGATATTGATGCTTGGGCTTTATAGCGAATTGCTCTGTCTTGTTAAAGAAACACTGGTGTAATTGCACACTGAAATGAGAACTCTTACTTCTCCGATCGTCTTTTCACTGCTATACTATGGTAGATTAAGGCCTATAGAAAATGTTTGCATTTAATGATGAGTCTCTTAATGCAAAGGCCACCGGTTTATTGGCTCTTCATTACCAAAGAGACTCTAAGCAAGGAGTGTGAATCAGTTTCCTCTCGACCTCAATTTTCTAGCAACGCTCATTAATATCTGCTTTTATTAATGTTATGAATTACAGGGTGATGCACTTTTACATATAAAATTGTGCCTCTGTGATAGAGGAAAGCAATTCTACACTCTAGGAAAGTGATTTAAATGACACCGGAGAGAAAGCTGCTTTTAGGAACCAGGTGAAGTGGAATAAAATCTTAAAGAAATGAAAATTGTGTCACTATTTACTCGTCATTTCAAACCTGTATGAATTTTGTGGAACACCAAAAGAGAAATTCTGAATGTTAAGAATGATTGATATAATGGTACCATATTGTTTGACGATATTAGAGTTTTGTTTTTGTAATATGAATATCACATGCTTTTTTATTTTTATTTTACTTTTTTTTTGCTTGTACATTTCTTTTGTCATCATCATTGGAGTTTTTTTAGTCAGTAAATTTTTGTCAGATTTATGCAATGAATCATGAATCGTTGATCCAGTTCACATAACTGTTCTATGGTTTGTTTGCAAATCAAACTAATCCAACTTGATTGATCTGGTCACAGGTTTGGAATGACACTTAAATGAACATTAGTACACTCTTATTACTTAACATTATGGGAGGAAAAAAGTACAGTTTTCTTTACAGTTTATGTTTGATCAATGTGAAGGTTGATGAAACGTACAGTCATAAAATTCTAAAAAACTGCATCAGGAAAACATCAGGAGTTCGGATGTCTGGCTGAGCTTATTTACATAAGAAATATGACTGAAATATATGTTACGGAATTTCTGCATGTCAGTATGTTTAATATACAAAACCATATGGTATATCAATTATGTATTTGGCTGTAGCAGAGCTCCATCGACAATTGATTTTAATACAGATGACTAAAGATTAACATAGCACACACAATTCTTGGGTAAAGCAATGCTTTTATTGATGTTTTTTTCAGTATTGTATTATTTCTATATTTATTTTTAATTCCATATAATTTAATAACCTTTACTTTAAATGCTATTCTATGCAACCTATGCAATCAGTATTTTTTTATTTAGATACCTTATATTGTGGCCAAAATAAGGCAGCTTACAGAGAGCATAATTAAGTTGCCTACCTAAAAACAGCCTTTCGATACCTTAAAATGCCTAATTAGTTTCGGAACAGAGTCATAGTGACATTATTTAGTGATATTGTTATTTGGGGGGGGGGGGTAGCTAAATATATAAAACAGCATAAGCAATTTTTGTCAATTTTACATCTTCTTTCTCATATGCACCCAATATGAAAAAAGCAATCTCGGCCACTTCTTCATTGGGTTTGATAATGTTTTGACTGAGAATTTGTGATTTGATGGTCATATGCAGGGGAGGTCATTGTGCGCTGAAGAGACATCAATCTGGTTTGGGTGACTGAACTTTAGTTGACTCTCTGTCACTTGGACGAAACACTTAGGCACTGAAGTTTTCCACCATTAGCTCTATGCTGAGATGGGTTGCTATGGAAACTGAGCTGACATGAAACTGGTAATAACACTGCATAAGGGAAAGAGTGAGAGAGAAAAAGAAGTTATCACTTTTCACTCTGCTAGAGGTCAGCAGCCAATCAGATTTGCAACGAATAATAATTTTGTTTATAGAGTGTTGCTGTATGACATATGCACAGGAAAAGGAAACCTTGACTGAGGTGAATATGGGCGAGAGGTTGAGTCACTCCAATATACTCTTAATAGACTGGCTGATATGTAGCTCTGCTGGCTGACTTCAACTAGGAAAGGAATATGAGTACAAAAAGCATATTCTTCATAAAAACTGTGATAACTGAAAGTTTAAAATCATGGATCATTTGTGATCGACTTATTTGTGTTTCTCTGCCTCTGTAAGGAAGTAAATTAGGAGAATAGCTAATGATTTGGCTGCTTTTACCAGGGGGGAAAGGAATAATGTCACATCTGGTCTGATTTTGCATGTGATTTTTAGTTATATATATATTAGGGGTGTCAACGTTAACGTGTTAACGCATGCGATTAATCTAAAAATTTTAACGCGTTAATATTTTTTAACGCAAATTAATCGTTGGATTAGGTTTGACCAAACTTCCTGCTGTCATCGCAGCGCGGAAGGGTATCTATCATTGTGTGATAAGGGTACAGCGAGCCAGTGTTGCAAGGGTCGTGGTTTTGGGCTATTTGGAAAATACAGTCGTTGGAAAAACTACAGAGCCGTGGGTTGCGGTTTTTTGGGCTACTTTTATATTGTACCGCGGCCGCCCCCAGAGTGACAAATAAAAATGAAAATAGATAATTTTACTAATGTGTATTATACTTGGAATGCATACCTGGCAACTTAAGAACGGAGGCGGTTGTAACATCACAAACAACGTGAGTTTCAGCCAGAGCATACATGTTAAGGCTTTTACACAGCAGAAATAAACATGACAACAGCCACTATAGATTATATAAGATAATAAACACATGATTACGATAGGATATGATTTGTATGTGATTTTCTTGAGATTTGGATATTTTCATAATAATGATCGTGTACATCTGAAATGCTAATTTGTACAGTGATAAAAAGGCTATAAATAGCATATTTTAACAACAGTAAACAACCAAATTCCACATGTGATCGCAAAAGGAGGTTATTACAAACACTCGATGGTGGTTTAAAGTGAGTTCTGAGTAAAAGTGTACTATTAATCTCATAAATTGTCTTATGAAGCATGATGCTAATGTTAGCTCTGATGCACCTGCAGAACAGTTCCAATTCTTCTTCATAATGCATTTTGTCATAATACTTCACGTAAGGTCGCAAGAAAATGTTTTGTTGTATTTATTTACGTTGTAGAAATACTTTTGATAATAGTTGGGTAAATGTATTCTGGGATTGAAGCGATGTGGCTTGGTAAATGTTTTATTGCCAGTATAAAGGCTGATAATGGCTGAATAAAAACAAAAGAATAATGATAAAAAAAATGATAAAGGATTATGTCTCATACCTGGCAGAGGTGTGAAATGTTCTGTTTCCTTAAACTAGTTTGTCATACATTTCTTTATTTCAACACATTTACAGGTAAATCCTTGTATTTTAAATTTGCGATTAATTATGATTAACGCAATAAATTTTTTTAACGTGATTAAAGATTGACAGCACTAATATGTATGTGTGTGCAGCCTGGTCTCATGTTCATACGTAGGTATTAATATGTAACATTTACAAGCACAAAACATACATTTATGTACGTATTTATTGATGCTAAAACGTACAATTTAGACGTATTTCAACGTTTAAAACGTACAAATCGATACGTATTTTTAGCTAAAAAACGTAAAAATATTTACGTTTCTTTTATATCATTAAGATATTCGTATCAATGCATTTTTATCATTTTAAGTGATTTAGACTTTTAGACCCCTTAACCTACCCCCAAACCTAAACCTACCCATTTTACAGTGAATATGCATTTTTATCATTTTATTAATAAGCAATTTAGATTTTAGACCCCTTAACCTACCCCCAAACCTAAACCTACCCATTTTATAGCGAATATAAAACGCAACTGACCAAAGCATGCAGGAAAATAATAATTTTAGTAAGAATAATAGCATTAAAAATGTTTTTATAGTCGCTAATCCCACTCCTACCTCTAAACCTAAACATAGATATTTCTGTACAGTATAAGAAAAACATGACAGACAGATAAATGCAATTACAATCATTTATTTATTGCAAAAATTTCAAAAGCACTACCAAAAGTAATCCAAATGACAATGCGTTGCAGCCGCAGTCCTCTCTGGCGGAATACAGTGAGTTTGTGTGAGGTGCAGAGCAGAATTTATGTTGTTAATCGCAGAAAATATTATCCAGATCATCCAGATCATATTTTCCTGATCCTCTCCCTCTCAGTGAACTCCTGTCTCGTGAAGGCGCGCGCATGCTTGCATCTTTCAAACACACACCTCACCAGAAACACGGCATGTCGCAATCTGTGACGAATGCAGGCGAGAGCCAATGAGCGTTCGATTATTCTGCCGTAAAACCTGTCGTTTGAAGCGGCAACATTTGAATTCGTAAGGAGCGCGTCGTCAGTCAGCGCGGGCTTTACTGTTTACGGTCGCTGGACTTGCTGCTCGGGATGGAGATGAAGATCGCCGAATAAAGGCTTGGATTTGGGTCTGTTCCTCGCAGTCGTATGGATTCTGAAGATCTGGATTACAGCGCATGAATAAAATTGTTTCATTTCTTAATTATGTTGCGGTTTTGGTGTTTTATATAGTTCTATTGTCAGTCACAGCATGTCGGAGAAAACGCTTTTTGTGGCCCATGGCAAACAAAGTAAACATTACATGACAAGTAAAGGTTAAACGATTGCAGAAATGTTATTTATTTTGAGGGTTTAAAGTGAAGTCTTGTTTAACATTATGTAGGCATATTCTTGGAAACGAGCTGGAAGAAATCACACAGAACAGAACGAAATATTATCATTTCATATTAGGTAAACGGGTAAACAACTGAAAACAAGGTAATTGATATGACAACTAAAAACAACTAATAATAAAATGAATGCCGCAATCTCAATATTCATAAGGATTCATTTTTAGATGTAGTAATACGTCAGTTTTCAACGTTTAAATGCAGAAAATACGTAAGTATTTATACGTTTAGATGCTGAAAATACGTCAGTATTGTACGTTTTAGTGCCTGTAAAAACGTAAGTAAATGTACGTTTTATAGAACCACATTTTACGTAAAATACATACGAATTATCATGAGATCATGTTGGGTGTGTGTGTATATATATATATATATATATATATATATATATATATATATATATATATATAATTTTTTTGCCCCCTTGTTTTTAATTTTAATTTTTTGCATATTTGTCACAAATAAAATATTCAGATCATCAAACAAGTTTTAATATTACACAAAGATAATGCAAGTAAATACAAAATGCAGTTTTTAAATGATGATTTCATTTATTAAGGGAAAAAAGCTGTCCAAACCTACCTGGCCCTACGTGAAAAATTTACCCCCCCCCCCCTCCTGTTAAATTATGAAAGAACTTTGATTAACCACATTATTTTAGAAAGCTGAATTAAATTTCACTAGCCACACCCAGGCCTGATTACTGCCAGATCAAGAAATCACTTAAAAAGAATCTGGCTGACAAAGTGAAGCAGGCTTAGGGGCCATTCACACAAAACGCGTCTTTATGTTGTGATTATCACTTGAACAAATGTTATATAATTCAGGGTATCCAGACACAGCCACTATGAGCACCTCCTCCCGTCAAATAAAACAGTTGTTATGCCAACTTGCTACTGCAAACAGAAGCTTGCAATGCTTGCCCCGCCTCAGAGTTCTTCTGATTGGTCCACTGCTTTGGAACTGACATTGATGAGCGGCGCTGTGGGTAAAAGTTTAAATTCTTTTAACTTGACACGGCGTCTTAAAAACATAGTGCTGCAAAAGACGTGAGACGCAAGCGTAATGGTCATGCACGTCCGTCAAGCGTGTGTTTACATAGAAAAACAATGGAAAAGTAGTGCATTGCAATGGAAAAATGTGTTCTGTGTGAATTGCCCCTTAAAGAGCAAGACATCATGCCATGATCTAAAGAAATTCAAGAACAGATGAGAAACAAAATAGTTGACATGTATCAGTCAGGAAAGGGTTATAAAGCCATTTCTAAGGCTTTGGGACTCCAGCGAACCATGGTCAGAGCCATTATCCACAGATGGAGAAAACTTGGAACAGTGGTGAACCTTCCTAGCAGTGGCTGGCCTACTAAAATTACTCCACGAGCACAATGCCGACTCATCCAGGAGGTCATTAAAGAACCCAGAACAATATCTAAAGAACTGCAGGCATCACTTGCCTCAATTAAGGTCAGTGTTCATGATTCAACAATAAGAAAGAGACTGGGCAAAAATGGCATCCATGGGAGAGTTCCAAGGCAAAAGCCACTGCTGACCAAAAAGAACACAAAGGCTCGTCTCACATTTGCCAAAAAAAAATATCTTGATTATCCCCAAGACTTTGTGAGCAAATATTCTGTGGACTGATGAGACAAAAGTTGAACTTTTTGGAAGGTGTGTGTCCCGTTACATCTTGCATAAAACCAACACAGCATTTCATAAAAAGAACATCATACCAACAGTCAAAGATGGTGGTGGTAGTGTAATGGTCTGGGGCTGCTTTGCAGCTTCAGGACCTGGATGACTTGCCATAATTGATGGAACCATGAATTCTGCACTCGATCAGAAAGTCCTGATGGAGAATGTCCGGCCATCAATTTGTGACCTCAAGCTCAAGCGCACTTTGGTTATGCAGCAGGACAATGATCCTAAACACACCAGCAAGTCCACCTCTGAATGGCTCAAGAAAAACAAAATTAAGGTTTTGGAGTGGCCAAGTCAAAGTCCGGGCTTAAATCCGATTGAGATTACATTTACATTACATTACATTTAGTCATTTAGCAGACGCTTTTATCCAAAGCGACTTACAAATGATGACAATGGAGGCAATCAAAATCAACAAAAGAGCAATAATATGTAAGTGGTATAACAAGTCTCAGTTAGCTTAACGCAGTACACGTAGCAGGTTTTAAAAAATATATATAATAAATAAAAAGAAAACAGATAGAATAGAAAAGGAATAGAGCAAGCTAGTGTTAGAGGTCTTTTTGCTTTTGTTAATTGTATAACAAATAAAAATAATACAAAAGGATTAGAAAAGCTAGTGTTAGTTTTTTTTTTTCTTAGGGGGCAATTACTTTTTCACGTAGGGCCAGGCAGGTTTGGACAGCTTTTTTTCCCTTAATAAATTAAATCATAATTTCAAAACTGCATTTTGCAATTTGCAATTTACTCGGGTTATCTTTGTGTAATATAAAAATTAGTTTGATGATCTGAATCTTTTAAGTGTGACAAATATGCAAAAAAAAAAAAAAAAACACAGGAGGGGGAACCTTTTTACAGTACTGATATAGTAATGCATGCACTCAACTTGCTTGTTTGAATCTTTCATGTTGCATGTTAAAATTTGCAGACTTAAAAAGTCATTAGCATGGCAAGTTTTTATATTTTCACTACATCTATCTATCTATCTGTCTGTTTGTCTAATATGCATATATATATAAATAGCTTATGCACACCTGCTCGTATTTACTGTAGGGAAATACTGCACTGGAAATGTAGAATATAATGATAGAAGGGCACCAAGAGAAAGAAACCGAGAATTGAAGCTGTTCTTAATACATAATGAATATTCTGTTGCACTCAGTCAGAAAGGTAGATTTCCTACTGTGCAAACAATTCCTAATTGCCGCGCGAAATGATTAATCCAAGATTTCAGAGATAAAGGCGACGTTAACTGTACATCAACCGTAAGATTTATAGCTGTCTCACTGTGCAAAGACTGAAGAGGAACAATTACTCTGATCCTGCACAATGTGTTTGCCTACCTGCTCCAAATTTGCATAGAAAAGGGTTTATGAATGTCAGAGCTAGCATACCTTCAAAAAGTTCATAAAAGTTCAGTCTGAGGAAGAACATTCACATGTTTTTCAAGTATAAATCACACCAGACTGTGATGTTGGGTGGTGGGAGGAAAAAAGTGAAACGAAATTATTTCCGCACACAAAGCTATCGTATGGCTTCAGAAGGCTCGGAATATAGTACACAAATCATATGGACTTATTTTATGCTGTTTTTATGGTGCTTTTTGTCATTTTAGAGCTTGACAGCCCCATCCTCATTAACTTTTATTATACAGGAAAAAAAGGAATTCAGCATACTCTTCAAAAACTAACCTTTTGCGGTCCACGTAAGTATATAAAAAAAAAAATTATATGTACATGATTTTGATTATATATGTTAGGCACAGGGGAGAAAAATCATATTTTATTTAATCAGGGCACAACAATAATTAAGCCTATATGACTATATACAGGAATATCTGTAATCTGTAAGAAATATTTATTTATTTATTTAAATACGCATGTGCTTATATTTTGGCTATATTATTCCGTCTCATTCTGCCTTTTTTATTTACATGTTTTTTATGTATTTTTTTTTTTTAAAGCAAAACAGAGTTAAAATGTTTTATTTAAATATAATGTACAGGGGAGAAAAAATAATACTTTCCTTAATCAGGGATTTTTACCTTACAATAATTAAGTATACAGGATAATAAACAAGGATATCTGTGAGATGTCAATGAGAAATTTTCATCGTTTTTTATGTAATAGTTTTGTTTTAGGTTTATTTTAAATATGCATGTGCTAAAATGTTACACAAATCTTGCGTATATACACAAACAATATAGACTTATTTTATGCTGCTTTTATACTGCTTTTTGTAATTTTAGAGCTTGACAGCCCCATCCTCATTAACTTTTATTCAAAAACGAACCTTTTGTGGACCACAGAAGTATTAAATGTACAAACACAGGTGTGAACTGACATGAAGGCAAGTAAATAGTGACAGAACTTTTGTTTTTGTGTGAACTATTATTTTAATATCCCTAATATCACTGCATAAAACTTAAGTTTCACTACCTCTGCAACTTCATGAAACATTTGCAGGTTTCATCATCTCGCTTCTAGCATATTCCTGAGATTCGAGCACTGCCCAAGGTAGCAGGTAATCTCGCCACACACACCGTGTCCTATCCCAAGTGTTTTCTCAAGGTTTTTATAGCATTGGGGCATTGCTGGCCTCGGGATGGCACAAACATTCATTGATCTTTCACGGTTAGAATAGCATCAATTATTAAACCGCAGTTTACAATTCCCACTTCGTTACATTCTAACAGCCTACTGAAGGCTTTAAAACATGTCACAGCATTTTAAGTGTTTTTCTTGTGCTGCAACCTCGCCTCGGCCAGCATTGCACTCCATGTCCTTTATACCACCAGACGAGTAGTTCTCGCAATTAACTTGTCATTTGTAAATGCTATTGAAAGCGTTTATTTTAATCTCACTCCTTGGGGCTTCGGTGACCCATTTCTTGAATTCCCAGATGGATTTAATTGTCAATCGCAGTCCATAAGGGATATTGCAGAGGAAATTATAATGTTTGCTGAGACTGATAACATTCTGTCTCCATTTTGTTCCGCTGCAATTAAGGGAAATGTTTGCGTGTGGTACTCTCCATGAAGCATGAGAAAGCATAATCCTGTTTATTTATTTAGTAGGTACCACATGGACATCTTAAATTCAAGTTTTTATGTTACCCCACTGAATAAAATCTATGCAAGAAGAAGAAGAAAATGTGAATGGTGATTTCTTACTGTCTCAAGCAAAATTACTTTGGTGTCTCTCTGGACTGATCACTTGCAAAAGTAATAGCACAGCTCCTCTCAGTCGGCTGAATGATTTTTTTTTAAAGGTATCGTTTATCAGCAAAGTTTAATACATTGATTTGGGGTTTACACCAAAGTGATGTTGCTTTAGCAATCTCATCTGTGTCATTTGGCTCCAACCTAGAAGATTTTATTTTATCAGTGCGTGTTAAAATGGATATAGTGATAAATAAATAAATAAATGCCATTGGATTGTTGTTGAACAGACCTGTTAAGTCTTGTTGTGGAGAAATTCCATTTCAGGGTTCACTGACCTTTCGAGAAGCGCTCACCCAGGAGGAAGTGTAATGCATGCCCACTCGTAAAACTTGTCAGTTGAATCAATTTCCCCATTTCAATTACTGTCCACAATACTTGCTTGATCTCATTTTCAGACAGTCACTTGTTAACATTCAAGCATGGCTGTTAATCTGTAAAATTGAATAATTTTCACTTTGCTGCGTAGGGAAAACAACAAAACAACACTGTTAAAATGTCACCGAATTACTACTAAACACTTGTAGCTCTGGAAATACTACATCCATTCTCATCTGATTTACAAAACAACACACTACCCGCTGAAATGTACCGTATTTAGCTTTCAAACCTGGCAAATACAGAGATCGGTTGTCGTCGAGAAGGACGAGTATCACCTCTGCTTGTAGGGTGTAATGGAGTGGAACTTATTTTTGTCAAAACTTTCCATTCTGTCAAATAAACATGTCTTTGATGAATCATGACGTCTATCACAGCTACATATTCCCTTAGATGTCAAACTCCCTCTCGCATTTCCAGGCATATTTCTACAAATCTCTCCTGTCAAGGTAGACAGGTATGGAACTGCAGGCTCACAGAAACCTTTGAGTGATGAGAAATGCAAGACGAAACAATGAAGCAAGTCATAGAGATGAAATTATTCAAATATTTGTACCTTGAAACATGAAGAAGGGTAGAAAGCCTCCAGATAATGTTTTAAGGTGTAGTCAAATCTGATTGGTTTGATGGTAGATGGTACATTTGATATGTTGATGATTTATTTTTCCATATTTCCTGGTCTACCGTAAATATATTAGTTATTATTATTATTATTATTATATCATAAACCAGGAAAAAAATAGTATTGTATCTGTTTCTTTAGGTCTACAATTTTGCATTGTAGACATGTGTAGCCATTTTCTAGCTTTTTTTCCCAAGGCATACAAGTTTGTACTGTTATACCTTAGTCTTTTCCCCCCTGTATATTTTAATTTTAATTTGAGATAGCGTTACTAACATGTTTATATGATGGACTATGTTATCCTACTGTAGCCGACAGGTGATGTATAGTTTTTGGTGGCATCCTGGCAATGATCACAGCATGCAGTACAGTGGAGGGTTGTTCTGTAAATTGTTGATAAAATAGCCTGTTATTGCATGGTGTGCAACCCCAATCCCACTTTGTTCGCTGTATCCCACATGTGTCCATTTAAAGACTGAGTGTTAGAATTCTGGCCCATTCAATGTCAGTTATTCATTGTTCTGAATCTTGTGCAATATGATTATGTTTAGTACATATTAAATCACAGCAGAATTGTATGCATGATATCAATCAAATAATACTGTCATAAATTACTCACCCTCACGTCGTTCCAAACCCGTAAGATCTTCGTTCATCCTCGGAACACAAATTAAGATATTTTTTATCAAATCTGAGAGCTCTATGACCCACTGCAGACAGCAATGCAACTGTAATGTTCCCAGATCCAGAAACATAGCAAGGACATCGGTAAAATAGTCCATGTGACATCAGTGGTTCAACCGTAATTTTACGAAGCCACGAGAATACTTTTTGTGCGCAAAGACAACAATACTAACATAATTTATTCAACAATTCTTCTCCCCGAGTTACCGTCGTCCACCATTTGGAGAGTACTCCAGAACGTAATCAACGTAATGAGCGTTGTTTACATTCAGCATGCGCGCGTTGTCTACCAGTGTTGGGGAAAGTTACTTTTAAAAGTAATGCATTACAATATTGCGTTACTCCCTAAAAAAAGTAACTAATTATGTTACTTAGTTACCTTTTATGGAAAGTAATGTACTTTTGCGTTACTTTTTAAATCTGGGCAGGGCTTGCTTGTTTGTTTTTAATATAAAAAGTGGTATTTTTGGCAAATGTAAGAGCGCTTTTACACAAGTGAAACAAGTGAAATGAATAAACCTCAGACTGAAGGAAATGTAAATTCATGTCTATACAGTAGAACACAGGAGAAGAAAGTTCAACACTCTTCAGCAATAAAAAAAATTAAACCCAAATGTTATGTTTATCTAAAGTCATTTTTGCTTATTCGTATGGTTGAATTGGATTATCGAAGGTCAACTGCAAAGGCATTGGCTAATAAAATGGGATAAAATACATAAAGCATATTTGTGTTGCAGGTTTGCATCATATTCTGAGTTTGTCCAGAGCTGTCAGTCAATACATGGGAGAACAAAGTAACTGGCGTTACTTATTTGAAAAAGTAACTCAGATATTTCCTTGTAAATTTAAAAGTAATGTGTTACTTTAATAGTTACTTAAAGTAATCCGATTACGTAACTCGCATTACTTGTAATGCATTACCCCCAACACTGCTGTTTACTGAACGTAAACAACACTGATTACGTTGATTACATTCTGTGGTACTCTCTAAAATGGCAGAAGACGGTAACGGCGGGGAGAAGAATTGCTGAATAAATTGTTATTATTGTTTTCTTTGCGCACAAAGTGTTTCGAAGATGAACAAAGGTCTTACAGGTTTGGAATGACATGAGGGTGAATAATTTATGACAGAATTTTCATTTTTGGGTGAACTAACTCTTTAAGCAATATTATTTACAAATTCATATCATAGCGGTTTATTGTCAACATATACTCACTTATAGGGTCTCTAGCTCCCTTATAAAGTGCTAATAAATATTGTACCAAAGCATCCATCCCTAATGGTTTGCTCAAAGAGCTTTACTTTTCATCAAAAGCGGCACTCGTCACAGTTAAATGTGCTTTTAGGCATATCAGGTTCTGCCATCTTTTCTCTTCTCTGGCGTTCTTCACAACACATATTCATTACATCTCTCTTGAGCCTCCCCGCGCCTCCATTGCAGAGCACATTCTACTGTCAATAACTACACGGGATGATATGTACTCCTCAACCGATTCAATTTCCTCATGCCCTTAGAAGAGTGGTCCTTGCTCAAGCAGTGGCGGTGGAAGATGTATGCCCCTGTCGACAGCAAATCTAATCAAGTGCTGTCTTGGGTATATCCTCACTGTGCTTGTTGGCTGTTTGCTAAAACAGCATATGGAGCATGGTTAAAGAGACTACTGGCGCGGGTCAGATGTTGTGAGTGAGGCTTGTTTCTCGTGGATTATTCAAATAGCAGCACCATGAGGTCTACTGTAGTGCGAGTCCAGGTTACCTGCACCAAAACAATCATAATTTACATTTACATGTCCATTTTCTAAGCAGCCTTGGTGAGCAGAAGAGACTTATTTCAAAAACATCAAAAAAATATTTTATACCTCACATAGTAGTTTTTACTTTGATTTAACAAGTCTTGTGTGTTAAAGTGCCTATTCTGACTTTTTGGACAGAAATATGTTTTAATTTTCAATGGACTGTCTTTTTGGACTTTTCCATATATGTACATTGACCTTTTATTTCACCTTTATATCAAAATATTACAGTATTTACTGAGTTAGAGTTAAATTAATTCATATACACAGATTTTCAGCATTTAAGAGTTAGATGTAAGATATAAGTCAATTGTAGATATTTAGGGCTTACACCATTATGGACACTCCACACCAGCAAAATGAGGGTTATATGTAGGAATGAAGATCATAGAGCTCTAGATTTACCATCCTTACACTGATGTCTGCAGGTTCAAAGATTCTTTCTACCCCAAAGGCACAATTTCTTAAAGCACTTCCTCTGATCTTCTTTGGTGTAATTCATGTTTACGAACCTGAAAAGTTGCAACATCTAAAACATCCTGCTTGGCAAGGAAATGGAGCCTCACACTAAATACATAAATCAATCAACTTCGCACCGAGGCACAAATGACTTAAACAGATCAGACCGGGTTGGCGTTCTTCCTGGACCCTGATGTCCTGTGGCTAGAACAGGTGCATTGTTATTGACAGCTGGATCTTTGAAGTCATGGCCAAATCAAAGTGTGCCATTTCCACAGCGGTTTCTAGAATTAGAGAACGGGGGAATGGACACAACATGAATTCATTACAAAAAAATCTGAAGCCACTGAACACGATTTGTGAGAAAAATCTAAGTCATATCAGCAAATGACATTAAAATGAAATATATTAATTGTATAAAAGTTGTCATTTCTTATGTGATCAGTGTTTCTGTGTAATTTTTTGCATATTTTCTCTTCTATTCGGTAATCTGTCAAGCCTTGGCATATCATTGAATGTTGTGACTTGATTGAATGACACTGCACATTGAAATCTTGCGTTTCAATGACCTAAAAAAATGATTCAAACAGCTTTAACTGCAGAATGCAGAGATATTTTATTACATGTTATTACAGTTTGGTGTATTTAGTGGTGATGCTTTAGTCAGCATGACAACAGGCGTTATACAGTTATTTATTTGTCTTTAAATTAAAGCATTGTTAAGGGTTTCTGCAGGTCTTCAAAATGTCTTAAAAAGTCTTATTCGCCCTTCCACAAATTAAGGTCTTAAATTAGAGCAGCTTGTCTTAAATTCATAAAGGTCATGGCATTAAATATAGCATGCATTGAGAAATAAATAAATAATAATAAAAATTGTTTTTCAATACAGATATCTAATATCTAAACATTCATCATCATGCAAATTGTACATATGAAGTCTTGTTTTCTGAGACATTAAACAAAATCAAGAATGAATTTATGCTGAAAACAAGTGTAAATATCTATCAGTGACAAGTGTTTTTTTCTTCTTCTTCTCCTGAGCCTATTGGCTTATATTTGTTCTTGTTTTGATCATAAACTTACTTTTTTTTATCAATTTCTCTGAAAACAATACTTATTTATATAAGTTTGCTTCTTAAGTAAATGCAAATTGATTTAAGAATCTTTAGACATTTGCACTGGAAAAATATGTCAAAAATACAGTTGAAGAGCATTATTTTTCTTTCTTTCGTTCTCTCTCTCTCTCTCTCTCTCTCTCTCTCTCTCTCTCTCTCTCTCTTTTTTGGCAGTATTACCAGACGCTACAGTAAAAGTATTAATTAATTAATTCATTCATTGTTTGTTTGTTTGTGAAAAAATAATGGAGAGAAGTTGTATTTTCAAACTGTGAGGCATTGCTAATACAGGACATTTACAGACCATATTGACCTGCTTGACTTTGTCTTAAAAGGTTTTTTGAATGCAGTAAAATATATTGTAGTTTTTGATGTTCAACAGCTATGGTGTGCGTTCATTGTATTTAATCTGAAAGACAAAACCAGATCCAACAAGAACTAATATCACCCTTTGAAACCCCACTGACAGAAGATGCTCATTAAAACACTTGTCATCTGCTTTTAATCTCACTCCCTGAATGTTCACCTCTCATTGGTGTATTTAACTTAACACTTCTTCTTTTAACACAGCCATTGGGATTGATCCATGGCATTTTTACCATGAGCAGGAGTCTGACATGCTGTCTTCATGAATCGTGTGATCAATGATAAAGATTGGTACTTGGATCAATAGCAGTCCAGGCTCTGGTTGAGGTAGCAGATCACATGGAGAGCTCATGCTATAGTCTTCATGCCCTAGTTGTCAATAATATATAGAGCAGAAACACATTGTGAGATCCATGTAGAAAGTCTCTTCAAGGTTCACTACTTCTTTTATAAAGAAAGCTATTGCGCTTTTGACAAATGTTCAAAATTATGTACAGTCACATAAGGTAACATTTTCAGTCATATACGTAGGTTCGCTTAGAAAAGGCTGTTTTATTCTACATAAAGCAAAAAAAAGATAACTAAAGTCCTTGAGGCTGATCTATGTAATATATATATTTTTTTAGATTATTTAACTTTTGCATCAAGTAATGAGTGTATTTCCCGGTGCGATTAATTAGAACTAAATCTGGCTTTTTTAATAAAATAAAATCAATAAAATGAAATGAAGCAATTCATTTCCCAGTGCATTTTGATTAATTTATAATCTGTACAAATCACAACATTATCATCTTTATTTGTATTTTTTTTTTTTATCAACAATTTTTTTTTCTTTTTTTTACAAACAACACAACGTAATATCCAAAATAAAACAAAACAAAACAGCAGACACATACTAAACATCTAAAAGTTCAATCAAAAGGGAGGGAGAGAGGGAAGGACAACAAGAACACAAAAGTCACTCCTTCAAATAATCACGTACATTCAGTAAAAAACACTGCCAAGCCTCAATGGTTGAAGGCCTGGCCCCACCGACTCGCGCCGTTGTACACTCACATGAAACAATTTGCAGGAGGCTACGGATCCAATATGCCTCTCTACACATGTGTGGTGTAAACCAGTTCTGAATTATTGTCTTCTTCACAGCTGTAAAACCAGCAAACAACATTCTCTTTTGCATTGAACTAATACAGAGATCAGAATCATCATTAAGAAGACATAAACTTGGGTTAACAGACCAATCAATTTTCAGTAATGATGACAAAACCAGGTTTACATGTGTCCATAGACTGATGACGACAGGACATTCCCAAAACATATGCAGAAAAGTGCCTGATGATGTAGTGTTACATATATGGCAGTTCAAATTTGACTGCAGTTTCATTTTAAATCTTTTGTAAGGAGTTATGTATGCTCTATGAATGACTTTGAAGTGAATAAGACGATGAGCCAGATTTTTAGATGTTAAGCTGAGATTAGACCACACTCTCTACCAGTCGACAGATAAATTAAGGTCAGATAATTCCCTATTCCAAATAGATTTAATAGAAAGAGGTTTTGTAATACAATCGATAATTTTATTATATATTAAGGAAACAGATGGCCGACCAGCAGATGGTGCAATCCAGTCCCGCATAGGATGAGAGGAAATGGAAGAAGACCAAGGAACGCCATACGCTTTGAGAGCAGAACGTAATTGAAGAAAAACAAAATATGCAGATGCTGGTAGACAAAATTTGGCTCTCAATGCCTGAAATGAACAGAGGCCCTGGTTATCATACATATCACCGCATGCGTTCACACCTAAAGAGGACCAAGAGGGTTGGACAAATGGACGATTTCCACATACAAAGTTCAAATTGTGCCATAAAGGTGTACTGTTACAGAATTTGAAGGGTCCACCTATCCGACGTTCAACCGTTTTCCAGATTTTAATAGAGTTAGCCACAACCGGACCAAATTTATAATTATCCCCTTTTTTTCCTGTGCCAGTAAATAAAATATCTTGAAGTCTATTTGGTTTAACCTTGTCAGCTTCAATCACCCTCCATGAAACTGTAGATTGAGGATCAACCCAATTATGAAGGGCCTTAAGCTGGAACGACCAATAATATAATTCAAAATTTGGTACAGCCAGTCCTCCTGCGCTATTAGGATGTTGTAATGTGGTAAGTTTAATTCTGGGACATTTATCATTCCAGATAAACTTAGAAATTATTGAGTTGATCTCCTTAAAGTAACCTGGAGGGGGAGAAAGGGGTAGCATAGAGGAAAAAAAATTAAATCGAGGTAACAAATTCATCTTAACAGTGGAGATTCTTCCTTGGAGAGAGACTTTAAGATTCTTCCATCTTTGAATGTCATTTTTGACCTTAACGAAAATGTTATTAAAATTTTCACTGGCAATCTTATGAATGTTTTTATATATGGTAATGCCCAAATAGATGAAAGATTCCTTAATAGGGATAAATGAGGGAATAGAAAAATTAACCTTAACATTGTTAATTGGCATTAAAGCAGATTTGCTCCAATTTATTTTATATCCTGATAGGCTACTAAAATTATCAAATTCCTTAATTACACTAGAGACTGAAACATCAAAGTGGTCTAAATATAGAATAATATCATCAGCGTATAATGAAATACAATGATTATGGTCATGAATCTTAATCGATACTTCAGATTTCCTAATGGCTTGTGCTAAGGGTTCGAGAGATAGACAAAACAATAAGGGGGAAAGTGGACACCCCTGTCTCGTTCCCCGCTGTAAAGGGAATGAGGGGGAAATAATATTACCAGTTATGACTGATGTCTACTGAACGTAAACAACACTGATTACGTTCAGAGAAAGCACGTGCATGCTGATCGTATACAACGCTCATTACATTGATTACATTCTGTGGTACTCTCTAAAATGGCAGAAGACGGTAACGCTGGGAGAAGAATTGCTGAATAAATTGTTATTATTGTTTTCTTTGCGCACAAAGTGTTTGATGAAACCAGTTTTGTCCTCCTTGATCAGACTGTGAATTACCTTCTCCAAACGAGAAGCAAAAACTTTAGCATAGATTTTTAGATCACATGGGATAAGCGAAATCGGTCTGTAGCTGGAACAATCTAATGGATCTTTCCCTTTTTTTAAGAAGTAATGAAATCAGTTATGTTTTTTGATCTCTATGAAATGCCCCATGTTCAATTGCAAAATTAAATGAGTTAAGCATAAGTATCCCTACCAAATCCCAAATTTCTAAATATAATTCAGGACCATCTAGAGCGATTTGCCCTTTTGAAGGCTTTTTAGAGAGACGTGAAGTTCCTCCAAACTTAATGGGGCCTCCAAAGATTCTTTATCCATCTGTGAGATCCGAGGCAGTTCCAATTTATCTAAATACTGCTTACAAATTGGTTCATCAAAATCGGTTTCAGCTTTATACAGATTTGTGTAAAAACCTTTAAATATGTCATTAATTGCCACAGGGTTCGTAGTGACCTGATCATCCGATGAATTAATTGCGCTAATATATGCCTTAGACTCGCATTCTTTCAACCAAAGGGCCAATAAATGACTAGGTCTCTCTGATTCAAAATAATATTTACTGTAGTGCGACAGGTTAACCATGCAGAAGAGACATGTCCTTTCTAAGCATCAAAACAATGAGCAGAAGATTGTATACCATCACATAGTATTTATACCTCACATAGATTTAACAAGTCTTGTGTGTTAAAGTGCCTATTCTGACTTTTTGGACAGAAATATGTTTTAACAATGGACTGTCTTTTTGGACATATATGTTTTATTTTCAATTCACCTTTATATCTTATTTACTGAGTTATGTAGTTAAACCTTTTATTCATATACACAGATTTTCAGCATATTAACTGAGTTAGAGTTAATATAATATATATACACAGCATTTCAGTTAAGAGTTAGATGTAAGATAATTTAGACTTTACTTACACCATTATGGACACTCCACACCAGCAAAATGAGGGTTATATGTAGAATGAAGATCATAGAGCTCTTAGATACCACCTTACACTGATGTCTGCAGTTCAAAGAGGCACAATTTCTTAAAGCACTTCCTGATCTTCTTTGGTGTAATTCATGTTTACGAACCTGAAAAGTTTGCAACATCTAAAACATCCTGCTTGGCAAGGAAATGGAGCCTCACACTAATACATAAATCAATCAACTTCGCACCGAGGACAAATGACTTAAACAGATCAGACCGAGTTGGCGTTTTCCTGGACCTGATGTCTGTGTGCTAGAACAGGTGCATTGTTATTGACAGCTGGATCTTTGAAGTCATGGCCAAATCAAAGTGTGCCATTTTCACAGCGGTTTCTAGAATTAGAGAACGGGGAATGGACACAACATCAATTCATTACAGTAAAAATCTGTAAAGCCACTGAACACGATTTGTGAGAATAATCTAAGTCATATCAGACAAATGACATTAAAAATATAATATGTATAAAAGTTGTCATACCCTCTTATGTGATGTGATGTGTAATTGTGTGCATATTTTCTCTTCTATTTGTCAAGCCTTGGCATATTTTCTCTGTGACTCAGTGATCTGAATGACACTGCACATTGAATCTTGCGTTTCAATGACCTGATTGATGACATGCAGAGTGCAGAGATATTGACATGTTTTCAGTTTGGTGTGATTCAAACAGTGATGCTTTAGTCAGAGTGCAGATGACATGTTAGGCGTTATACAGTTATTTATTTGTCTTTAAATTAAAGCAGTTAAGGGTTTCTGCAGGTCTTCATGTCTTAAAAAGTCTTATTCGCCCTTCCACAATTAGGCGTTATAGTTGTCTTATTTGTCTTTAATTCATAAAGCATTGGTTAAATATGCAGGCATGCATTGTCTTAAGAAGTCTTATAAATTACATATTAGAAGCTTGTCTTAAATTGTTTTTCATATAGATATCATGGAATGCATATCTAAATATTCATCACTTTTTCAATGAGATGCAAATTTACATATGATAGTCTTGTTTTCTGATAGACATTACATTCATATCAAGAATTTGAATTTATGCTGAGAAACAAGTGTAATCAATATCTAATGAACAATTTTTCTTCTTCTTCTTCTATCTATTGTTTTTTTCTTCTTCTTCTTCTCCTGAGCCAAAAAAAATTGGCTTATTGGCTTATTTGTTCTTGTTCTTGATCATAAACTTACTTTTTTTTATCAATTTCCTGAAAACAATACTTATTTATAAGTTTGCTTCTTAAGTAAATGCAAAATGATTTAAGAATCTTTAGACATTTGCACTGAAAGAATATGTCAAAAATTACAGTTGAAGAGCATTATTTTTTATTTTTCTTTCTTTCTTTCGTTCTTTCTCTCTCTCTCTCTCTCTCTCTCTCTCTCTCTCTCTCTCAGTCTCTCCAGTATTACCAGAGCTACAGTAAAGTATTAATTAATTAATTAATTAATTCATTGTTTGTTTGTTTGTGAAAAAATAATGGAGAGAAGTTGTATTTTCAAACTGTGAGGCATTGCTAATACAGGACATTTACGGACCATATTGACCTGCTTGACTTTGTCTTAAAAGGTTTTTTGATGCAGTAAAATATATTGTAGTTTTTGATGTTCAACAGCTATGGTGTGCGTTCATTGTATTTAATCTGAAAGACAAAACCAGATCCAACAAGAACTAATATCACCCTTTGAAACCCCACTGACAGAAGATGCTCATTAACACACTTGTCATCTGCTTTTAATCTCACTCCCTGAATGTTCCCTCTCATTGGTGTATTTAACTTAAACACTTCTTCTTTTAACACAGCCATTGGGATTGATCCATGGCATTTTTACCATGAGCAGGAGTCTGACATGCTTATCTTCATGAATCGTGTGATCAATGATAAAGATTGGTACTTGATCAATAGCAGTCCAGGCTCTGGTTGAGGTAGCAGATCACATGGAGAGCTCATGCTATAGTCTTCATGCCCTAGTTGTCATAATATATAGAGCAGAAACACATTGTGAGATCCATGTAGAAAGTCTCTTCAAGGTTCATACTTCTTTTATAAAGAAAGCTATTGCGCTTATTGCGTTCAAAATTATGTACAGTCACATAAGGTGACAACATTTTCAGTCATATACGTAGGTTTCGCTTAGAAATTAGGCTGTTTTATTCTACATAAAGTCAAAAAAAAAGATAAACTAAAGTCCTTGAGTTCGCTTAGATCTATGTATAATATAGGCTGTATTTATTTTAGATTATTTAACTGAGGCTGCATCTCCTTTTTTTAGCACTTTGCATCAAGTGCGAGTGTATTCCCGGTGCGATTAATTAAATCTGGCTTTTTTAATAAAATAAAATCAATTTGAAATGAAGCAATACATTTCCCAGTGCATTTCGATTAATTTATAATCTGTACAAATCACAACATTATCATTTTTATTTGTATTTTTTTATTATTATTTTCCCCATTAAAACTATAGGACTACCAATTATTTAATAAGATGCATTTGATGTTAAATAATGTTGACTGTCAAAAAAAAAAGTATTTTCCCAAGCTCCACACTGCAAAAGCACTAAAAATAAAATAAAATAAAATTATGCAATGGGATTTATATTAACCTATATTATTTATATTAATTAAAACATTGTTTGCATTCTCGTTCATTACTTCCTCGGCATCTGCTGGCATCTGAGTGTTTTAGAAAGGTTACACATCTGTGTAATGACCATCTGTGTTATATTGTACATGAAAGAGGCTTAATGAAATTGATTGAGGTGGTGGAGCCTTAGTAGGAAATAATCTGGGAGTGATCCATGACCATTGTGCCCAAGGGAACTGTCTGTACTAAAAGTGCTGGATAAGAAGGTTGGTTTGGGTAAGAAAGGGTCTGTGTAATGACAAATAAAAGCATGCTCATGTAGCAGCTAATGCACAGTAATCCAGCTCATGTTAACCAGTCAAATAATTGCTTGAGCTGTGATGAAGTACCTGTCAGAGTTTAAGGAAAAAGCGAGTGGGCCATCAGATATGTGTTTTACTAGCCCTGTGGCTGCTGTGCGTTATATCAGTTATAGCTGCAGCAAAACATGTTATCATGCTAATTACATATAGCAATTTATAGACACCATACCTCGCTGTCACTGTGCAAAGTGCTAAAATTTATGTCATGAAGCTGATGAAAATGAATGAATATGACTTGCCAAAAAGTATGTATGTTCTTTACATATTTTTTTCTTGTGATTTTGATTTATTTTCTTATGATCTCAAATGTTTTCTCTCAATAATGACTTGTTAGTGAGTTCCAATATGAAGTCCCTAGTTCACAAGGTGTGTAATTGTAAATGCTTAACCAGGACTCAATAAATATTTAATACTTTATTTAAAAAAATGAAATAATGAGAAAAAAATCATATGGTATTTATTTTTTTATTTATTAGTATTTTTAAGGTAACACATTATTTTGTGGTACCATTGTTACGTGTTACATTTACTTACAATAATAAAAAAATATATATATGCATACTAACCCTATACCAAACCCTCATCCTAACCATATAATACGTACATGTAGTTAACTATTATTATTCAGTACTTAAATGTCTAACAATTTGCACTATAGGCTGTTTTATTGTGTATAAACACTTTGGAAACCTAAAAAGTGAATAAAAAAATATTGAGAATTGCATAACTGATCAAACATGCTGTTGGAGTGGATATTTAGACCCTTTAGTGAGACCCTGTATTTAGACCCTTAGTGGTCTCTCTCAGACACTTCAGATCCCTCTTAGTGTTATGGTTCAAGCGGTTATAATGATGGCTGTAATTACAGCTGTAATTAATTATATTCAGATTGTATAATTAAAGAAAATAACACAAGGTGTTATTGCCTTTCACTTCTGCTGGGGACGTATTGCACAGACGCTCCGAGGTGCTGCTTTCCTCTCTAGACCTCATTGTGGATTCAGAACACACATCCACACAGTCCACAACTACCACAACAGGGACAATTGAGAGGGCTGATGTTGCAGCTAGACACACTTAATGGAAACTGCAAGCTTTGTCATATCTAAAGATAACAACTGATCTGATGTCAGCTGAAGACAATGGCCACTCATTAATCTTCATGACAGGAGGTGTAGTCAATATGTTCGCGCCTGGGCGTCTCAAATCATGTAGTATGAGACTTGAGCCGGTTACAGAATGTTGATTTAACCTGGCAAGCTCTTCATTGTTGTGCGCGAGGTCTGGAAATGCACGCGGAGGACTTAAATTAGGAGGAATTACCCTCTTAACGGATATGCTGATAAAGGAGCTTTTTGGGTAGATGTGTAATGCTTATCTCAGACTAGACTTATGTTTGATCCTATATTAATCAATGTTATCAGTGGTTTTGATTGCACAAATATATGGAAAGACAATGGATAAGGAATCAATTAACAGATAATCCGCTTCCATCGTGAAAGCAGAATTTTCAAAGCAATTTTGGTTTCAATAAATGCAATATCTGAAGCCATTATTTATTATTGTCAATTATTTTTTTTTTTCTGTAATGAGAGGTGGGATTAGTGGTGACTTGCCTCAGGCTTTTTATTTATGCAATTAAAAAGGAGGTGAAAGGACACATGGGGTCTGGGAAATGGGTTTGTGCATGTTTTGGAATACACTATTGTTCAAAATTTTGGAATATTATGTTGTTGTTTTTTTTAAACTAAGCTTTTTTTCTGCATATCAAGGCTGCATTTACTTGAATAAAAAAAACAGTGAAAACAAATATTGTGAAATATTATTACAATTTTAAAATATTATTTATTTCTGTGATGCAAAGCTGAATTTTCAGCAGCAAATCAGCAAATATTGCAATGATTTCTGAAGAATAATGTGACACTGAATAATTCAGATTTGCATCACAGGAATAAATTAAATTTTAATCATATTCAAATTAAAAAAAACATTATTTTACATTGTAACAATGTTGTATAGTATTTCTGTTTTTACTGTATTTTTGATCAAAGTTTCTTCTGTTAAAACATTTCTGCCTTTTCCCTGTTTAAAAATAAACATATGACATTTTGAAGAATGACATCTGCATAAGTTTTATGACATCAAATTTCTCTTCTTTGCTGGTCATAACAGCTCAAAAGCACCCTTTCACTTTGTAGATGCATTGAACAGGCATTATAAGAGTATTTTGCCACTGAATGCACATTAGGTTAGCATACTCTAGTGGAAAACAGGCATGCATGATAATGAAATAAGTAAACATAAATGTCCATCAATATTCATCTGAATGTGTACACTTTCGACTAAAAGCTCTAATGGATGTGGCTTACGCATCAAACATGCAAAATCAAAACAAAATGTAACATAAGTCAATTTGACATGTCAGGCATTACATTTGATTTAATAATAATAATAATAATAATAAATTCCAGTAATACAAAGAAAATAATTTATGGAAAAATATTTTATTTGATTTAATTTTTAATTAAAATGTTATTTAATTGTCATTGGTGTAGCACTGTTGAAAATGGCTTGTGCATGCACTCTCCATGAAGGAGAGATATGCAATGCTAAATTTATAGCAGCAGTGACAAAGCAAAATGCGTATCAGGTGTGCGTGAGCGCTGCCAGCACTGCTCCGTTTTTGTATCCCTCTTCTTGGCCGCAATTTCCTATTGTGAGGCTGGATGTGGGCCAGCGACAGGACGGCCCCGGGGTGGGGGGTGGAGATGTTTGGAGGGAGGCGGACACTCTGTCACACTTACTAACTGTCTTGTAATTTTCCTTTGATCCCATAATCTTGATTGGAACAATCACATAAAAACACAAGCCAATATGAGCACAAGCGCACGCGCACATGCAAATGCAACTTCTGCACCAATCTCTCAATGTTCAGGGATTTCTTCTTCCTATCCACACCTTACTCTTCATTTCTACCCTCTTACATGCAAAAGTTCTGTTAGTGGTTGGTAGAATGTTCTGAGTAGTTGCTAGGGCATTGTGGCTGGTTGCTAAGGCATTGCTATGTGGTTGATAGGGTGTTCTGAGTGGTTGATCTGGGTGGTTGCTAAGGCGTTCCTATGTGTTTGATAGGGTGTTCTGAGTAGCTGCTCTGGGTTGTTGCCAAAGCGTTGCTGTGTGGTTCATAGGGTGTTCTGAGTAGTTGCTAGGATGCTCTGGGTGATTGCTAAAGTGTTGCTATGGGGTTGATAGGCTGCTACGATGCTCAGGGTGGTTGTTAAGATGTTGCTATGGGGTTGATAAGGTGTTCTGAGTAGTTGATCTGAGTGGTTGCTAAGCCATTCCTATGTACAAGTAGTTGATAGGGTGTTCTGAGTAGCTGCTCTGTGTGGTTGCCAAGGCATTGGTGTGTGGTTGATAGGGTGTTCTGAATAGTTGCTAAGGCGTTGCTATGTGGCTGATAGCGTGTTCTGAATAGTTGCTAGGATGCTCTGGGTGATTGCTAAAGTGTTGTTATGGGGTTGATAGGGTGCAAGGATGCTCAGGGTGGTTCCTAAGGTGTTGCTATGGGGTTGATATGGTGTTCTGAGTAGTTAATCTGGGTGGTTGCCAAGGTGTTGCTGTGTGGTTGATAAGGTGTTCTGAATAGTTGCTAAGGCATTGATATGTGGTTGATTGTGTTCTGTGTAGTTTCTAGGGTACTCTAGGTGGTTGCTAAGGCATTGCTGTGTGGTTGATAAGGTGTTCTGAATAGTTGCTAAGGCATTGCTATGTGGTTGATATAGTGTTCTGAGTGGTTGCACTGGGTGTTCTGAGTAGTTGCTAAGGCGTTGCTACTGTATGTGGTTGATAGGGTTTTCTGAGTGGTTGCACTGGGTGGTTGCTAAGGCATTCCTATGTGGTTTACATGGTGTTCTAATAAGTTGCTAGTTCTGGGTGGTGGGTAAGGCATTGATATGTGGTTGATTGTGTTCTGTGTAGTTTCTAGGGTACTCTAGGTGGTTGCTAAGGCATTGCTGTGGGGTTTATAGGGTGTTCTGAGTAGTTGGTAAGGTGTTGCTATGTGGTTTCTACAAAATGTTGGGTGGTTGCTAGAGTTTTCAGGGTAGTTGCTTGGGCATTGCTGTGCAGTGTTATTTTAGCATTATTTATGTATTATATTTTAAATTATTATATATTTTAAGCTTTTGATTTCATATTTTCATATTTCATTTTTAATTATAGTTTAAGTAATTTTATGTGCTTTTGTCTTTTTTTAGTTCTTATTTATTTATTTATTTCTGTTTTAGAAATGTATTACTTTAAATGAAACTTTCAGTTTTGCAAAGGCAACAAATACATTATATTTCAGCTTTATTTCAATTAACACACAATTTTTATTAGTTTTAGGGTCTATACCATCATGTGCACCTTCTACAGAGGCACCATCGAGAGCATCCTAACTAGCTGCATCACTGTGTGGTATGGCGCCTGCAACGCGTCCTGCCGCAAGTCCCTTCAACGGATAGTGAGAGCAGCTGAGAAGATCGTTGGTGTCTCTCTCCCCTCCCTCCAGGACATCTACAGCACCCATCTCACCCGCAAAGCCCTCAGAATTGCAGGTGATCCCACCCACCCATCACACAGCTTCTTCAGTCTGCTGCCATCAGGGAGGAGACTGTGTAGTCTCTAGGCGAGGACCAGCAGACTGAAGGACAGCTTCATACATCAGGCTGTCAGGAAGCTGAACTCCCTCGCGTCCTTGCCCCCCCTCCCCCTTTTACCCCACGCAACACTGAACTCTGACACTACGACCCCCCCTCAGCTCCCCACATCCCCATGACCTTCCACTTACAAACTGTGAACCGCACCAGTCACTTTGTGCAGCACTGGACTGATCTCTACCTCATCCAGCATTGACTGTAAACTACCTCTTCTGACAGTCTGATAAAAGACTGTTCTTGTTTTGCACTACACATATATCTGCACAGTTTTGTTTTATTTAACTGGTTTGCACTCTATCTGCCATGTGCCTTATGCCACTTTATCTATCTCTTTTTTATTTTTATACAATGTCCTCATTTGTATATCTGTATAGTTTGTATGTACATATGTTTAAACTGTATTTATCTGTATTTGAACGTCTACTGTCAGTGTTTAATGTTAACTGTATGCACCAAGGGTCTGAGAGTAACGCAATGACTTGACTTGACTATACTGAAGTTAGTTGAGTACACAGTATTTACTATAATAGATTTCTCTAGCTGGTCCAAGCTGGCCAGCAGACCACCTTAGGCCAACAAAATCTGAGCCGCCACATTCAACAATCCACCTTGACCACCTTAATCTGATTTGGACTTTTTTTCCAGTAGGATTTTTTTCACCTCAGCTTCTCAAAGCAGTATCCACATTTTAACCTTCATCCCACCCTTACTTCTTACATGCAGAAGTTCTATTATTGTCATATTTCTCCCGCTACAAAACTTCTCCTGAAATCAATGTAGTGTTTGAGGGAACTTTTAATGAACAGACTGAAAGATTTGCGCCCTCCATCCTCTGCTAATAATGTCAGTGGAAGTTCTCTGAAAATCAAGGCCTGCGTCAGTCTGGATGTGTCAGTGGATGAAGTGGCTGTAATGAAGGATGGGAGAACAGCTCTCACCGGTCCTGAGGAGTGCTGAACAAGCGCTGTCGAGCAGCTCATATTAAATGGAAAACAACTCTCTGTACAATGCTAGGGGAATATGAGTGGTTGCTAGGGCATAGCTATGTGTTTTGTAAGGTGTTTTCAAGGTTGATCTTGGTCGTTGCCAGGGTGTTGTTATGTGTTTTGCAAGGTGTTCTGGGTAGTTGTTCTGGTGTGAGTGGTGTTTGCCTGTAGAAAACTCTGTCTTCTGTGTAGCTGCAAGGGTGGTCTGGGTGTATTGTTATGTGTTTTGTAGGGTGAGTGGCGTTTGCCTATAGAAAAAAAAAGTGGTTGCTAGTGTGTTTTATATGTTGTTGGTAGGGTGTTCTGGGTGGTTGTCAGGGTTTGTTATGCCATTTTTAAGGTGTTCTGGGTTGCAAGGGTACTCTGGGTGTTTCCTAGGGTGTTGCTGTGTGGTTGACAGGATGTTTAGAGTAGTTGCTAGGGTATTGATAGTTGTTTGACAGTGTTCTGAGTAGTTGCAAAGGTTTTGTAAGGTGCTCTTTGTGTTTTGCTTAATGGTTGATAGGATGTTCTGAGTAGTTGCTAAGGTTCGCTATGTGGTTTCTAGGGTGTCTGGGTGGTTGCTTAGGTGCTGCTATGTGGTTGATGGGTGTTCCGAGTAGTTGTTAGGGTTCTCTAAGTGGTTGTATGGCCATTGTTATGTTGTTTCTGGGGTGTTTTGGGTGGTTGCTAGAGTTTTCAGGGTGGTTGCTTAAGCATTTCTTTCAGCTTTGTTTTAATACAACAAAAATATTTTGAATATAATTAGTTGAACAATAGCAACACTATTGCTGTACGGTTGCTAGGGTGTTCTGGGTGTTGTCCGGTGTTATCGTAAGCCAGGTTAACATTGTGAAAATGGCTCATCTCTCACACTCACACTTCTTAACACGTAGCATAAATGGTGCTGATGTTTTGTTTTTCTTTCAATAATATCTTACTACAGAATCAATTTGGTGGAACAGCTAATAAACAAGGTATTTTGTTGTTAGAATAAACATTGATATCAAGTTTGTTTGATTATAGACTTTCACTTTTTAACAGAATTCATTGAAGTCGGCAGCAGTTATACACTTTACACGCATGTTTGCAGAAATGCAACAAATTCCCGCTCATATGTTGATTTGGCCCTTAATGTGAAAACATGTTTAAACTTGAGTATTTTCAGTATCAGTTATGAACGAACAAGCCCCATTTCAAATATATCTCTTATATATCAAAGCCAAATTTGTGTCGCTAATAGTAATCTATTGGATATCATAATCATAATTCACGTGGCATGCCACTGGAGACACCATCTTCCCTTGTTTGTCTGGTTTTCGAAGTTTTAATGAGATGTTCTCAGGAAGCTGAAGATGACATGGCAAACGTCACCGCCGCTCCTCCAGTTCCGATGCTTACGTGACACAGATACCAAAGAAATGTGTTTTCCTCCTTTCTCCTCAGCCACATGTTGTCACATGCAATCTTCAATCTTTCATTTTATATCAGACGGCAAGTATTTCCTCTAGCACAAGACTGGCTTAGTCACTCTGCTTTATTTAATTCTTTTTTTTTTCTGTTCCTCTAACTCGTCCCCTAATAAGACATGTTCCACTTTTGAAGATCTCATTTCATTGATAAAGTCGCACTCCTAGAAGACATTGACATCATCTGTGCACAGATAGCTGACACATATCTCTCTCCTCTCCATCGTTTTCCTCTTTTTTTTCTTCGTTCTATCGCCTTCTGTCTTTCTTTAAAAACCCAGCTTAATCAGGTTAAGGTAATGTCCTGTTACTCGCCATCTCTGAGTTCTTCAGTTATATTTATCAAAATGGAATGAAATTTTTCATAATAAATGCAGCATATTGGAATATAAGAAATGGAAAACTGATGACTGAAAAATGACACATTCACTGAATTAGAGAATGGAGATCCATCAAATGGACCTCATATGGTTAGTAAGCTTAACAATGCTCTCCTTTCTTTCTTTCTTTCTTTTTTTGTGATGGGTAGGGGTGGAGAAACATCTTCAGTCTTGGGCTGCGGGGTGATATGACTGTGGCATTTATATTTAATGTAAATTTAAATAAATATTTTATGAAACAGCCACTCTGTAAATTGTTTCTTCACAACAAAAAAAAAAATCATGTTTGCATAAATTTTTTTCTTTATTTATTTATTTTATTTTTTTAATTTGAGTGTTATTATGGTTAAAATTAAATAGTAATTAAATTTAAGTTTGGGCTCTGTTGTTAATTGTAAACTTATAGTAATGTAGATTTGTATGCCTAAGAACATTTTAATTATAATTTAATGTATTTAAAAAAGAGGAATTTGTTCAGTAAACCACTGTTTAATTTAAAAAAAGAGTGATTTGTTTATTTTATTTTCCTCCTGCTGTACCAAAACCATACCGAACCGTGACGTCAAACCCGAGCTATGTACTGAACCATCATCTTTGTGTATATATATATATATATATATATATAATATATATATATATATATATATATATATATATATATATATTATATAAAATATTTTTTTTACTGTGATTCTCATTAAATTCCCATTAAATAATTAGGTTATTAAATGAATACTGCAATGTATTTTATTTTAAATAAAATGAGCATGGATTAAACTAATTGCTATAATTGCGTAAATACTTCTAAATGTATTATTTCATATTACAGTATACATTTTTTAAGGTTTTTGGGGTGAAATGACTCAGATGTGTTTTTTGCAGCTTTCATTGAGACCGTCCTCTATACAATGTTAAATAAAGGATATTCGGACATCTTTTTCCCTGTGTAATTAAAATCTGGATTACACTGATGTATAATACATTGTTTAGATTGACAGTCTGGGCCCTCTGGTCAAAGTCTGGGGAGAATAAGAGGACTGTTAAACTGCTTCTATACACACAGAGGAATCGTCCCGGTGGAGCAACATCCTGTTAGATGACTGCTTTTGTGAAGTGGTGTGAAAGACAGATATACCTCTGAGAATTAAACCAGATGATTCTGGAGAAGCACGAGTATATGTGTGTGTGTGTCTAAGGCCTGTCCCAGATTATACGGCTACATCTCTATCTTTAGACTGATGATGTGCACCCATCGACTTCTGAACACTTCTGCTCTAAATCAAACCATCACTTCTGAATTCTTCTTCTGCTGTGACAGCTCAAACTTCATTTCATGGTCCTGAGCTTATCTTTTATTTTTGGAGGTGTTAACAAGATTTAATTTCCTGAATTTTCCTTTTCCTAGTTCTGACATACAGTATATTGAAAGGATTTAAATGCAAATGTGTTTCTTATTGGATGTATTGTATGATCATAGCTTCATACCAGTGTTTCATTTGCTTTTAACTCGAGGGAGAGTCAGGGTTAGTTTTAGACATGTTTTTACATATATTCCCAAAGGCATAAAATGTCAGTCAACATGATATTTCTGTTTTTGGTATAAATGTCCCTTCTCTTTGCCCAACATCAGTGCAAACACAGAATTCACTTGATCCCAACAAATATTTGGCTACAAGATCTCCACAAATATTTGGCCATTACTTTAGGGGATTATTCCCATTAATTCTTGTTTACCCATCATCTGTATCTCAACATGACAATGTTTCTTTGCACGATTCTCATCTCTCATAAACTCACACTGGAATCATGATTCCGATGCCTGCCATTCTTTGTTGTCCTTGTTGGAAAAATGCATTTTCTGTTGTCTTACCTTTATTATTCATAGAGAGTAAATTAACACCCATTTGCATGTCTAACTTTAGCCAGTTGACTAGAGAAGTATTTTTACTTATTTTTTGTGGAACTTGTAATTTGTAATATTTAAATTTTGACAGCAATTGGCATTTTTGGAATTCTGTTTGGTGTTATGAAGGATCATGTGACAATGAAGACACTGAAGATTTTCATTACAGAAATAAATAATATTTTTAAAAATATATTGCAATAGAAAATGGTTATTTTAAATTATAAAAATATTTCACAATATTGCTGCAATGCACAAAATAATGCAGCCTTAGTGAGCAGAAGAGATGTCTTTCAAAAACATATATATATAAAATAATAATCTTGCCGACCACGTCATATGCTCTTTGCTTATAATTAATTTACTTAATAATTAAATAATAAATCGACTAATTATTTTTGCACACTTCGTTGCACAATACCCTTACTTTTTTTTCAAAAGAACTATGACCAGGCTGAAAAAAATCAGTTTGGTCAAAGCAATAAAGAATATCTTAATTTTTATTTCTGCTAGAAAAAGCAGATATGAATAAATTGTTAATGCAGCTCCTGTTGTAGTCTTTTCAGAGCACAGAAATGTATGAGAAACATATGCAGTTAATCCCCAATGTCATATACTGTATGTGCGTACCACTATACTGTAACTTTGATGGCATGTCAAATATCAAATTAATATTTTATAATGCCATGGGATGTTTCTTTATTCAACAAGAAAATGTGCATTTTTTATTCTATGAAGAGATCTGGGAAGCTGACGAACAGCACAAAAGAAAAAAAATAAAAAAATATAAGGTTGATTCCCAAATCACCATTGCACAAACCAGTGAGCTCAGTTCATTTAAAAGACAGAATATTAATGCACAAATACTCAGTGTTTCAAATCTTTATTCTATACAGTACATGGAGAACTGTTCCTGTTCTGTACTACTTTTGAAAAGTTTCCTTTCGTCCTTTAGGTAAAGAAACCTTCAAGCTGGTTAAAACTTTTATCATCTCCGTTCAGGATTCTTTAAGGTGTTATTTTGTGCTTTGCACCCCATGGCTGGCCCAGGGAGAAACCAGCATGGATTGATCCTGGTCCTGTAGTTCCTGAGGCTGTGGTGTTTTTGGCCGGGATGGACTCCGATCTCACCTGCTGCTTTTGCCGTGTGACAATAGCCTGCTGTAATCAGCTCTTGCTGTATTGTTCTCTGCTCTGCTCTGGCTCTCACCTGGGCTTCTACTGCAGTGACATTCAGAACCGTGCCAGTATTCAAACGCTGCAGAATGGTGTTGCTCCAAAACAGTCCCTCACTGTTTGCTTCATAAAAGCTGATGAGAGGGTTTCATTGCAAAGCATCAAGAGGGTTGCTTTGAATCTTGTGTGGCTGTTTGCATGACAGACAAATGTGGCTCGAAGTCAAGGCCTTCACATGGTGCTGCTGTTTGAGTTTAACCAACATCTAACCAACTTTAGATCACAACAGATTATTATTATTTTTGTATATAATTATAATAAAAAAGCGGAAATTAAAACATTAAAACAAAATCTATTTAATAACTGATTTCAAAATATTAACAAAAACTATGACAGTATATTAATGATGATATCATAACACTAGTTTAAAAGGCATTCATTCATTTAAGGGAACCGATATTAGATAAATATTTTATTAACTTAAAAAAAAAAACGGTAATACTAATAATAAAACTATTACAAATTTAAAAAATAACTAATTAAAAGAGCAAATAAAAATGACAAAACAAACACAAAATAAATAAATAAAAACAAAATATATCATTCAAAATAGTAACAAAATATAACAGTATATCAGTGATACAAAAATAATACCGATTTGGTCTGAAAAGCATTTTCATTCCCTATATAAGCACATATGTTCAATTATGTTGAGTTTTTGCCAATTGAACAGATTTTAGGTGGCTTAGATTCATTTAGATTTTTAAATAAAAACATTAACTTAAACTACATACATATTAAAAATTAAATAATTAATATGTATGACAAACACAACAAATATATTACAACTTAATATGAAAATAGAAAATAAAAATACATCTAAAATAATTCAAAATATTAATAGAAACTAAAAGATCACTGGTTTGAAAAGCATTTAAATAAGCTATACTATATTTAAGCTACACGACTAAACTGGTTCAGATGCAAGATATGTATAATTATTTTCATTAATCTAAGTTCTACAATTGGACATTCTTGTCAAATGAGAGATTTTACAGGTGCACCTGAACTGAATCAGCACATGCACCTCATAACTGACTGTAAAATCCCCAGCTGCACTTTGACAAATGTGCTTTCATGAGAATCCAGGTGATTTTACTCGAAACTTGTTTTAATCAGTAACGGTAGACAAAGTGCACTTGGCCCTGTGGTGCATTCTAATTTCCAGACTATATGGAAGATTTCCATTTATTTTCTGTTCCAAATTTACATCAGTCAGCAGACTTCAAGAGAGGATTTCCTACACCTCACTATGTTTTATGGCCTGGGGCGAGCCTGTCTTACTTGCTATGTAGTTTCAGCTATGCCTTTCAATTGCATTATAGCAGCCTCTGGGGCAGCCTGAAGCCAAATGGTCCCATTTAGAAAATGTAAAAGTTCCCTAACTTTTGCAAGGAATTATCCATTTGCACCTTGAACAATTTCAGCAATGATTATCAATTAGAACCTTGCGTTGGCTGAGTGAAGAGAAAGGTCACGTCCAGTTAGTTTAATCAACATTTCAATGAAAACAGTCTATTCATTAAACAAAGTGTTCCTTGAAGCTTGTTTTAAAGAGAACCAATTATAGTTATAAGGATATAAATTCTAGATAAATAACCATGTTTCTGCTTTAGCTTATTTAATTACCATCTTTTAAATTATTTTATTTTTCATCCTTTGCAAATTGCTTTGGATTGAAGGAATAGTACACCCAAACATGAACATTTGCTGAATATGTACTTACTCTTGGGCCATCGGAGATGTAGATAAGTTTGCTTCTTCATCAGAACAGATTTGGAGAAATGTAGCTTTCCATCACTTGCTCACCAATGGATTCTCTGCAGTGAATGGGTGCCGTCAGAATGAGAGTCCAAACAGCTGATAAAAACATGACAGCATTCCAAAAGTAATCCACACCACTCCAGTATATCAGTTAACATCTTGTGATCTGTGCATATTTCTCCCCTAATTCAGATGAGATGACTTTTTCACTGGAGAAAACTATTTTATGGATAGAGGACTCATATTTTAGCACTGTTTTGATGGATTTGTTTCTTACAAACACAGTTTTTTTTTTACTTCACAAGACATTAATTGATGAACTGGAGTGGTGTGGATTACTTGTGGATTATCATGGTGTTTTTATCAGCTGTTTGGACTCTCATTCTGACGGCACCCATTCACTGTAGAGGATCCATTGGTGAGCAAGTGACAGAATGCTACATTTATCCAAATCTGTTTCAATGAAGAAACAAACTCATTTACATCTTGAATACCGTGAGGAGGAGCACATTCTCAGCAAATATTTGGGTGAATTATTCCTTTAAAACATCTGCTAAATAAATACATGTGGAATGTATTTGAATGTCAAACTACATGAATGTTTTGGTCTTATATTATAAATGATGATGCTTGTGAAGATTTCACCACTCTAATCCTAAAGTGGTAACATTGGACAAAGGTGTACCTTTGTGATTTATGTACTAACATAAAACCAAAGTGAACATCCATAAATCTACTTTCGACACCATAACTGTGGCACATCAACCTTTCCTGCTGTGAATTTATTACGCTGTGAAGTGTACACATCTGTCATGGATACAATAGAGAAATGTACAGTGCAAAACTCACTTTGAATGCTGTCTGATGGAATTGCAAGTGCATTCAAAGTGTTTTTAGCACATTTCACTACAACTTTTCAAAAGTGTCTCCGATTGCCAAAGCCCACATTTTAAGTAATAATATGCCCTACTCCACTCTATTTGCTTTTTAAAAAGGAAGCAACTTGTCAGTTTCTCAAAAGAGCCATATCTCAATGTCCTGGGCTTCCTACTATAATGATGTCTATTTCAGTCCAAAATGGCAGCCTTTATGTTCCTAAAGCGGCTATTTTGTGTGTATCTCCAGTTTCCTGCCTCCGCAAAGCTTTTATCTTCACCGGTGTTCTCTGTAGTGAGGCTGTTATTGAAAATAGGAAAACTGCAGAATGACATATATGCACCTATAGATTCATCCAAGCATATCTGATAAATTATGTGAAATTATGTGCGTGTCATATTTAATGCAACTTTTTGCATAAAACTTTTTTTCCCTTTGCTTATGAACAGGATGTGCAAAGCAAATTGAGTTGATACATTTACTTTTCTTTGTGAATTTAGTATGTAATTTCTGTCCCACTTGTGTCACCAAAGAGACGTTAAACCGAGGTCCTGACTCTCTGTGGTCACTAAAAATCCCATGGCACTTCTCATAAAGATTAGGGGTGTAACCCCGGTGTCCTGGACAAATTCCCTCCACTGGCCCTTGTCAATCATGGCCTCCTAATAATCCCCATCCACTTGATTGGCTCTATCTCTCTCTCCTCTCCACCTGTAGCTGGTGTGTGGTGAGCGCACTGGAGCCGTTGTCCTGTGGCTGCCGTCGCATCATCCAAGTGGATGCTGCACACTGGTGGTGGTTGAGGAGAGACCCACCACATGATTGTAAAGTGCTTTGGGTGTACGGCAATACACAATAAAGTGCTATATAAATGCATCATTCATTCATTCATTCAAAGAGAGACAAAAAAAAAATATTGGAAATATAGGTTTCCTGAACACAATCCCCAAACTCATACCATCGGTTGAGCCAATGTTGCTGTGTCCAGCTATCCAGGAATCTCACACAAACACCAACCAGTTGTGTTTAAACAGTTTGGGGAAGCGTACAAATTATTTGCTTATTATTTCTAAATATTTAGGAGTTGTTGTTTTTTTAAATAAAAAAATTTCCATCATTTATGTTGGTTTTGATATATTGCAAAAGTAGTATTAATATCAGTTATAGAGTGGTATTACTAAGCATTGCAATTTTTATTTTGCTATAGATCTAGAACATATTTGGTCTTTCAACTATTGTATTTTAAATTTTAAAACTTTAATCCATCGAACTTTATAATAAGGTCATTTGTTAACATTAGCATTAGTTAACATGAACTAACAATAAGCAATACATATTTATTTATTTAAATCTTAGTTAATAAGTCTATTAACTAATGTGAACAGTTGCAATGTTTAATTTTCAAAATGCATTAAATGTTGAATTTAAGATTAATGAATTCTGTAGTTTTTATTTTATTTTTCTTCTTTTTTTCTCTTGTTAGTTCATGCTAATTAATGTAAATTAAACATTATTTCAAAGTGTTACTTGATTTTTATTTGATTTTCATAATGACATTCAAAACTTGTGTTTTATGTTTAGTCATAATATACAAAGGACTACTTTGAGTACAAACACAGCTGATTATTGACCATATCTGATAAATCTGATAATGGTTTCAATAATATGTTAATCATGCTATCATCATGTTAAGCATTATTAGGCCTGCATGAAATCTGTGCAGTTTTTTTTCCTAATTATGAGAAATCCCAAAAAATCTGCATAATGCATTTAAACATGATAAAACTAGCTACAAGTTAAAAGTTCCTGAAAACACTGTGAAATTGAAACATTTTATAAAAAAGAATGTTCTAACTCTATGGATTATATGCAGGCTTAATTATGTCATAGATTGTACTTGTATGACTTCATCTCAATATGTAACCAAAGTTACTGCTGACATCATATCTCTAATAAACCCCCCATGAATCTTTCCACAGTTTAGCATTTTAAAGCAGCTTACATGTGTTCAGTGGCGTACGGGTCATGGCCTGTATTAGGTTTATTCAAAAGAAATCACTTTAAACCTGTTAAGTCATCAAGCGCCGGTGGGTCTATCTAAACACCCCTGCAGGAGTCAACGCTGGACGCCGTTTGGGCCAGTGAAGCATAAGGTGCCCTTGCTGGGCAGTAGTATAAAATTACATTCCCCTTCTATTGCTTTTGGCGGGATGCCGAGGCAAGGCTATTGTCCCCTCCGTACAGAGCTTGCGACATGAAATAACACATAAATGAATTATTTGGTCAGAGGAGGGAAGCAGTAAAATTAATCAAAGGTGCCATGGCTCTATTGTAGCTGTTCAGTTTTCTTGATGGCAGTCTGCATTTGGAATAAAAGGAGAAGATCGTGGCTTTTGGAGACCTATTCTCTTGTTTTGCATTCTTACTTTCACCTAAACAAACTCCATGGCCTTGATGACTTTCAATGGTTCACTGACATTGGATGGAGACACAAACAAAATTAAGTTGTGATTCCTGTCCCTTCAAATTCAATGTGAAAAGACAATGTGTGTGTATTTACATATTTGTTTTCTGAAGAGTATCCAGTTCATGAATATTTTATGCTATGTTCAGACAACAAAAAAATACTTAAGTCATTATCAGTTTCTTATAAATTTGGAGGAATTAGTGCAGATACTGAAGCAAAAAGTATTGAATTATTACAATTTATCAGATTTGTATTTATTTATTTATTGCAGTAAAAATGTCATTAAAAACTGATTGGGACACTTTTTTATTTATTTATTTGTTTATAGATGAAATATTCTTTATAGCATCTTTCAAGCAAATCAAATGCAATTCAAAGTTCAAAAATAAACTAACAATATGGAATAAATGGATGGAATAAAAATCAACAATAAAATGTTGATAAAACAAAATAAAATAGAAATACAGGACAATGATGTTAATGAATACAAATAAAACCAGGAAGGCCCCTCAGAACATTTGGTTTGAGACCAAAAGTATTTTAAAAGGTAGCAAGCTTTCCTATGACTTGATGTTCTGCTGGGCCCTGTGCCAAAGTGTACTACTTCCAGAAGGTGTGATTTGCCTTAGGTAATGTAAATTAATGCTGCAAGAGGTTAAATGCATCATTTCTAGGTTTGCTTGGTAAGGGAAATCATCTTGTTTACATTAAAGGCTGTATAATTATTCTGTAAGAAGTGGTTTTGAGTAGATGATTTCAATAAGAAATTGAAATTCTAACCCTGTTATAAAAAGGGGACATCCAGGTATTTGAATGAATTAATTTATTTGGCTGAAGTGCTAATTAATGTCGATCAAATCAATAAACATTGCAGCTTCTTTTTGATATGTATATACTTGTTGATCATTGTGCACACATATGCTATTTACCTGACATTATAAAATAGTCTTTATTATTAATTGTTATATTAATTTATATAAAATGTATTTAATGCCACATGTGTAGGTTTGCTTGGTAAGGGGAAATAAAGGCTATTATTGTTCTGTAAAAAGTGGTATTAAGTGGATCATTATATTAAGAAAACCCTAATTCTCACCCTGTGATAATTTACAAAACCATTTATATTTCTTATATAAATATTCATCATATTTTCAAAGTGAAATTGCTAGAACAAGAGGTTGTGGCTTGGCATTTGATCCCATCTCACATGGATAAACATAAAATAGGATCTCTTAAAGTTCATAAATGCAAATAGTGCATGCATAAGGAAAGGAACAGATATTGCGTTCTTACAAATTGAAAATTGATGTTGCACTAGAATGGATGAGAAGTGCAAGCGAGTCTAAATTTGCATAAAACTTCCAACATATTGCTCTTAGGTGAATGAATTCAGGTGTTGTTTACCTCAGTGGTGACGTTAGGGTAATGCTAAGTTGTCAGTTTGTTAAGTAGGGCCACAACTTGGCAGAAGCAACAATATTATTTTCAATTTCTGGAGGTCCACTAACTGTTAAATATAAGCTAGAAAATATGGATGCAAAGGGTTGGCATCAATTTCTTTCTGGATCTGGTAACTAAAGTCCTCGGTGGGGGGAAGGTCACATCCAGTGATCTCTGCACCTGAACAGATGAGATGTTGTGAAGTGGTTAATATGAACAAATGCTTAGAGATGATTTGAAAAAGGCCTGCAATAACTGAGCAGAACTGCATCATCGATGCCTGTGGCAAACTTTTCAATTGCCGCAGGAAGTACAGACTTTATTGTTGTTGTTGAGAAGACATGAAATGATGGGGGAGATGAGGGAAAATGATTGGGAAATGATGCAAGCCTGATTTAAAGTTGCGTTGCCTGCATGAGTCTCAGTGTATCGTAACATATGCGCTAACCACTAGGCTTTGACCATCCTGAATACATTTTATGTAATACATTTATTTCTGAATATACAGTATTTGAATACAATAATACAATATATGGTTGCACCAGCAATTTGTGTGGTCTTACTTTAATTGAGATGTAAAGTTTACACCAAGGGCTTAGTATCCAGTTGGTTTGTAATTAAGCCTTTGCTTAATACAGTTGTACCATTCGTTCTCATAAGGCAATACTTATCTAGTGGAAAAGTGGAAAAGCATTTCAGTATACAGTATTTTATCAGATTACAGTTGATGTTTCATGCTTAAAGAGGTCATTGGATGCCCATTTTCCACAATTTATATGATTCTTTAGGGTCTTAATGGAAAGTCTATAACATACTTTGGTTAAAATGCCTCAATGGTAGTGTAAAAAACAATTTTTTTACCATGTCAAAATCAGCTCTGTTTTTATCAAGCCATTCTAGTCCATGCTGCTTTAAATGCTAATGAGCTCTGCTGACCCCGTCCCTCTCTTCCATGGAGTGATGAGCAGACTGTAAACTTCAGCCGCAAAACTGGCTAACTAGCACAATATTAGGAAAGGCGATTTGCAAAGATTCATAAAAAACCCTTATACACACTTCTTCTGTAGATGAAGCTGGATCACAAATGATTCGCGCGAACATAGAAGCATTTAGGCAGATTGGGATCGGCGCATTCCCTTAAAAATGAAAGTAAAGTTAATCCTCTGCGTCTTCAGCGGCTCAGATGTCAGGAGTTAATGACGACTGCTATGTTCATTATTACATCCAACAAAAAAACACCTCGATCGCTTAATCGGAGACATTCTTGTCTTCCCCTGCACCGGAGTCGACACAATGGCAGACAGCTCTCCGCTCACTCAGGGCGGGTCTAAGGTAAGAAGGTCTTGTCAATCAACTGTCGTGGGAGGGGCCTGTGCAGAACTACGTCATTCTGACAGGGCTCTCAGAACAGCCTGATTTAAGAAAGGGGATTTTAAAATAGGGATTTAAAAAAAAAAAAAAAAATCACTGGGTGGATTTTTATCATTATAGGATGGATGTGTACACACACTTCCAACACACATTTATGTTCAAACAACTTGTAAAGTGAATTTTGCATCCGATGTCCTTTAATAAATTCAAAAGTTGAGGTCAGTCGTATTATATATTTATTAGGGCTGTCAATCGATTACATTTTTTTATTTTTTCGCGATTAATCACGATTGTCGTGAGTTAACTCGCGATTAATCACAACTTAATCGAACATTTTTATTTGTTCTAAATGTACCTTTAAATTAATACTTTTCAAGTTTTTAATACTCTAATCAACATGGGCATGGACAAATATGGATGCTTTATGCAAATGTATGTTTTTTATTATTATTGAAACCATAGTCAACTTAGAGCATTAAGACTAGACATGTTTCAGAGGTCATAGATGTTTTTCAAAGAACTTGTTCATGTCTATTAGACACATGAAAAAAGATATTCCAGGTTCCCATTACTTCTCTTTCTTTGCACTGAGCAATTTACTTACACAAACCAGTTTACATTTTTGCACACAGGGCAGCTCACTTCTCCTGAACATGCAAAATGTACATTTATTATTTATTATTACATTTGTTTGCCTCTCTGTGCCACATACTGTATTTTGATGCAGCTAAATTCTCAATAAAACTGTTTTCATTGATATATTTGACGGTTTCTGTTGTCAGACAAAGGAATGAATATGAAATAGTGACTAAAACGCGAGTCATTAAGTCTAGGCTACATAACAAGATGTCCCTTCCAAGATGTTAATCTGCACAAAACTCGTCTGATAAAAATCAAATACACATAAGATAAAGACAATAGCTGTGCTGTGATTTCGGCTATACTTGCATGTAAAATTAGAGAAGCAACATAATATCTGTGTTTAATTGAAAGTGCTGCTCCTCTCCGCCGCGCGCTGAACAGAGCAGATGCACCGAGAGAGAGAGAGAGGTGTGTGCGCACGCTGGGAAAGCAAGACCTCATGCTCGCGCGGCATTACCGACAATTCTCCGAAATTAAATAAGGTTTGGGTGCTTTTTTGAAGGGAAAAAAGTCGCTAAAGGGGTCTGCAATGTTGCTAAGTTGGCAACACTGTGCATCTCCATTTCTCCAACTACGGGCTAGGCCACGGGTCAAACAGAAAATACACGTTGCGTTAATCGCGCGTTAATAAAATTAGTGCCGTTAAAATTAATTTGCGTTAACGCGTTATTAACTTTGACAGATATTATTTAAATTAGGTTTAATGTCATGTAGGTTCATCGTTGCAATGTAAACAATGTAACAAACGAAACAAATGTAAATGTCAAAATAATAGATATCTTATATATTGTCTCGGGTTACACATGTAACCATTGTTCCCCGAGAGGGAACGAGACGCTGCACCCCCTAGGGGGCTACATTGGGGAATGCAGCCTGCATGACCAGTGTCTGAAGCACGTGTGAAACAACGCCAATCTATTGGTCTACATGGCCCATGACGTCATAGGCGGGGTGCCTGGAAGTATAAAAGGGCACCTGCTGAATATGTCATCCTCTTAGGTTTCTGATGGAGATGTAAACAGGCAGGGCTCGGCATGGCGAGGGGGAGCAGCGTCTCATTCCTTCTCGGGGAACCATGGTTACATGTGTAACCCGAGACGTTCCCCTGTTAGGGAACATGTCTGTCCACCTGGTGGGAGAGCACCAAGGAAGTGACATACATACACCAAGCCTTTCCTCAGAAAGTCATAATAACAATACACAGCTAGCCTAGATAGCCCGGCAAGACCTTCCTACAGAGCTGCCCAGACCACAGAGAGCGGGCTATCTGCTTAGAACCCTAGCAGGGGAGACAGCACTGTCTAGGCAAAGGCTTAGGAGACCTCTAATTAAAAACCCTAAGAAGGGGATCAATCACAGAGCTAGCACATAGAAATATTCAGATAGCTATGTCCTCAGGAAGGGGCTACTAGAAGCGGGACCGACTATCCTGACCACAGAGAGTGGGCTATCTGCTTAAACCCAATAGGGGAGACGACACTGTCTAGGTAAGGGCTCGGGTAGCGTTGCTAGATTTTTGATATTGTCTATGAGCCTCAGCTCTAGACCGATCATCCCCCTTAGAAGAGGATTTGGAGCGACGAGAAATGAATTTCCTGAAAGCAGCCAATTGTGCTTTCGCCTCCCTGAACTTCACCACAACCGCCTCGACGGAGGTGCCAAAAAGCCTGGTCGACAAAAGCGGAGCATCAAGGAGAAAGTTTTTTCTTTCTTCCCGATGGCCACAAGATTGATCCACAGATGTCTCTCCATAGCCACCATCGCCGCCATTGAACGCCCAATGGCAGCAGCAGTTTGCTTGGTGGCGCAGAGAGCCAAATCTGTGGTGCGGCACAGCTCTTCGACCTCCTCAGGCGACAAACCTCTGCCCTTATTCAAATCCTTCAGCAAGTCAGCCTGATAGGCTTGTAACACTGCCATGGTGTGCAAAGCACCACCAGCCTGACCCGCTGCCACATACGCCTTGCCATTCAAGTGCGAGGTGGTCTGAAAGCGCCACTGACGGCAAGGCAGGAGTCTTTAAAGATGATGACTCACCCTGCGAGAGATAGCTCACAAACGTCTCTTTAACAGGGGGCATCCTCGTGTATCCACGCTCGGCCACACCCTCAACATTAGCATAGTCAGCATGTTGAAAGGGATGCAGCTGAAAAAAAAATATGATCCCCAGGATTTAGATATCTCAGAGTGGAGATCTGGGAAAAACGTAAGACTCCCAGGGGCGGGACGATCAAGACCGGCCAAAAAGCGCTCATCTAGTCGGCCCTGAGCCGGCTTAGGCTTCTCATGCATCCAAGCCAGATCGAGCCACTTAGTGGCGCGATCCATCACATCCAACATATCCCAGTATGCGCGGCAGGGAGTGGTCAATGACGACTCAGTGCTCGCACTTTCATCATCATCACCAATAGAGCTGTCACGATTGACTCCGTCGATTTTAGTCGACCAGTCGATTTTGAAAAATCATCGACTTAATTTTGCTTGCGTCGACTAACCGCAAAATACCGGAAGCCTGCCGCATTTCACGAACGAGAATCCATAAAACACATTATTAGACTATTTCCAAGATGATATTAAAACCCATTTTAAAAATGCACACATTAATTAAGCATAATTGTGAAATTCACAAATGCTATGCATTTAGAATAAAGTAACACAAAAAAATATGCGATGCAGTTCTGAAACAGTATATAGCTTTAATGTATTTACATGCGTGTAGGTTAATACTTTATCGTGCGTCACACAGCGTCCCTTAGTAGCGTCCACAGAAACTTATCATTTACATGTGTTTTGGAGCGTCTCAAACTCCATCTCTGCATGTTGTTAGTTTGAACGATGGGACGGTCATGTTTATAAATCATTTATAAACCTGTGCGCAAACAGGAATACATCGTCAAAATGCAATTTTATTGAATGCAACGTACATATCATTTACTATGCATATACAATTAGTGCTAAAGATTTAAGTTTCATGGTGCAGTCAATATTAAACAAGGATTAGATCACACAGTAATGTTTAAAAATAACATCAGGCCGCGGCGCCCAGGCCTTTGTTGTAATGCGTAATGTACATTAGCTCTATTGTTTATAATACATTATGTATTTTTAACATTTTGTTCAATAAAACCATATGATTTCTTGCTTTTGATACTTTATTTGAACTAATTATTATTGCATCATTGCTATTATATATGTGTTTTTAATTTTAAAAGCTATTGTTCACTTACATTTTATTACCACAAAAACAAATATTATAATTAGAGGGCCCTATGAAATCCGTTTTATTTCCAAAATGTGCGCCATTTTTCTATACTCTGTTTAATGGTTAAATTAAATTGTATTAATCAAAAAGCCTGTCTAATTAATTGAGTTTTACAGTTTTATCTGTACCAAATTCTTATTTCATGGCTTCCTCCTTTTTCAGAAATACTGCACATTTACATTTTTTCTCCTAAATAAATTCTGGTAAATAATATTTCTGGTAAATACTCCTTTATTTAAAATACTGATTATAATTGTATTATTAGACTAGAACACGTGGATATGTTGTCATTCTTACACTATAATACTGAACTAATTTCAGTGATTTGGACTTGAGATGGACACTTGCTTCTTGCACTCTATGTTGCACTTTACTTTTGCTTTAAAAAAGGATTTCATAGAAATTTGGATTTAATTTGGTTTAATAAAATATTCTTAAGTAAAATTGTTGTTATTTTGTGGAAATTAATCGTTTAGATTAATCGATAAATTAGTCGATAGATTAATCAAAATAAAAATAGTCGTTAGTGGCAGCCCTAATCACCAACCATATCAACCTCTTCATCTTCGTCATTATGACTGAGCATGGCATGCTAGAGCTCGATCCATACCTTTCTTGAACTTCTCTGCGACCTCATCCTGCGCTCCCCCACACTTATTAAGTAATTTCCGACGTGCCTTTGCATTAATCGAGCGAGATGCAGGCGCTTGCCCCTTTTGACATACGTGATCGGAGTTCCAGTGGCATAGAAAAATGATTCTAATCACCACACCATATCAGACCTCTTCATCTTAGCGCTGAATGCGCATTATGACTAGACATAGTAACACACAGATCAGGCATCCCTGAAACAGCAATGAAAGACGTAGTTTACTTCCGGGCACCTCTTGCGCTCATTGGCCACAACTTAAGTCCCAAAAAAGAGCATTGCACTTGAGCATCATTCAGAAAACTGATGTTCAGCCAAGACGTCTGTAAATATTTTAGTTAATATGAAGGGTTGCAATTTTATTGATGCAATGCATACATATTTTTGCTATGCATAAGGTGTCAATTAGTGCTGATTTATGTAATTTAACATAATAAAACTTATTTTCAAAAAGTTTATGTCTTTCTTCTGGTTAAACTTAAATTTGAATAAGCATCTCCGCAGTCTTTAGAGAGATCAGTTCCAGTATGTTAGAGCTGCACCAGGTGTTCCCCGTCGTGTCTGTAAGCAGGCTCATCACTCTTAATTAATGAGGCCAATGTGTACATTTCAGGAGAAGACTTGAGAAGCTGCATTGTTTGGTGCTGTGAGAGCAGAACAGAGGAGAGCTTCAGCAGCGTCAGAGGTGTGCGTTCAAAGCCTCACACGCAGGTAGTCAGAGATCCATTGACAGATGGATTCTGACATGGCCAGATGGGACAGCTCGGTTTATAGAAGCTGTGAGATTACAGTTTAAAATGTGACGGCGAAGTCAATGAGCAAATCCTGATTCAGGATCTTCCGCATGCAATCCAAATGCTGCAGGATAAAGTGCTGGTCCTAGGTCTTCCGTTATCTGCTGACTTGTTTGCTCCGCAAGCAAATTTACAGAAGGTCTAGCCAGGGGTCGGGGAAAGTTTTGACACTGGCCAAGACCGTTTCTCAAGGTCTTCATGATTGTTGCCATCAGGGCAGCTGGTCTATAATAGTATTTGGGTGTGTTATACTTGGACTTTAGGGGATAATGAAGATGATGGTGTTTGTGAAACAAACAGAGAATCAGAATATGTTGTCAGATTGGCTGAAGTTGACTGTCATTTATGAATTTAGCAGATGATCTGGTGGTTCATACTGTATGTACATATGTTCATGAATTCTCTGGGATTTAATCTTATGACCTTGATATTGCTAGCACCATGCTTCCATCAGCATGTTTTCACCTTTGTTTTCAGTTTTTTTTTTTCAGTGATCGATTAAGAATGTTTTTGGGAAAGGAAAAGGAAAGGGAAAGGGAAGTGGTCTGTGGCCAAGTATGGTGACCCATACTCGGAATTTGTCCTCTGCATTTAACCCATCCAAGTGCACACTCACAGCAGTGAACACACACCCGGAGCAGTGGGCAGCCTATGTTCCATATATGTATGTATTCGTTCATTCATTTGTTCATTCACTCATTCAAATGTTGTACTTACTGGATATTAATCAATTATTAATTTGTATATCATATTATTATTTTACATAATTATGTAAGATTAACTTTATTATTAATTTCATAACTTATTAATATCAAATAATGTTAATATTTTTGTATGATGTTTGTATACATTTTTAAATGGACCTTAACAATAATTTGTATATAACAAATAATACCTTTATGCTCACCGTTATACATTTGATTAAAAAAAAGTTAAAAAAATTTAAATAACTGTTTTCCATTTGGATATATTTTAAAATATAATTTATTCCTGTAAAGTAAAGCTGCTTTTTCAGCATCATTACTCCAGTCTTCAGTGTCACATGATCCTTCAGAAATCATTCTAATATGCTGCTTTGCATCAATCAATCAATCAAACAATCAGTCAATCAGTCATATTAAATGACATACATATTGTTCATAGATACATAAATAAATAAATGGTGGGGCAGTTCATTTTTGACTTAGTGAAAACTATTAGAAATGGAAGAAATAGAGGAGGAGGAATCGGCTTCTATATTAATGACTTTGGTTCCAGTATGCCGCACTGTTATTGAAAACCTGCTCCCCTATAATCATATCCTATAAAATAAACGCTTCTGTTCCCCTCCAGAGTTTGCATCTTTTATCTTGGTCGGCCTGTACAGCAGCAGCCTGTGCCGCAGAGGCCGGCTGAACAGATAGCAGGTGAGGAAATGGAGAAGCCGCTCTTCACTTATCATTTTGGGAGACTTCAGAAACCTGAGATTGAGCAGACAACTCCCACAATACAAACAATGCGACAAAACTGTTGATTATTGCTACACCAAGATAAAAGATGCCATTTGTGCTTTTCATGCTGCTTTGGGACATTTGATCACGACATGACTGTGTCATTATGGGATACAGACAAAAAACTCCAAACTGTTTCTAAGGCTAAATGATGGAGAAGAGAAATAATTGCAGAGCTGCTCAGACTGACTTTATTGTCAGAGCAATGAACGGTGAACGACCTGAATTAATGCATAAACCAACCAGCGGTACTCAACTTCACAAGCCAAGAGGGCCACATTCAAACCGCTCTGAAACTCTGAATTTCAACATGGGTTTGAAGAATATCACCGAAGGAGTGGGTGAAAATGAACGTTATTGTAAAACTTGGGGCTGCAGAAGAAAGCGAGCAGTTTTCATTAAGTTTCTGTGCAAATAAATGTCAGTTTCATTTCAAATGAAGCAACATTATTCAGCATCATCAGCATAATCTGAAGGAAATTAAGTTGACGTGCCACATCAGTCAGAAAGGTTGCATTGGGCATTAATGTGCCAGTAAATTATATTGTAAAATATGCAGCCATCACAAAAAGAATGCAGTACTGGTCCGTCAGTGTATTCACATATTACATTGAAAGTGATTTATCTTTTAATAAACTTACGTGCCAGTGTGCATAACTCTGATACAGTACTGTTCAAAACTTTGGGGTCAGTAAGATATGTATTAAAAAAAAAGAAAATAGATGTATTTTATTCAGAAAGAATGGTTCAAAACTGACAGTAAAAAACATTGATATTACAAAAGTTTTCTATTTACATTTTACATTTATGCATTTAGCAGAATATATATATATTCCTGTTTTCTATTTCAAATAAATGCTCCTCTTCTGAACTTTCTATTCATCAAAAATCCTGAAATGAAATGTATCACTGTTTCCACAAAAAATATGAAGCAGCACAACTGTTTTCAACATTGATGATAATAATAATAATGATAATTTATTATTATTAGTAGTAGTAGTATTAAATAAACATTTAAAAATATATAAATAAATCAAATAATGTGTAATTAATTAAATATATATATGTGTGTATGTTTGTTTATTTATTTATTTTATGTATTTATTTATTTAGAAATAACAAAAGAAAGAAAGGTTGCCTTTTTTGAAAATACAACAAAATTGTGACAAAGCAGGTGCATGTTTTTTATCATTTAAAATAGATTACTCAAGGGTATGGTGGTGTCTGGGACAAACATGACAAAGTATTTAATGTTAGCAAAAATGGGACAAAAGTGTCCCTTAAGAAGTCTTGAAGATAACACAGACCCCTGAGAGCATGAGAGGATCCTTGAATGTTATTTTAAGGACATTGCCTGGATGGTTAACACAAAACTTTAGTGACAGTGTGCCAGTATTGATTGTGACTTGCAGCTTTTTGACCTGCAAAAACACCTTTGTAAGTAATCAAATGCAATAATTAATTATACAAACACTATTATGCAAATATATTAAGCATTTATTTGAAGGATTTATGTACTACCCGAGTTGCCCTTTCCAGCACTGATTGAAGGAAACATTATCGATCAAGTGCACTTGCAAGTGCACATTATTGATCAAGTGCAGTGTAAGTTTTTCCTCCACATAAAACAGCATATGGTATCATCCATCACAGTGATAATCTAATACCCATCCCATCTTGTTTTTGTGGCCGATCGCAGGTACATGACTGTACTATAGTGTAGGGTTAGAGGTATAAATATGGTTGGAGAATCTGCTATACTGTTTAAACTGCACCAGATGTGTTTGTGTGACTGGGAAGTGTTTTGTTTTTAACTCGTTTTTTAACCAACATCAGATCCGATCTTTTACTTTCAAGCTCCTAAAGAGAAAGTACATCTGTCCAGTATTCTACCTGGTCAGTTGGTTATTAAAAGAAAAAAATAAGAAAAAATAACAATATTGTATAGTAATTATATACACTACAGTATGTATACATATACACTGAAGACTGGAGTAATGATGCTGAAAATTCAGCTTTGATCACAGGAAAAAATATTAACATTTACATATACTGAAACAGCACACATTTATTTGAAATTGTAATAATAATAAGTTCTTAAAACTGCTTATTTGTTTTTTTTTTATAGAAACTTTAAACTATGCTCAGGGGCGGATCTAGAAAATATTTTTTTAGGGTGGCAAAGGGGTGGCATGGGGTCTATGAGGGGTGGCAACACCAAAGCAAGCCCCCATGCATAGTTTTGGGGGATTTATTGTCTGACATGCACAGTTGTGTTCACAAATATTGCCTTACCATTAAGTAATTAAGTTCCATTTAAAATGAAAAATAAATAACAACATTGCAATATCCATCATGGCACCAAGTCAATACACGATATAAAAACATCAACAGGTTATAAATGTTTCTGAGTTTGTATCATTAAAGAAGACATGCGGTTCTATTAGTATTACATAGGCTACTTAGATTGTATAAATCACATTTTAGTGCAAGTTTAAGAGTAACACTTTTGAATTTCCTAACATTAGAAAGAAATACAATAATATCAAAGCATTGAAACTGGATCAGTTTTGAAAACAATGTTTGATTTTCTGTTAGGTGGGAATGTCTGTAATCACCCAGAACACACTATCAATAGTCTAGCAACACCCCAGAATATCCTAGCAACCAACTAGCAACACTTTAGCAAACATCTAGAACATCTAACTGACCAAATCATTTACGTTTTTTAAACAAGACTTTAAGACAAGCCAGCATAAATTTGTCTTTCAAACTTTTCAATTTAGTTATTACAGGTATTCTTAAATGCTTACACACAATTCAAATACACAGATGACTCTCCTGCCCAGTGAACACTCATGAGATCAATAACACTTCACAAAAAACTCTTATTAGGATTCAGGACTTATTTTTGCAGCTCAATGTCTGTTAGAGTATACAACATAAATTAAATTACAGATAATAATAATAATTCAGCAATTAACTTTTGGGAACAGATAATTTTCATTTTACTACTGTAAAGTAATCTTGCAGTAGATGAAAAGCACTAGAAAAGTTCAAATACCAAGGAATTGTAAATGAACTTGGTATGCACCACAATACAGTAAAGTAAAAAAAAAAAAAAAAAAAGTAAATTCAGCATCCTCTGCACATTTGGTCAAATGTAATGACAGTATACAGTACTATAGCAGTTTCCTGGTCTCCTGACACAAGACTATATAGCTATATCTCTAGGCAGTAATTTCTCAGTTCTGCAAATATGCAGTACACATAAAAAATGGTTACAAATAAAATTTGGTGGTCACACGTTTGAAGGTGTACAACATGTGCTACAGTTTACTGTACATATAGAATAGTGAAATTTCCACCATCTAATGTACTGGTACTGTACTGTAATTATACTGTAAGTGTAAAACCCATGTATATTATTCGCTCAGCTCTCTCCGTTGTTAGGATGCAGAGATTCTGATTAGTGTCATCAGTTTTGCTACTTAATGTTTAACTTACTCATTGTTAAACTTTTTGAGAAATGTGTCTTTGTTTTGAGAACTGAATTAATGGTTTGGGAAAATGGGCCAACTAAAATCAGTTATATTATGTTAACAATCGAGAAAACTGCAATACAAGATTCTTACCTAACTCTGCTATTAGTTTTCGTGATCGGCATCTTCTTATTGATTTCATGTTATTGTTTCGTCCGATATGGCAGAAAGGCCTAACTTATATCCATGATGGAAGTGGAGCGAGGGGTCGGAGAATCGGATCACCAAACAATTATGGGATGAATCTCAGACATATCCGGACGGGATTAGATTTCTCAGAGGACTTCTGAATAAACCGAGAAGCAGTATCTGATTCACGAACAAATGTAAAAACAATTTGTGAGTGAATGAATGGGCTGCGCATTGTTTTTTTTTTACTCAAAAAGAACCGGTTCATAAGAGTCATTTGTTAATGAAGCCGACTCCGTCCATCGTGCACAGTTTAGTGAAAGACTTGTTTTTTTGCCATTATTTTCCGTTACGCTGTCATCGCCGCGGCTGAAAAGTAGCACATGAAATACTGCTTACATTTATATTTTATTCTGTGATAATTCTGGGGTGGCAGGTGGGGTGGCACAGCTTTTTCTTAGGGTGGCAGTTGCCACCCCGTGCCACCCCGGTAGATCCGCCCCTGACTATGCTGCATTTCTTTAGTTTATCCTCAGTTGTTTGTTCAGCCTTTGTTTAGTGACCCGCTGTGTTTCTCAAGAGACCAGACAGGCCAAATGTAGTTTTATAACAAGCATATACAGCAGTCACTGACTAAATCTTGTTTCTTTAACTTTCAAATATATCCTCTTGAATTTGACACCAAATGAGCTCAGACAGAATGACTCCGTAAGCACAAGTTTTGCATTAGATTTCCTGTTGTCGACACATTATCCGAGAGCCATTTCCTTTAGAGTTTTGCATTATTCAGATTCAGATTTGGTAGGAGTGTGTTAGTTTCAATAACCGCAGCATGTTTGATCAATGTAATAGTGATTCATTTTTTATGAGTATGACGAAACAAAGGGATCTTTCATTCTCCTTCATTTTCAGAGAGCAGATCTATATTAACATGAACCATTGGATTTCAATTGTCAGACATGCATCACTTGAAAGAACATGTTCTGTGAAAGAAGTATTACTGTGTGTTGTGGCTTTCAGTGTGATTATAAGGACTTATTTGTTTCACAATAATACAAAATAACCGTGTCTGGTTTGTTAAACTGAGATCCCAGAGGAAGTTGTTACTGCTCTCTGGTTGCTCTATCATAGTTGGGGAGATTTAATGGGATTTTCAAACTTTGTTTCAGATGTTTTCCCTTAAATTCCTTTTTGATATAAAATAGACTCAAATGAGACAATCGTTGAAATACGATATGAATAAAATGCAGTGTAAATTAATTAAATAAATAAATAAACCTGATTAATGTTAAAATGGAAAAATATACATGTTTTATTTTATATTATTTTTAACATACAATATGAATACAAAGCAAATTTAATATGGATTTCACCAATGATTTTGAAGGAATTTGATGAGAGCTCAGTTCACATTGAGATCTGATTGCAGATGAATACAATGGTGGCCAAAATTATTAGAACACTAGTATTTCCACCAGCTAAAAAATGGTTTCAAGTCAGTTATTTCTGTCTTTTGCTGTAGTGCGTCAGTAAGACATTTTGGTTTACATTCATTTTGCCATTAATTGTAATAATCCAGTGAGATTTTTGTCTGACAGAAGCCAGTGCTCCACACAGAGATCTGATCTGATCATCATCATCATCAGTCGGTCTGGAATGACATGAAGAAACAGAACAAACTGAGACAGACTAAATCCAGAAGAACTGTGGCAGCGTCTTCAAGATGCTTCAAGAAACATACCTGAAAATTTCCCTGAAAAACTCTGTGCAAGTGCACCGAGGGCAAAAGCTGCTTCAAACGCAAATGATGCTCACACCAAACGTTGATTTCATTTAGTTAATAGAAGTTAATTGATAAAGAAAATCTATTTATGACATTATTTTTGACAGCATCCTCATTTTACAGCATTTTTACACAAGGGCCTAAAACTTCTAACAGTACTTAAAAGTACGGTGTACTTTTAAAATGGATACTTTGAAAAAAGCTAGTTTTTTTTGTTGTTTTTTTAAAATACTAGTGTTCTAATCATTTTGTCCACTACTGTAAATATTGCTATTATTTAAAAATAATAATAATAATAAAACAGGGGAAATACATACTATATGAATACAATTAAATTTAATGTGGATTTCACCATTGATTTTGGAGGAATTTGATGAGAAATTTCACATTGCAGACATTATTGATATTATTGAAACATTGAGTTTAAAATGGAAAAACAGTATAAACATGTATTTTGTTTATTATTTTATTTATTTTTGGCATACATTATGAATACAATGCAATTCGATGCAGATTTCACCTTTAATTTTGGAGGAATTTGATAAGAAATCTTTGAGTTTACGTTGAGATATCTGCTTTCAGTTTTGATTTGAACTCTATAGGAGTCGCATGCGATATTACTAGCGTCTTATTCTCAGGAGGCGGATCTGAGGAGCTGGAGACTTAAGCAATATTTGCTCTTCATTTAATCTCATTGTGAAAACAGAGAGATGCACGAGATCCTATTTACGATTTGTCTTTCCTCCGGGACTAAGACAAAAAGACATAATTAGTACTAGAGCATTGCTGCGAGATCAGAAACGCAATCTTACAGTTGACAATCCTCTAATCCTAATATGATGGAGGGTTTGATTCCCTTAAACCTGCTTGATTAGCTCTTAACCTCGAGTGTCTTGATCCTTTAAGAGTCCTTAAAACCTCTTATTGTTTGCTGTCCACTCAGTACTGGCAGACTGAAGCGTGCATCCTTCATCCCAGAGACAACAGCCGTGTCCTTCAAAGCGCTATTTCCCAAGCGCCGTGTAGCAGCATTATGCCCATCAGAGGCGACTGGGAGGCTGAGTGACTCTTTTGGCTGAGACGGCATCTTCAGTGACAGCCCACCAAAGACTCTTTGGCATGGCTCCTCATCCGGTTAAGGAACGGGATTGGGATGCAGTTGGCAAGCCCTGGGTAAAACTGTTATCGCCCCCAAACAGATAAGAAGCAAATCTAATCAGAGGAGAAAAAAGGCATATACTGCAATTTTTCCACATTTCTTGCTCTTTATTTTGCGCTCTCTTTCTTTCTCTGCCTCTTGCTCTCGATCCGCTCTTTCAGAGCCATCAAGGGCACGTCGAAATGGCAGTCGACATAAATTGCATCATTGTTTTGAAAGTAGGAACAGATGTGTGCAAAAATGAACAGTAAAAACAGCAATATTTTAAAATATTATCATTATTTAAAATAACAGTTCTCTAATTTATTCCTGTGATCAAAGCTGAATTTTCAGCATCATTAGAGCCACATGATCCTTCAGAAATCATTGTTTTAGATATAGGAACGGATGAGAACTGACGATTGTTTTGTGAGGCAAAATTCAATAGGCATTTCTGAGCAAACAGCCAGTAACATAAATCAAAACTCTTCAGGTTTCAGACCTGTCATTGCATGTGCACTTTTTTCTATAATTCCACCAATCCTTCGACCTCTTCTTTCAAACCTACAGCGATTAGAAACTAGCTTGTCTTTTCTCAGAAGAACATCAGCTGTTGTGACCAACAGACTGTCAGACATGTGTCCTTCCTTCCTTCCACCTGGAGGAACCTGGTACCTCATTACCATGGAAACCGCTTGAGCAATTAAGTGGAGGGCACTTTCGATTGGTTTCAGGTGATATTTGCATATTAGCCCTCTGTGCTGTATGAGCGGATATCAGAATCTTATTTTAAAGAAAAACTATGCATGGGAATATGTGGAATTCCTATGACATTCACAAAGCACAACTATTCTATCAGTCAAAAGATTGCTTTCTAATGATTTTCTGAATCCTGCACACATTTAGATTTAAAGGCATATGATTGGAATTACTTTTGTAGACAAATACCTATATAGTTTTTCTGGTCATTCTCAATGTGTTTGCTATTTTATGATTTTGAGGACTTTACTATTATTCTAATTATTCTAATAAAAAAATAATAATAGTAGATGCACTTATAAAAATGATTCTGTGGTGAACTAAATACTACAGAAAAACAAATGTAATTTCTACTTGAAAAAAAAAATAGTTCATGCAATAATAAAAAAAAGTGAATTCTAGTACTCAAGTCTAGCTTGTAGAAATTAAAGCATAAATGTCAACATTATACAATTAAATAAAACCTACTCAACTTTTCTGAAACTGGTGGGGTTTGGGGGGGGGGGGGGGGTTTCTCATTGTGTGTCCAAACGTTTGACTGGTGGTGTAGATTTGATATTCAATTATAAGACATTCAAAATCCTGTTCTTTCATGACCCATGCTGGAAACATCTGAAAGTGCAAGCAGGCATATGATTGGTGTTGCGGCAGCGCTGGAAGGGGTTGTGTAGGATATTCAGGCATGTGGAGATCCTTGGGGACGCCATATGCTGGGCAGACCTGTTGCTATTTTCCAAACGCCGTCTTTGCTCCATAAGGACAGATTATTGAAGCGGGAAATCATCCATGAATATTGTTTAAAGGAGTATTTATTTATTTATTTATTTGTTCATTCATACTTTCATTCATGCATTTACTATTATTACAATTACAATATTATTACAAAGAATGTACTGTATTAGGGCTGTGCATGTGCAATTTTTCAAAGTTAACATTTTATTAAAATATAGAGGTTATGACTGAGCAGCATTCAAAGCTCTGAAATGTCAATAAAAGCTCACCTGTAAACACACATTTTATATTAATGTGACAAGATGCTACAACCACTTTACAACCAGAAATAGATGGTGTAAGAATTATTTAAAATGTTGGTGCAGTTTTAGTGCAGTACAGTAGAACAAACATCCCTTATTATAAACATGAACAGTGGGCTTACTGTACCTGTGTATGTTTTGCTTATTGATTTTTATGGAACCCAAAGGCATTTACACCATTGTAAAATATTAAAATTATTATTTGTTCGTTCATGCATTCATTAGTTCGTTCGTTCATTTATTTATGGGTCAAAAATATTGTTTGATGAGGGTTAATGAAAGAAATGGAAGATGACAGTAATGTATTGGTGGGTCTTTTTTTTCCACCAAGATAATTGATTATCAGTTTTTGCTTTTAAAATTGTTTATTTAAATTTAAAGTTACTATTAATGATAATGCTAATTGATTTCAGTAATATGACATAAAAAGCTATACATTTTCAATTGGAGATGTGCCAAAAAATAACTGTAGTTAACTAATACTACTATACTACTACTGTACTGGAGTTGATTTAAGTGAGTTATTGAGATAAACATTGCAAAACTCAACAATGACTGGTTTAATTTCAGTGCCTATAACATTTTACATTAACAGTACAGGATAAAACCCATCCTCCTCCTCTTCTTCAACCGTCCTTCAACCCGAGCCGAGGGAGTCAGTTTGATCGCATTAAAATTTAACATTACCCATAAACACCAACCTGCATGACAGGAGCGATCTGCCAAGTTGGAGTTCTATGCAACTCCATCAAAATCAGCAAATGTTCACAATATTTCCTATGGGAAGTGTGCACTGTGATCTGATTGGCAAATCTCAATCTAGTTGCTGACTGCACACAATGCAAGCTTCTTCCCTGGTCAAGAGGGATTTTGTCAGATGTCTCTAATCGTTAAAATTGTGAGTCGGTCAGGAGTACTCCTCTGGATGGGGTTCATTATTCCACATTAATCTCATCATGAACTGATGTTGAACCCTTATCAGCATAAGGGGGAAATATAATTGGTATAAGGAGGTTTTAAACATCAGATATTAAGTCTAGGGGCATTTGCTTAAAAATACATATGAAGAGCAGTTTATGTGACAATGCACAGTGAGTTGGTGCATGGCAGGTGCATGCAATAAAAAAATTATTTCAGCACGCACAGTCTATCTTTCAAAGTATGTCAATGAAATACATGTTTTTTGCTCATAACGCCATGGGACTAGCTTGCCCATTCTAACCAGCCTAACATTAACCCTTTGAGCCTGTGAGGCTGCATAGCGCCCCTAAATCCCACACCCAATCACAAGACTAGGTGAGGCAGGTGAACGGAATGGCAAAGATCTGTCGCTGCCTTCTGTTACATTTAGAACGTCACAATCAGTAGAGCAAGGTGCTTGCAACAACAAGGTCATGGGTTTGATTTCCAGGGAATGCATGAACTGATTAGAAGCATGCCTGGAATGCAATGCAAGTCACTTTGAGGGGGAAAAATAGTGTATGCCAAATGTCTACATTCCATAAATGTAACGTATTCATGACATAGAAGACATAAAATACACAGATAAAATGATGGAAGAGAACAGGTTAGTAAAATGACCTTGAGTCAGGACGGTTTAGAAGTAACATACATTGTAAAGGCGTAAGTGTCTTTCTGTTATTCATTTATTAATTGTCTTGTTGTAAATATCAGGAGGCTTTGTGAAAATTTCTGCTTTCGAGAAGCACGATTAAAACCAAAGAAGTTGAACTGGGTTGTATGATTGACCCTAAATACAACATTCAAGTATTTATTCTCGTTACGTTCAATAACGAGTCATCCCGATTCGGTGAATGTGAGGACGCTGACCTAACTTGAAGTGTTAAACTGCTCTGAACAACAATATCCCTGCATGTATTTTTTTTTTTTTTTTTTTTCTGTTTTTAGATCAGGCAGCATGTTGCCATGGCAACCCAAGAGCTGTGTGCATATCCATTGACATTTCTGAAATTCAGAGAAGCCTTTATGGCTCATCCTTGAGAGCATGTGTTAGAAAAGAGGCGAGACCTAAATAAATGACCTTTACCTCCTCATCAGCCGCGGTCCGGCCCTCTTCACTGGAATGAAACTGGAATGAAAAAAACATGTCTAAATGCAGTATTGACATGATAAATACAGCTGTAAACAGGATTCATTGCAGCTTGGAGATCACTTGAGGTGGCCACATCACATGAGGGTCAAGACTTGGCTGGTTGGATGGATTTATCTTGATCTGGATGGTAAATGTCTCAATTAAACCTCCTGAACACTTCGTTTGTTGATTGGCTGTTTAGCTCAGTATTTTGACCAAAAACACATCCATGGACTTCATTACTGTTTAAAAGTTTATAGGATTTTATTTTAAAAATCATTTTTTAAAGAGTATTTTATTATCACCATGGCTGCATTTATTTGATCAAAAATGCAATAAAAACAGTAATATTGTGAAATATTATTACAATTTAAAATAACTGTTGTATATTGTAATATATTTTAAAATGTAGTTTATTATCCTGCGATCAAAAATTTTCAGCATCATTACTCCAGCCTTTAGTGTCACATGATCCTTCAGAAATCATTCTAATATGCTGATTTGTTGCTCAAAAAATAAATAATATAAAAGCAAAATAAAACAGGTAATGCTGAAAACAGGTATGAACAGCTGCTTCATATTTTCATGGAAGCATTTATTTTATTACTTTTTTTTCAGGATTAAAAAAAAAAAAAAAAAAAAAAAAGAACAGCATTAATTTGAGATATATACAGTATATAACATTACACAAATTATTACCATCACATTCGATGAATTTAATGTTCTTGCTGAATAAAACTTCAATGTTTTGTGTATAAATAGCAAATATTTAATTATTAATATTTAATTATTTTTTTTAATTTCTCAAGAAATTTGAAACATATCAGATAAATTCTGTCTTTAAGTGTAAATAAATTATCAGTGTTGTTACTGTTAACTAAAACTAAAACTATTATGACTGTCTTTAAAATAATATTGAAATAAAATGAAATATAAATATTAGATGGAAAATTAAACTTATTGGTTTATGTAAGTTGCCAAAGCAACATTTCTAATGTTCAAAATTTCATTTTCAAGTCAACTTGAATGTTTGTGTATAAATTGCAAATGTTTAATTCTTATAATATATGTATTTACCAATATCCTTTTTTCAATGGCTCTTAAAGTCATGAAATTGATTTTCCGTATGGCAATGCTAATGGCTCTTTATATATAGAAGGAGACCTTTGAGGAGACCTGAAGGATCTTGCTCAGGAAGAAACCGCATGACAACTTGGAGAGCAACCAATCTTATTTATTTATTTTTATTTATTTTTTATGTTTAGGGATGGGTTTATATGAAATGCATTATTCTAGATCAGCATGAAATAAGGCTAAATTACAGACCACCATTATGTAAACGTTAATATGTCCGCATCAAGAAGTGCACCTACTCACTCAACACCTGTTTTAAAATGTAACAATTTAATATACTAAGTGTAAACATGTGCAATGAGTTGCTGATAAAACGATGAGAAGCTGTGCAGTTCTTCTAGTAAACTGCTGAAGAACATCATACGCTCATCCAAATTAAACATTAAAAACAATTCATCACAATAAAAAAAATATCAAGACACTTTCTATAAATTCTGCACACCACAAGTTTCTTAAAACATGGTGATTTACAACTGTACATTTCATCACTGAGCTTCGCGATGGTTTATTAAAATAAATGTGTAAGGAGATTATTTCCCCCACAGCTTTGTACTTGACTTTGAAATATTATGCTGACTTATTCCACTGCCAGTTCACTCATTACAATTCTCTTTAGTCATCTCAGATTTCCCAGTGAAAGAGAGAAACTTAGGTAGAGTCAGATAGCTTAAGGTAAGTGCTTCAAAGTTTGCCTTTCATATCTTAATGAGTGTGAACAAATGGACAGACGGTTGATTCTAGATTTAGTTTTGTAAAGCAGCACATATGTCCTTCCTTGCACAAAGTCTTGAAAGTTATCAATGCAAACAATGTGTAAAAATACTTCAGCAATCAAGGAGCTGATGGCAACTTTTCTAAACATCAACAAAATCGATGCAATTCATTCATTTATTTATTTCATTACTGAACATTATAAATATTTATATCACATTATATCACAAGTTTTAAAAGGTCTTCATTGTATCATCATATTGTATAAAAAATAAAAAGTTAAATTATTATAATTTATTATTATTATATAAGTATGATATATTTTAGTGTTATTTATATACTGTTATTTTGATTATTTAATTTTTTTATATATTTTAAGTAATTTATAATTTAGTATAGTTTTTTATAATTCATTTTTTATATAGCTTAATTTTATTTCAGTTTTAGTAATTTTAGTATTTGAACTTAAATAGCTTAAATTAACATTAGAAATGGTGCTTTTAATAATATTATACAGTGATACAGTAATGTCATTTAAATTTGTCATTATACAAGTATTTTATTTTAGTATTATGTATATACTGATATTAGTTTATTAATAATTTATTATCAGTTTATTTATTTTAAAGTATATTTTTAATATATATTTTTTTATTTTAGTTTAAATTTGAGTAATTTTGCTATGTTCCTTGGTCATTTATTTATTTATATATTTTTTATTTATTAGTTAGTTAGTTAGTTGGTTCTGTCAAACGATTAATCGCATCCAAAATAAAAGTTTTTGTTTACATAATATATGTGTGTGTACTGTGTATATTTATTATGTATATATAAAGACACACACATACAGCATATTTGAAAATATTTACATGTATATATTTATATTCATATAAATTATAACATATATTTAATATATAAACATAACATATTTTTCTTAAATATATACAGTCGTTGGTCAGAATTATTGGCACCCTTGGTAAATATGATCAAAGAAGGCTGTGAAAATGTATTTGCATTGTTAATCCTTTTGATCTTTTATATATATAAAAAAAATCTAACCTTTCATTGGTGAATAAGAATTTAAAAATGGGAGGAAATATCATTATGAAATAAATGTTTTTCTCTAATACACATTGGCCACAATTAATGGCACCATTTTATTCAATACTTTTTGAAACCATTTGCCAGTTTAACAGCTCTGAGTTTTCTCCTATAATGCCTGATGAGGTTAGAGAACACCTGACAAGAGATCAGAGACCATTCCTTCATCCAGAATCTCTCCAGATCCTTCAGATTCACAGCTCCATGACGGTGCTTCTTCTCTTCAGTTCACCTCACTCATTTTCTACAGGGTTCAGGTCAGAGGACTGGAATGGCCATAGCAGAAGCTTGGTTTTGTGCCCATTGACCCATTTTTGTGTTGTTTTTAAGGTTTGTTTTTGGATTATTGTCCGGTTGGAAGATCCAAACATGGCCCATTATAAGATTTCTAACAGAGTCAGTCACTTGTTGATTTTTAATCTGTTAGTATTTGATAGAATCCATGATGCCATGTGTCTAAACAAGATGTCCAGGACCTCCAGCAGAAATATAGGCCCACAACATCAAAAATACAGCTATATTGCTGTATTGCTGCTAAATCAATTTTTTTAGTTTCATCTGACCATAGAAGCCAGTACCATTTGAAGTTTCAGTCGTGTCTGACAACTGAATATGCTGGAGATTGTTTTTGGATGAGTGAGGAGAATTTTTCCTGAAACCCTCCCAAACAACATGTGGTGATGTAGGGGCTGTTTGACCATTTTTTTTAAGGTTTTCTGACCCCGAGACTCAACCTTTCTCTACAATTCTCCAGCTGTGGTCCTTGAAGAGTCTTTGGCCACTCAAACTCTCCTCCTCACTGTGCATTAGGACGATATAGACACATGTCCCCTTCCAGGCAGTTTCGTAACAGTTTATGTTGATTGGAAATTCTTAATTATTGCCCTGATGGTGGAAATGGGGATTTTCACTGCTCTTTTCTTAAAGCCACTTCACTAATTTGTGAAGCTCAATTATCTTTTGCTGCACATCAGAAATATATTCTTTGTTTTTTCTCATTGTGATGATGATTAAGGGAATTTGGACGTTCCCTTCTATTTATATTTCTGTGAAACAGCCATGGCTGGATAATTTCATGTTCATAATTCCACTGGAGTGCTCAAAATTGTGAATATGAATGGGAATATACTTCAGAGATATTTTACTCATAAGAATTTCTAGGGGTGCCAATAATTGTGTCCAACGTGTATTTGAGAAAAACATTTATTTCATAATGATATTTCCCCCCATTTTCAATTGTTTTAGTTCAATGAAAGGTTAGATTTTTGTGATTTTTAAAAAAAATAAAAGATCAGAAGGATTAATAATGCAGGTTTATTTTCAGAGCCTTCTTTGATCATATTTACCAAGGGTGCTAATAATTCTGACCACGACTGTACATGCACGTGTGTGTATTTATATCTACATAATAAATATACACAGTAAACACACATATATTATGTAAACATTTTTTTGGGGGGTGTGATTAATCGCGATTAATCGTTTGACAGCACTATCATTTATTTATTATTTCAGTCAGTACTTCAGTACTAGTTTAATACTTCAAAATAAAAAAAGCTTGTATGAATATTAGAAAACATTATTTGTTTATTTATCATTTATTATTATCAGATGAATCTGATGATTTGATTGTTTCTTAATAGTTTTAGCTTTAGTTAACAGTAACAACACTGTTCATTTATTAAGACTTAAACACATTATTTATCTGTTGAAAAAAAAAAAAAAAAGTAAAAAGTCTATTAATAGAATGATCTGCATCATATCTGACCCTGATGTTTGAATCCTATATGGGTTTGTACTTAAACTCCCACTTTTCATTTGAGTGATTGTGAAGATTTCATGGGACAGTGGGAAATAAAGTGGGAGGAGCTTGTAGTGTTCAGAGGTAACCTACATAATTACATGTCTTGAGTTCCCACTGTGATTAATTATATCTGTTGGGGCTTGGAGGAGGGAGCTCTAATTTTGGACTAGGTGAGGGGCAACAAAAATGAGAGAGAGAGAGAGACACAGAGACAGAGAGGAAAGAGAGAAGAGGAGGAAGAAAGACGACTAAGACATTACACGAGCAACAACTTATCAAAATCAGGTTGACAGAATCGGGCTGCGAAGACAGTGGTGCCTCTGAATGCTGCAGGAATTTGATGTGGTTAAAAATATGTTTTCTTTACCGCTTTTTATTCCTCGCTCAGCTGTTTCTCGTCACAGTGTTCCACAAGCATCATGGGAGCAGCGAGTGCCGTGTGCAACAGGATCCGTTTGGATGAGGATCATTCGCTGGTGGTACAATCATCGTAGTTGTTCAGATAGCTGGAAAACTTGGACCAATGCCTTTAATGAAAGAATACGAGACAATATGTTTAATGCTGTGTGTGTTTAGGAGGGGATCATCATCTGGTATAGTGTGTGTGATTATAAACTGATCTGAGCATGATGAGTGTATTGAGGGATTACATGCATTTGTTGCAGGGTTTACAAAGTATATCTTAACAGCCAAAACCAGATGAGACTTCTAATTAACTACATGTCAACGTCATGTAGATTTTATTTATTTATTAATTAATTTATTTAGGGAGGGAGGGTGTTTGCTCATTTATAGTTAGCATATTTTACAACATACATTTTTTTATATTATTATTGATATCAACGGTTTTGTGCAGAATTTCCGATTCATGAGTTGGAATTGGAGCTAGCCTTGTATGTTTTGTAAATAACTCTTTCAATTTTTTTTTCCAATTTTTTCAATAAATATTTTTTATTTCAAGCTTTATTTATTTATTTATGTAGGTTTAGTTTCATTCAAATAAAACTTAACATAATGATTTTGAGTCTATGTGAAGCTGCTATTTATATCAGAGTTTTAGACCAATGAGATTAACTGTGGGCGGGGCTAACCAAAACACTGCCAGAATTTGAAACCAAATAACAAAATGTCCTGTTATGGTCTATGGCACTTTAAGATGTATATATACATTTAGATTATTCTATATTACAAGATAGTACATTTAGTAAATGACAAAACAATGCTAGCGAAAAACTGAAGCATATAGAATTTGCAACTGTGTATTCTGTTAATCTCATCTGTCTGAATCTTGATGTTTGACCATATTCAGCTAGACTAGAATTAAAACTAGGCTTAACCACAAATTCACGCTGGGCTACACTGGTCTTTCCAGCAGGGAAGCCGTCTTAAAAGGGAAACGCAGTGTTCCTCTCCGAATCATCACAAGCACATTCAATCACGGCACGGATGGCGGCGAGCCTTTGGGTGAGGGCTTTAATCTCTCCTCTGACAGCGCTGAGAACAGCAGAGGTAGTTTGTTTGGGTGTATTACTGCTGGAAGAGAACTTGGGCCGTGTGAATGGCTGGCGCTCAGAGGTGGTGAGCCAGGCCTGGTAATAGGATTACACGAATGAATGGTTTCCTTGCACCTTCATCATTTAAGGCTAACAGTCCACATGATGGAAAGCAATTAAAGCTAACGCTTTGACGAGAGCAGATTGGTTGACATTGACACCGCATCACAGTGGGAGGGCAGAGGGCTTCACAAACACACGAGCAGACAGTTGCTGAAGTGTTGCGTGTCTGTTCGTCTGGTTTAATCAGTGAGAATGTTAAGGAACTGAAGCGGCAGGTTCTAGGTGGTTGTTCGTATGTGTTATATTGTGAATGATGTGAAGCGACAAATAGGCAGCATTTTTATATCAAACCACTCAATGAACATGAAACAAACATTTCAAAAAGCTTTTGGGTAGAAGGTTTCTTATGGATTCTCTTTTTCATACAGTAAGAACTGACATTGATTACATACTTACCTCATCAATTTTAAATGAATAAAATAAAATTGATTGACTTATATCATTCAGTATAACTCATTAAGAAACTAAGCAAGTTTCTCTCTCTCTCTCTCTCTCTCTCTCTCTCTCTCTCTCACACACACATATTATATATTTCAAGAGAACATTTTTCTCTTGAAATTCTACTAACATTTATTTATTTATTTGCATAATATCCTTGAGTTTATGTGAAGCTGCTGTTTATTTCAGAGTTTTATACCAGTGACCTACACTGTAAAAAAAAAAAGTTGGGCAAACTTAAAATTTTAAGGCAACCAGCTTCAGCAGATTTTTGAGTTTTCTCAACTTCTTGTTTTAAGTTTATACAACAAAAAGTTGAGAAATTTCCTAAAAAATAAGTTGAGAAAACTCAAAAACTCTTAAAATTTTAAAATTTTTTACAGTGTATGGCATTGTACTTATATTAGTCTACATAAGATATTGTGTTTGTGTAAATGATCATTGCTGGGGTAAGTTAGTTAGTTAGTTAGTGAGTGGGTGAGTGAGTAAATAAATAGTTTAGTTAGTGAGTAAATAAATAAATGCAAACAAACAAACAAACAAATAAATAAATAAGCATATATATTTTACAACTCTGTATGACCATATTCAATTGTTTGCTTGCAACTTTAACTTATTTTGAATAAAAAAGGCATTTGGTAAGTCTTCTAGCTCTGGTTTGGACAGTATTACACATGCACACATCGATTCGAAAACACCTAAAAATGATTGTATGATTTGTTGCTATATCATCGAATGCAGCCATTTCACTCAAAATATGCTAAATTGTACCTTTAGGGTTTGAAACAGCTTGCCACTTGGAAAATACCTTCAAAAGTACATCTTAGTACCTTTTTGACACTTAAAACGTGTATATTAGTATATTAAAGTAATAATATACACTCGCTGAGGACCAATAAGGTGCAAAGCAATACATTTTGGTGATGTACAGCCAAAGGTACCATTTTTACACATTTATTTCTGATAGTGCTGGATTACTGCAGCATTCAATTTTAACATTTTCCTCAACTGTCACAAGAAATGCAAAACTGCAGTTTATTTGGTCCTAGAACAAAACATGATACTTGACAGATATTCAATCCTACCGAACAGAGAGAAATTTAGAACGGATAAGCAAATCGAATGAAACCTAAACCACCAAACTAAATAAAGACCACAGGCTGGAGTTATGAGAATGATAAAGCAGTTTTGAGAAACTCTGCAGAAGAGGTCATCAACAACAGAAAGCTGTTGAGCTTCGATTGCAGATATGATATCTGCTGTGGAGTAAAACTTGGAGAAACTTCACTGTTATATGTGTTTCTGATGAACCGCAACTTAAAAATGCAGTCCAAGATACTCTTGGCAGTCGGCGGTAATCATTCATGTCACAGTGGAGAGGAAATTGGCAACTGGGAGGACAAATCTGCTGAGGGTAGAGGCATCCCAAAATGATCCTCAATGTTTTTTGTTTTTTTTTGTGGTCTATATCTATGACAGTGCTTTACAAATGATGAGACACATGTGCCAGTTTTCAATGACAGAAAGTAAACTTAAGTTGACGCACTTTGGTCCCTGGAGCACTGTTTTCAAAGCAACTAAGCAGAATCTATCAAACTGCTGTACACTTACAAACAAACAAATAAATAAACAACACATACATGTTTAGAACTGTATATTCACAGTACATACAAATGATAATGGCAAAAAATAAATAAAAAAATGTACCATTAAGATGTTCTCAGGCAACATCATCACATATAGGTAGGTTTACAATAATATTAAATTTGTTAGTGCAATAGGTAACGTAATCAACATTTTTGCTTTGTTTATTTAGGTTTATATTAAATTTTATTTTAAATTCTATTAAATGACCTAAAGTTAATTAATGTGACTTGAAATGTTAAAAATGAAAATTAGTTATATAGAGAATTAGTAAATAATTAGTAAAAAGTGTAGATTTCATCATTTAATTCAAAATGCATTGCATGCGAAGTATTAAATATAATTTATATATATATATATATATATATATATATATATATGTATTTATATACAACTTATGAAAATTAATCAAATTGTTTATTGTTAGTTCAGTAGTAAGTAATACTTTTTTTGCAACATTTATTAATTTAGGTATTTTTTTAATTTTATTTCTTTAATTGGTACAGTTAAATAATAATAATGTAAAGTGAAATGCAAAATATATCACTGTTCTCAATATTAAAATAATATCAATACATGTATATAGCAATAATGTAATCAATGCATTAATAATAATAAAAAAATAATATATACAGTATATATATATATATATATATATTAAAATTAATAAAAAGTGTTGTTCATTGTACTTAATGCAGTTACTAAATTCTAGTGTAATGTCTTACTGTCATGTCCATCACCTTCTTCACTTACTGGCTGCCTGTGTCAAAGTCCTGCTCATTTCAGTGCTTATCCAATCATTTTATACATATGCTGGGCCAAAAATGTATTGATTTGAAAGCCCAGTGTTCAATAAACAGATAATTTATCCCATTCTCATGACGGTCTCATAGAGTCCAAATGAAGTGCAGCAGCCATTTTTTTTTTTTTTCTTCTTCATCCCATTGTGCAATCAGCATGGATCTGTGCTTTGTTGCAATCAATGACACCATAAACTCTGGGATAATGCGGTATGCTATTTTACACATTTATTGAAATGCCTGAAAAGTATTAAACAGATATACATGACATTTGCTGCATTTTCAAATGAAATTATAGGAGAAGCTCTGCTTCCTGGGCAGTTTTAAAGCTTATCTTATTGGGCAAAACTTTTGAAGTGCAATAATGACTATTTATGTAGAGATAAAATGTTAAGATGTCAACTCAGCATTTCATAGACTCGTAAATCAGGAGCAAAGTCCTTTCTTTGCCTTGCAGCGACTATTGAACTGTACAGTAAGTGCTACTTTAAAGCCTTGGTATGGAGTGCTCTCTAAGCACAAATCAGCACTTGTGGCGTACACATTTTCATCAGAAAAACATGAATATGACTGGCAGCCGATGCCGGGAAGCAACGCACACCTGACACAACTTCAATCTCATCAGAGTAGAATACAAAAGACGTGCCGGTGTCCCAGTTCGAGGAGTTCCCAGAGGAGAAACGCTTCTCTCTTCCTCTCCTGTGCGTCATTATCCCAACTAAATCTGAACTGGGCCGCCTGGCAATCTGTGCAGCTCTGTGTTCACAGCAGCAAGCTTCTGGCTACAATGACGATACAAACTCCTGCCCTTCATTAGCATTGAAAATACTGCCGATACCATCTCCAATTCCCCGACTTAGTGAACACCTTTTCCCCTACGGACTCTGCTTACCTGTCACTCCATTTTATTAGTGGTGCTTTCTCCACTGTTACTATTGCTCATGCTCAGGGGAAGGGATTTGAACCCCCCCCCCCCCTAAGCATTCAGTCCCAAGCATTAATATTAATGATGTGTTTTTTGGAATATTTTTGGAAGCTACTGGTTATTAAAATCACAATGCTTATCCATATGTTATTCTGGAATGAATTTAAGAAAAGTTTGAACTTTTAATGATGCAACAGTTCAGCATTGCTGTAATTAAGTTAAGTATGATGTGAATATGCTATGACTTTCTTGAGAAATCTTGATATTGCTAAATGTTCATCTCAGAACATTCCGCTCGCACCCTGTAATGTTTAATGATGCTGGAATATGACTTACTGCCTGTAATTACCTGAAAACACATGTTTAGAAGCCTATGGCAAAGTTGCATTGACCTCTATATGTACTTTAGTGCACTAGAAGACGGAAACATCAGCCTTCAACACTCTTAATAGAATAATTCACCCGCAAATGAAAATTGTCATAATTTATTGTTGTTACTGTTATTGTGTTATCATTGAATTTAATTGAATGAAAAGGTAAGCAAATAAATAAATAAGTGTAATTAAAATACAGAAATAAAAAATAGAAATGAACAAACAAACAAATAAATAAATAAGAATCAACATGATTAACTAACGTTTAAGTATGATCAAGTGGTCATTAGAGTTATCATAGTTAAACAAAACTAAATTAAGCATTAAACAATATATGTAATACAGTGTGTGTGTGTGTGTGTGTGTGTGTGTGTGTATATATATATATATATATATATATATATGAACAGTACATAGTACATGGGAAGCTCTCTGAAAGCTCACGGTTGTCAGAAGACTGTCAGAAAGACAGTCTCAAATTTACGCAGGTTTATTTATTTAATGCTTTTTTTTTTTTTTTTTTAAATGTTGCCATTTTTCTATCACTAATCATGCTGAGAATTCAGAAAATAAGTATCACAGGCCAAATAATTACTTGGAAGACAGCTAACTTTGATCCGAAACAGTCAGCAGTGGTGTCAGTGACTGTGTTTGGCAGGCTGGGATCATTGTAAACGTTCCTGTCAAACCTGTTGCTATGATTCATTTCAGAGCATGAACTGCTGTTTTATGTAGTTGATCCCATATTTAGTGAAAATAGGTATTAATTAATTGCTTTCATCAAGAGCTCTTTTTTGTCACCGTGGTGCTCTGATCTGTGGTGTGTGATTCAACCTGCACCGTTTGTGCCACAGACATGAATGATAGTTTTAAATGTGTGGTTTGTTGAGAAAAGGTGTGTTATTATTTCTCTAAGCAGATTAATTTTTGATCACATGACCTTTGTGTGATAATCAGGGTAAATGATTTTGGAATGTTGCCATTTTTCTTTGTTCCTGATTTAATTTTAATTTGAGTTCATTTTATTATTTGTGGTGCTGTATGCAGCACGTGCTTGTCATTATTATTATTATTATTATTATTATTATTATTATATTTCTGTAAAGCTTTATTTTTATTTCAGTAGCATTATAAATTTCATATTTTGACTCCGTTTCTAATTAAGTAAAAATTATTTTAGTCTTTTTTTATTTTACTGAAAACAATTTTTAGCAGTTTAGGGTTTTATTTAGTTTTTCACCTGATTTCTCCACCCAATGTCTTTTAGGCATGTTTAAAACAAAGCTCACTCATCATTTTCCAATCAAGTAATTTTTTTCATCTTCAGCTTTATTTCAATTCCTGATTTATTATCTTTTTTCAGCATTTTTGCCCATTTTATTTAACCTAGTTTCTTCACCCAGTGTCTCTTTCAGGCATATTAAACAAAGTTAACAAAATGACACAGCAGTAATTACAAACTTAAACACTCTCAGGGGGAAAAGCAGTCACTGGCATGGTACCTTTTCAAAAGGTACAAATAAGTACCTCTGACGTACTAATATGGACCTTTTAGGGGTAAATAAGTTACTTTTGAAAGGGAACAATCCCATTTACAGCTTTTGTACCTTTTTTATGAGAGCGCATAATAAATCGTATGACAGGGTAGCAGAATACTTTTAAAATGTCAGTCCTTTCATACAGTTTCTTTCAATGTAACCCTGAACAAAGAAAGACACAAAGTCCATAACCTGGCAATGCAGGGTCACAGATCAGTCCATCCTTGAGAAATCAGCAGCTGAAAGGCTTCAAATGTTCCAGTAACAAAGGTAACTCTTGGCCATGAGGAACGGATTCAAGCCGTCTGTACGCTCCACCAGCTCCTCCTCTGTTTGACTGAAAAGACATTGCTTGAGTCTGGCAACTTTGACATTTGGCATTCATTTTTCGTGAAGGCGGCTGTTGTTTAAGGTTTTTTTTCTGTTCCTTTTACCTTTTCATGCACTTTTCAGTTATTTGACAGTGTCTGGACTTTCAATGAAAGTTTTTTTTTTTTTTTTAATCAAGGAAGAATGCTGCAAACGGGGTCTATTGATCAGTGCTTGGCCTGCAGGTAGCGTGTTGGTGTTGAGCAGAAGGGCTATTGAGAGATAGACGTTGTAAGTAGTCAATTTATAGCAGTGTCTTGGAGAACATGCTGGACTTCTGCTGCCAAAGACCTGCAACGTTTCATTATCTGAGCTCTGTAGAGTAGAACTTCAGAGGGTGATGGGAGATGAATCCTTGATGGAGTTTCAGTTCATTGAGTTAAAGCAAGTTAAAGAGTTAAACCAATATAATGGTCAGACGAGGTGCTCGAAGATTCCACATGCACTGACCTTGAAAGATTCATAAACGTCTTTTATAGTGGTTAAAGGAATAGTTTAGAGAGAGAGAGAGAGAGAGAGAGAGAGAGAGAGTTGTGTTCAAATTAATAGTAGTGTGTTTAAAAAAGTGAGTAGAGCTCAAAATCCTTATAATAACACAAATGCATTGGGAACATTGCACATTCTATTCTAAATCAAAGCATGAAGAAAAATTTAGCAAATGTGTTATTACTTTACAGAAAGTGAAGAAAAAGGAATGTTAGGCTGTTCAAAAAAAAATAGCAGTGTCTGCATTTTTCTTTACAAAGTCAAACATTTGCTGTATAAACAGAAAAATGCTTTAGCTTGTGAATCACTGAACTAATATTTAGTTGTATAGCCACGGTTTCTGAGAACTGCTTCACATCTGTGTTGCATGGAGTCTGGCACCTGTGAAAAAGGTATTCCAGCCCAGGACGATTGCATTTCTTGGTTTTGCCTCAGATACAGTATTTTTGATGTCACCCCACAAGTTTTCGATTGGATTAAGGTCTGGAGATCGGGCTGGCCACTCCATAACATTCATCTTGTTGGTCTGGAACCAAGATGCTGCTCGCTTACTGTTGTGTTTGAGGTCGTTGTCTTGTTGAAACATCCATTTCCAGGGCATTTCCTCTTCGGCACAAGGCAACATGACCCCTTCAAGTATTTTAATGTACTCAAACTGATTCATGATCCCTGGAATGTGATAAATAAGCCCAACACGTAGTATGAGAAACATCCCCATATCATGATGCTTGCACCACCATGCTTCACTGTCTTCACAGTGTACTGTGGCTTGAATTCAGTGTTTGGGGGTCGTCTGACAAACTGTCTGCGGCCCCTAGACCCAAAAAGAACAATCTTGCTTTCATCAGTCCTCAAAATATTGACTGGCCATTTCTCTTTAGGCCATTCAATGTGTTCTTTGGCAAATTGTAACCTCTTCATTTTTTTAACAATGGGACTTTGCAGGGGCTTCTTGTCGATAGCTTGGCTTCACATAGGCGTCTTCTAATTGTTACAGTACTCACAGGTAACTTTAGACTTTCTTTGTTCACCCTGGAGCTGATCATTGGCTGAGTCTTTGCCATTTTGGCTATTCTTCGATCCATTTGAATGGTAGTTTTCCATTTTCTTCCACATCTTTCTGGGTTTGGTTGCCATTTTAAAGCATCTGATATCATTTTAGCTGAGCAGCCTATCATTTTCTGCACATCTTTATATGTTTTCCCCTCTCTAATCAACTTTTGAATCAAAGTACGCTATTCTTTTGAACAATGTCTGGAACGACCCATTTTACTCAGATTTTCAGAGAGAAATGCAAAGTTTTGCACAATGCACAATTTGCTGTCTTCGTCCTTAAATAAGGGCCACTTGTTTGACACCAGTTTTTTCACAGAATGATTTAGCTCTCTAATTAAACTCCACACTGTTATTATTTTGAACACGCCCTTTTCAGAATCAACAGCATGCATGTCATGACTGTTGGGTCTGTTGGTTTTCTATTACTCTACCACACCTACTAGTAAAATATTTGCCATGTAGAAATATAATTTATACCAAAAACAGTGATTGATCTGGTTAGTGATGTTGGACTGCTGTTATTTTGAACACAACTGCATATATATATATATATATATATATATATAATATATTATGACTCCAAAACTAGCTAAAATAAACAAATCAAGTTTTAGTTTTTGACGCACAGTATATTATACAATTTGGTTCCTTTCCTTTATTTAAAATGTATATTAAATTTAATAAATTTATATAAATAAATAAATTTAATAAAAATAAATTAAATTTATAAAATTTAATATAAATTTTAAGTTATATTTAAAATTGATATATATATATATATACGTTTGCAGGTATGTTTAGACTTTCTTTTCAAGTCCGTATATGTTAAATGATGTAAATAAATAATTATAATAACTATACATAACCTTTATCTTTGTTTGTTATACTGGTGGTGTAAAGGAATAAAGATGACTCCTTACCTTATGTGTGTCTTTACAGGTATGTTTAGACTTTCTTTCGAGTCCATATATGTTAAAGGATCTAAATAATAAGATAACTATAAATAACCTTCTTTATCTTTGTTTTATGTACTGGTGGTATAAAGGAATAAAGATGACTCTTACAGCATGTTTAATGTTATTTTATCTGATGACTTGTTAATGTGTCATTGTGTCATTACTTTACTTTGAGGGACCCATCATTATTAACTACCCACAAACTAACATCAACTCATGGTTTGTTTATGCATAATTTTGTCATGACTTTACTTGAGAGGACCTATCATAATTAACTCATTATTAACTACCCATACACTAGCATCTACTAATGGCTTGTTAATGCATTATTGACCTGACTTTACTAGAGGGGGCCCAATCATAATTGATTACCTACTACTACTTACTAAACTCAGCTCATTAATAATTTTATACTTTCTATCAAACACATTTGTACTAACTCAGTGAGTATTCAGCCTGGTTAAGAGATGTTGTGTGGATTTTCAAGAAGTCAGAAAGCGGAGGTACAGTATCGTCACGACCTGCGTCTGGATGGAGAGTGAACTTTAGTGATATCCAGCAAACGCTCTGACCTTTGGGCATTTCTTTAGGAATTGTTCTACAAATGATCTTTGTGGTTTTTGAATTATTATTATGATTAGTATTATATATGTGTATAAGTCGTAGCAGGGTGAGTTTAAGATCAATTATTAGTGTATTTAGTATTTTCTACACTTGATGAGGAGGATCAACTAATCCTTTGCCACCCAGTAATGTTTATGGCAATGCTGAAGATGTCAAAAGCTCAAATTATGATTGTATTAAATTATTTTAATTTATTTCAAAGTCAGAGTATTTCTTATTCCTTCTTAAAGAGGCTGTTTGATTTAGTTTACCCATAAATGTTCATTAATACATTAACTATCAAACATGTACTAACATGTAGTTAAGGCTGCTGTTATTCATGCGTGAATCCATATGACTCCAGTTGTAGTTAAGGATAGCTCTTCATTAGTTCATGATTAGTTAACAACTTTAGTAATCATTAGTATTTGATTAATTAAGTATTAATTTAGGCATTAGTACATGATTGTTTATGTACCCTTATTGTAAAATGTTTTTATAAAATATATATATTTACATTTAGTCATTTAGCAGAAGCTTTTATCCAAAGCGACTTGGAAAATGGAAGCAATCAAAATCAACAAAAGAGGAATGATATGCAAGTGCTATAACAAGTCTCAGTTAGCTTAACGTAGTACACATAGCAATGTTTTTAAATATATATGATTTAAAAAATATGCTTCTTCATAAATCATTATAATATGCTGATTTGCTGCTCAAAAAGCATTTCTTACTATCAGTGTTCATATTTTTGTGGAAACGGTGATACCCCCCCCCCCCAATATAAAGAGTCCTTGCTGAAACATCAATTTCTTATTGATTGATTGATTGTTAATAAAAGCTTGATTGTTACAAAATGTCAGAGCTGAAAAGCCAAAGTATAGTGCACACATTGTTTGGGTTACTTTTATGTTGTTGTTGTTGTTTTTTTGTGGCTTGAACTACCCTTTTAAAGGGGTCATATGATGCGATTTCAAGTTTTGCTTTCTCTTTGGAGTGTTACAAGCTGATTGTGCATAGATATTATTGAAGTTGCAAAGACTAAAGTCTCAAAACCAAAGACATATTCTTTATCAAAGGTAAGACTCGACCACGCCCCCTAAAACGGCTCATTCTGACACGCCCCCACATGTCTACGTCATGATGTGGAAATATTTGCGTAAGGCGTGGTTTCAGTAACCGCAGTAGTGTTGTGGGTTGTGTGTGTGTGTGAGAGTAAGAGAGAGAGAGAGAGAGAGTCACAGTGGAGTCCGCTGTCTTAATCGCGGCTTGTGTACAAACACATACAAGCTTCATCACTGTGTCTGTCACACGACTCTGTTCCCCTCTCGGGCTTGAACTGATGGTAAAACTAATGACATTATTAACTGTCTTTACATTTATTTTGAAAGATGAAGCTTGCGATTATGGAAAGGGGCGTTACATTTCCGACTAGTGCTTGCTGTGTTCGGCCAATCACAATGCTCTGGGTCAGTTGGCCAATCAGAGCAGACTGTGCTTGTCGGAAGGAGGGACTTTGTAGAAAACGAAGCGTTTGAGAGAGGCGGGGCATAGAGGACCTACAATAATGTACGGTATTTGAAAAATAATGTGTTTTTTGAACATTAAAGCATGTCAACATATTCTGTTACACCAAATACACAAAATAATGATCTTTAAAAAAGCATCATATGACCCCTTTAAGATCAGGATCTGAGGTGAACAATGCTGTTTTCAACATTACAAACAAATCTACAATTCCTAACATCTGAGGTGATGGCTAGCAAACTGAGATCTGTCAAAGAGAAAATAATTTTAAACAGTTGTACTGTACGGTTTTGACCTTAAAGCTAATAACTTGTCACCAGTTTTTCTGCTGACAGATGCCGTCAGCGGCCAACACACCGTCAAGCAGTACACAATAAATCCTCAATCCTGTTCACCCGGCTAGATGACTCTCTCTCTCTCTCCTCTCATTTCTGTTTCTCATGTGCTCTTGTTATGAAGTTTCTTCATAGTGAAGATGTTCACTGATTAATGCATTGTTATCATTTATGTAAAACATCACAGGTTTTACTCCATTCTTCTCTTCTCTGTAGCACATATGAACAGGTGTGTCTTATTCAATGAAAAATACACATTCTAATTCCAAACAGAATTTTGTTTAATTTTATCGATTCATTATGTTTGTAACTGGAAATGTAACAAGCTCTTAGTTCAAGGCAGTGTCCTGTTGCTAGCAGTGTGATGAATTTCCAATCTGTATTAATACACAAATCCTACTTTGCCTGAAACAAATTATCACACCAGTCCAAATGTGCAAATATACATAGTTCTCATTTATTTGCCTTAATTTGCCTCACAATGCAGGCAAATACAGTGTTACTTTGGCTGATGTGAAATGACATGAACATCTGTTGCTAAATGAATACGGTGTTGCTAGTGGCTTTGACTGATTTAAATATCTGACTCACCTTTATAGTGGCTTTATAGTGGCTTTTTGTGCATAATGTGCTCTAAAGCCTTTCAGGGTGTACCTGTTTTATTTTAAATTGTTTCTGCATGAATGTTCTCCAGAGGTGTTTTGCAAACTTTTTTGTGCTAAGCCCAGAGTTGGAATAAATAATGCTTTCTCAGAAGGTTTCCTGCAGTGCAGATGCATCCTTGAATTAAGAGGATGATTTAATTCATTAAGAGGTCCTTCTCATGAATTAAACTGAACTGGGAGGTTTAACATTGCAAACTAACCAAAGGCTTTATACGATGGCTGTAACTTAATATGTTGTGTTATAGTGGTGTATTGGTATGTATGTATGTATTTATTTACACCAAGTATCAGTGTGATTAATTTATATACATGCACCTGTTAAAAATACGTAAATTGACTTTATTATTGAATTAAAATTTTCAAATTTTGAATTTAATTCATGAGACTTTTCTATGGATTTATACAAATAATCATTTGACAGCCCTGTGTATTATTTAAAAAAAAATAAAAAAAAATAAAAAACGTGCTCGTGAAACGGTTTATAGTGCAAAGAAGCTGGCGCGTTCAGTACAGCAATATGTTTTTCACATTGCTCAGAGGGAAAACTTGTCTAGTTTTATTGCTGAATTACACTTGATATGACCCAAGATCTCTTTAGTTAAGTAGTAATAAAAAACACATTTTCATCTCTATTTCTGCATTAGTAAATTCCTCTGACACAAAGGGAGTTTGCTGATGAAAGACAGACTCGTCTTCACGTACCTCACACTGTTTGTTTCCTCCACCTATGGCATGACCCTATACACATTGTCATGTGTTGTTTTTGAAAGTTTCCCACAGTTTACCCCCTTTTAATATTCTCTTTAGATGTTGTCAAACCGTATGACATTTCAAAGGTCTGTAGTGAGAAACATCACTGAAGACCGGGTGGGAAACTGTGATTTGCGATGCCTTCATGCGTTTCTTTGTTTCATTTATTTATTTATTTCCCTCACAAACTTTTTTTCTCCCTTTCCCAGTACAAACAAGTCAGCGGACGGATATGATGTTATGCAAATCAGCTCTCAAGGGGACAACATGACAAGCCCCCAGAACAAAAAATCAATACCGAGAACAATGAACAAGCGACTCGCCAACAAAAAGACACTTTCCTCCACTTAAGATGCCAAAAATATATTTGGTGCCTGCACAAAGCTGCATGTGCCAAGGCAACGATTTTGAACCTAAATGCATTTATAATTTGTTTTATCCACATTTTAAACGCACGTCCCCACGTCGCACAACCTCGGTGTTACCGAAGAGCTTCCGCACGGTTTCATCCTGCAAAATGAAGAGACTATGCAAATGTAAACATATGTCTGTGCTATCCTGCGAGGTAATTGCGATAGCTTGAGGTGAATTCCCCTGCTGGGCGATTTAGTGCGTGCTTGATTAATTACCTTTATCAAAGAAAGGCCTTCCGGCTCTTTTTTCCCCTCCTTTATTTCCTAAGGCAAGTCCTTAAAATGTGTTGAATAAGCAGAAGGATGTTTCTCTGGGGTTTGTAGCTCGCAAACGTGTAAAAGGTTAGCAAGGTATAGACAAATGAATTTGTCAGAATCCAACGCGACTAGAAGGCAATCACGCGACGCTCGGCGGCTGGGGATGTCAGCTAGTTGACAGCGTTTTGGGTTTCCGTCCCGACCGGTGTGAGTCGACACAAAAGAGCCATTCAGAAACAGGAAAAACAATTATCTTCAGATTGCCGCGTTTGATTGAGTTCATGACATTTTCCGAATCCGAATGCATTTGAAGCCGTCAGGTTGCAGGCCTCGCATAAAGCAGTGCTTATTTCATGCTTTACTGTCACCTAATTGGGTTGTCTGACAATATGCACCCGTTTTCGTCGCAGTATGCGGTTAATTGATTTAATTTATAAGCTCATGATATGCAATTGCTCTTGTCTAATTTGGAGCGATCGTCGTTATGTTCGAGAGATAATAAAAAGAGACATAACTAATGGTGGAGATTAGCGACATAAATGAAGGTGCTTTACCTCTGTATCGCGACGTAATGAGATAAACAGCCCTGGCATTTTTTATTTCACTGTTTCATTACCAAATGCTTTCAGATTGAAGTCGTTTAATTTAACTCAAGTCATAAGCAATGCATTCGGCCTAAGTTTCCTTTGACGGATGCTTAGTTTTTGAGTAATGGACCCAAATCAAAGCAAAACATCACGGTGCATAACTTCAGATCACGCCATTGAATTTTCCATCTCATTATATGCAATATAAAGTAGTCCCCAAAAGTGTTTGCATACTTGAGACACACTATACCATGTATAGACACACTTTACAGGTGTCAAACATTAATAGAACATCAAATAAATAAACTAATTAAAAGAATATTGTTTTCATGTGTTTGGGGTCTCACAAAGTTCTATCTATCGGTCGGTCGGTTTATTTAATTTTATTTATTTACTTATTTAATTTTATTTTACAAAATATCAAATCCAGTGTTTATTTTAAAGGAAGTTCTCAAACATGCGTTTTAAGCAAAATATTTAACAAAATGAGTTTGATAGGTATGCAAATTGAAAATGATAACAACAACAGATATTTTGGGCATTTTGCAGGTTTCAAATTTGAATAAAATATCAAAAAAATTTGCATGTGGATGAAAACATTACAGAAATATTGTCTTCATGAGTATGGAAAGAAATTGTCTCAGAAATCGATTGATTGATTTGATTGATTGGATTGATTGGATTGATTGATTGATTGATTGATTGATTGATTGATTGATTGATTGATTAATTCATTCATTCATTCATTCTCTAACAGCATTCGTTTACAGATCTAATTAAATGACGTTCAGTTTTAAGTGCAACTCAAGTGTCCAAATACTTTTCTATCTCTCTACTTGCTCTCCTCAGCCTCGCTTATTAACTCAGCAGAATGTCCTTTGCTGTAGCATAAACCGTCTCTTCCTTCATTACACGAGCAACCTAGTGGAGCCCAGCATGTCTGTTTCTTTGGACTGTTGCTGTGGCCTGGCAGCGTTGGCTCTCTGAGGACACGAGAAAAGGCAAGTTTCAGTGGGCAGAAAGCATCCTGGGAAAACTCATCCGCCAGTCAGCTTTGTGATCTTCTGCCCAGGAGCTCAGAGAAGGGCCAATTTCATCAGATACTTCTAGCAATGCATGACCTGTCCGGTTTGAAACACTGGCTGTGAATGAAAAGAAAATGAGGACTGGTGACTGTTAGATACGGCTGGCCGTGAGGCTCGAGGGAAGGGAGAGGTTTTTTGCTTGAAGCTGCGCTTTATCAATTTGAATTCAAACAGCCGAGACTGTGAAAGTGCTAAGATGTGATGTTAGCATCATGCACATTCAATTTCAGATTTACCTGGACTAAAAACATCCCTAAAAACTAAAAACTACTGGGCCCTTTATCTCCAAAATAGTTGTGTTGTATCAAAATAAGCTGCAATTTTACTCTGATAGTCAAAAGTTGTGGTTACACAATTCTCTGTTAATCTTGCATGTCTTTGAAATCCTATATGGGACATATACTGTATGTGTTGTTTAATATGTATATGGCTGTGTCTATATGAGCAGCATCTAACTAAAGTAAAACTTAGTAAGTAACTGATCTGAGATGCAATTTGTAGCCGGTCATTTCACTAACAGCCACATAAATACGCACTAAACATGAATCTGTAGCTCTAAGATTGTAGTACGTTGTAGTTTTTTACAACTTTCAATAATGTAAATCAGTGCTTATCCCCATTGCAATGTATTGTACTCTGATTTAACCAACAAGCCAAAGTTATTTTACTATCAGTGAGCTACTACTTTAATTTTAGTTAAAGTTTTAGTAATTTTGTTGTGTTTTTGCCATTTTTATGTATTTTTTTTATTTTGTATATATAGTTTTGTTTGTTTTTATTTCAGTTTTAGTTATTTCAGTGCATCAGTGTAAACTACATGAAAATGAGAAATGCTAACCAAAAAAAAGAAGAAGAAAAAAAAAGACTTGCACTAAATGAATAGTGCTGTGCATCAATCGCATTCGCCCTTTTCCTAGCATGCACTGGGGCATGAATAATTAATACGGTTACATTGTTTGACTGTTTGCTAGAATAGTAATGCATTTGTTGTTGATTTTGCTAGCACATGATATAAATTTGTTCTTCTATTAAATGATTGTGATTGTAACCCTCTGTGTTTCATCATTAAACTTACCTTTCAGAAGTGTTTTTTTTTTTCATGTGATGAAGAAGAAGAAAAAAAAAACATGAGGGGAAACACATAATTGTCAGGATTGTGGACTGTTTTTTTCCGTGATTTACCCCTGTCCTTCCTGAGTTCCCTTTTATGGTTATTTTCCTGTTCTTGTTAAGTTTATTGATTATCCCTATACCTGTTTCAGTTTTCCTTGATCACCTTCCTTGTGTTTAAAAGTCCTGAGTTTTCCCTTAGTGGTTGTCCGATCTACTTTGTTACTTCATTGTTTGTTGCATACTCTGCATTTATCATTAAAACCATCTTGTTTGAACTTACCCCTCTTGTCCCTGGCTTGAGACGTGACAATAATAGTGCACAATGTAACATCAAGTAAATTCTCTGCTACTAAGAGATACTTTATCTCAAGAGGTAATTGTTGCAATGATGGCATTTCAAGCCATTCAAGCCTAACATACAGTATTCATTCAATATGGCATTTCATTCTTTAAAACAGTAAATATAGTTTGACAGTATACTGCTACTAGATGATTTTGACTCTGATCTTAATTTTTTTTTTTTTGTCAAAAACAATACTGTAAATTGAATGCAGGCTCCAAATAGGATTTCTCCCATTGAGAAAGACGTCTCCAGTTCTTCAGCGTTCATTCCTATGAACCCGAGCAGCAGGATTCACAGGCAAAGAAATCAATGATCCACACAGCAGAGTAACACAGTCTTTGCATGGAAAGTCGTCCCAGCAGGGTCTCTATAGTGATTTTCCATGGTAAATAAATACTCATTGGTGTCCATTGAATCCTCCGTAGGGCTTTCAGCTCTGAAGTGACAGACAAATATTTGCATTTCCGTTTCTATAAGCTTCGACCGTGAATAATGCAGTCCAAACCGGATAATTTGCTTTGGTTGTTGTCAGTCATCTTCTCTAACTTGTTGTTTGTATTACTTTTGTATGGAGAGATGGGTGTATAACTTGTGATAAGGTTCAAAAAATACCTTTTTTTCTACATATTTATGCCAGTCAGGGACAAATGAAAATAACAGATGTACTTAGATGAATGCAAATGTTCTTATCAACTGATAATTGAAAAAAGGGAAAATGCAGTTAATGCCTGCTCTGAACAAAATTGATTTGTGCATGATGGTATTCTTATTCGTATTTGCAAAGTGGTTTTAATTAAGCGACCAATTTAAACTGGAGGACAAATAGTTCCTCTTGTGAGTTAAGAAATCTATTAATTTCGCCGCAGCGTAATAGGCAGAAGTAACCTCCTCTTTCTCTGGATTTCAATCTAATGGCAAACAAATGCGATACTCTCAATAAGAGGTGTAGAGTAATGATCAGGTCATTAAAGAGCCATTATGGTTCTTCTGCAATTTCACATATGCTAAATAGTTTTGCTTCCGTTTGTTATGAGACTCGAAGCAGAACAAGAAACAAGCAGCTATTTAAAGCGCATGGAAAATATCACTGCCACCGAACTCTATGCACAAAGATGCCCGAAAAGAAACAAACGAGCATATAAATAAATAAACTTCTTGAACTTTAGTATCCAGCAGAGGAACAGCTTGCTGTTTGTTTATATTATCATGTATTTTGATTCTGCCGTTCCTCCTGAAGGATTGAATTTCTACAGTAGAAGTGTAAATTTTGTACATTTCATTGCAGGGTAATGTACTGTAAAAACGACAGAAGCGGCACTGATGCGTCTGCTCCGAGAGACAGTTCAAACCCACACCTGTCACAAAGGAAATGCTTGTGTACTTCTTTTTACGTTTTGAGGCGGTATGCAACTAGCTTCCATTTTGCAGTATCAAAGTGCTGACAAAGTAGTGTGCTTCCTTTTAAAATAAAGAGTAGAATTGAGGATTTAAACAATATATTCATACTTTAAGAAATATGTAAAAATATACATATGAGAGATGAATGAATGAATGAATGAATTAATTAATTAATGAATAATCAGTATTTTTTTGAAAGAAATAAATACTTTTATTCAGCAGGGATGCATTAAATTCATCAAAATAATTTTATGGTGTTACAAATATGTCTATTTCAAAGAAATGCTGTTCTTTTTACTTTACTATTAATAAAAGAAAAAAGTATCAAAGTTTCAAAAAAAAATATGAAACTGTTTTCAACATTGATGATAATCAGAAATATTTTTGAGCAGCAAATCAGCATATTAGAATGATTTCTGAAGGATCGTTTTACTATATATTCGAATATATATATATATAATAGATAGATAGATAGATAGATAGATAGATAGAACCCGAATTCCGGAAATGTTGGGATGTTTTTTTTTTAATTTGAATCAAATGAAAACTAAAAGACGTTCAAATCACATGAGCCAATATTTTATTCACAATAGAACATAGAGAACATAACAAATGTTTAAGCTGAGAAATTTTACAATTTTATGCACAAAATAAGCTCATTTCAAATTTGATGCCTGCTACAGGTCTCAAAATAGTTGGGACGGGGGCATGTTTACCATGGTGTAGCATCTCCTCTTCTTTTCAAAACAGTTTGAAGACGTCTGGGCATCGAGGTTATGAGTTTCTGGAGTTTTGGTGTTGGAATTTGGTCCCATTCTTGCCTGATATAGGTTTCCAGCTGCTGAAGATTTTGTGGTCGTCTTTGACGTATTTTTTGTTTAATGATGCGCCAAATGTTCTCTATAGGTGAAAGATCTGGACTGCAGGCAGGCCAATTCAGCACCCGGACTCTTCTACTACGAAGCCATGCTTTTGTAATAGCTGCAGTATGTGGTTTTGCATTGTCCTGCTGAAATAGACTTCGTCTGGAGGGGAGCATATGTTGCTCTAAAACCTTTATATACCTTTCCGCATTCATAGTGCCTTCCAAAACATGCAAGCTGCCCATACTGTATGCACTTATGCACCCCCATACCATCAGAGATGCTGGCTTTTGAACTGAACACTGATAACAAGCTGGAAGGTCTCCCTCCTCTTTAGCCCGGAGGACACAGCGTCCGTGGCACGGCAGATTGTGCTTACCGACAGTGGTTTCTGGAAGTATTCCTGGGCCCATTTAGTAATTTTAATGTCAGAATCATGCCGATGAGTGATGCAGTGTTGTCTGAGGGCCCGAAGACCACGGGCATCCAACAAAGGTCTTCGGCCTTATGTCTTCGGCCACACAGAGATTTTTCCAGTTTGTCTGAATCTTTTGATGATGTTATGCACTGTAGATGATGAGATTTTCAAAGCCTTTGCAATTTGATGTTGAGGAATGTTGTTTTTAAAGTATTCCCCAATCTTTTTACACACTCTTTCACAGATTGGAGAGCCTCTGCCCATCTTTACTTCTGAGAGACTCTGCCTCTCTAAGACATCCCTTTTATAGCTAATCATGTTACAGACCTGATGTCAATTAAATTAATTAGTTGCTAGATGTTCTCCCAGCTGAATCTTTTAAAAAAATCTTGCTTTTTCAGCCCTTTGTTGCCCCCATGCCAACTTGTTTGAGACCTGTAGCAGGCATCAAATTTGAAATGAGCTCATTTAGTGGATAAAAGTGTAAAATGTCTCTGTTTAAACATGTGTTATGTTCTATATGTTCTATTGTGAATAAAACATTGGCTCATGTCTTTTACTTTTCAATTTATTCAAATTTAAAAAACGTCCCAATATTTCCGGAATTCGGGTTGTAGATAGATAGATAGATGTGCCCCACGTCTAAATTTTTGATTGATTGATTGACATGTGGGGCACATTTCTGTGTCATGATGTCTTGTATATAAAGTAAACTGTGATGGATCAGTCTAAAAATAATCCTACTCTGCCAGTTTCTACTTTCAGAGGTTTCCTCTTTGTCTGGAGACAATGGGATTAAATAGAATATGTTGGGCGAGGAGGTTCATGAGGTTACGGACAGCTGATAGATGGCAGAGTGTCTTTAATAATTTTGGTGTGGTGAAAAGAAAGTGTTGAGCACATCTACACAGCAAATGACTCACCCTACAGTTGTATTATTGTTATTTTGGCAGTAAGAGGCCAGTACTCATGGGCTAAACAGATAAATAAATGTTCCATGATGTTGAAAATGGCGCAGAACAAGTGTAAGGTCAGAATGAAATTAACCCTGTTGTTCAGTCTAAGACAGATGTAAAGCCATGCATAATGTATTGTATTCTCTTGATTTCACAGTTCCGCAACAGTTTTCATTTCACTTGCAAAAGCAATGTGCAATGTAATTATTCAGGGTGTTTGCTGAGGCTACTATCGCTCATACTTTGGGTTATTGATTTAATCTGATGGAGTTGAATCTCTAATGACAGACCACAAATATATATTGTCATGCCATGCATTGCAGTGTAACTAAAACTGATAAAAATGGATTTGTTAAGTGAAAATAAAAAATAAATAAAAATATGAACAAGATATTGATACTTGAAAACAAAGTATAAAGAATATCTTTGTAATTATAAATTGGTAGATAGGTAGGTGGGTAAATAAACAGAAAGAAAGAAAGAAAGAGATCAGTAAGATTTGAATAATAAAGAATAAAGAAGAAGAAGAAGAATTCCATAATAATATATAAATAATATTAAAATAAATGGCATGGTGATGTTCACCAGTGGATGGGGGGGGGGGGGTGATCTTAACTGAGATTCAGTCAAATAAACAAGCAAACAAACAAACAAATAAATAAATACATATTTTTAAACTTTGATAAATTGTATTAATTTGCAGAATATAATTCAGCTGTAAATTATAATTAAATGATACAATTAGATATACAAAATAAAAGTAACCATTAGATTATAAATGATATAATTGCTTATAGTTTTATATTTCTTGCTTAAACAAGCCTTTAACCTTTTGTTTGTTTTGGGCCACTACTTGATCTAAAAATCTACTTGAATTACTTATTCTGTTATTGATGACCTTGATGCAAGCGTGTCAAGTGAGAAGATTTCCTTCCTCTTGTGCTCTTGTTTCCTGCTTGTGCTTTACCAGTGTTCAGTGACAAAGGTAAGCCCATATACAGCCTCCCTGTGTTTCAACAATCCGTCTTACCTGTCAAACAGGTAATCTTGTCTCCCCTCAGTCGGAATCCTAGTCGACATTTTACATCAGAGCGCCGGCTGATAAATGCTGCGGTTTAACTTTGAAACTTTTGATTACAACCCCCTCAAAGACCCGCATTATGAGCAGAAGCCAAGATGGAATATGCACTCTCACACTGGCTGTAATATCCAGGAGTGATGTGTTTGTTATGCCTCAGTACCTCTTTATATGATTTATGACTGGCTGATAAATGAAACATATATGTGAGCTCTTGTTTTATTGTGGTAAAGTTAGGTCTAGAGACATTTGGCCGGGGGGTTGTGGTGTGCTTTGTGGGAAAGGCTTTTACATACATAACAAGTGTGGTTTATCCTGGCATTTCTGGGAAAATAGCATAGTGGAAGCCAACGAGAGTCAGTTAGATGTATGTACTAATGTGCAAGGTATATTACTTTATTTTTTTCTGGAAAATAGCATATTTGTCTGTTTTCTGGAACCAGAACCTACTTTATGAAGCGAACTTTATTATCCAAAGTAATGTGTTTCTCCTCCATTTATTTGAAGGTGCATACCTAAGCTTAAAAAAGGTAACTCTGTGTTTTAATTTATAGTATTGTCTATTAGGTGGAAAACATTCATTTTTATGAAAGTGTATTGTGAATATCTGACCAAAAAGACTAAGTTATTTTTAGCAAAGCCAACATGTTTCAAATTCAGTTCCCTTCCAGTGATCTACATCAGTATTTACAGATGTTTTGATTAAATATAGCTTTGTTTTTCTTGCTGTGGACTATTTCTCCAACAATGAAGAATCAGTTGACTTTGTCATATCTAGGAGTTATTGCAAGGTCATTTTAAAATGACTAATTTTAAAATCTATAAAATTGCTTATCTTCAACAAATGTTTTAATTCTTCAGTGTATCCCATCACATATGCACTCATGAATGATAAAAAATAGCTTCATATCATCTTTCATTGTACTGTATATGTCTCACTTGATGTCAAAGCCACTCCACGTGAAACTGAAACTCCTAAAATGAATAAAATGTAATTAAAAGTTTAATGCAAATACATATATAAATAAATCTAAAATTTTGATTTAGAATCTAGAATTTAGAATGTATTGTATGTAAATACATAAATGTATTATTTTTTTTTTTTTTAAGTTTTCCACATGTTCTTTCCTAAAACACTTCTGTGTGTAGAATTATGTTAATGAATATTGCTTAGAAACAGTTCAGGTCTTTTTTTTTGATTTGTGAAAAAGTAGTGGCCCATTTGTGGAAAGTTTTCACTAGATACATTTTGCGGAACAGTGACTGTAATGTATTTTGGCTGTAACTGTATGCTGAGTGGGAGTTTCTGAAAGATTACGTTAATAGTATTTCAGTTCTGGAGATTTGTCCTTCACAACAGGAAATGTCCTATAACTGTAGCCGTTTAATGCGATTAGCCACAGACTTAAATAATTTAATGCATCTTAGTGGTTCATTTCGATGCCACGCTAAAGATGTTGTAGATGTCACACTCGCTTACTGTCCTCGTTGGAATGGGAAGGGAGGTGGACGTTACGAATTAGCATACAAAAGAGGACAAAGGAGGAGATTCCTCAGGACATGTGAGCTTTAGCATGCTAGAATTAATTATATTTACACTCGGACTGCTCAGTGGCTCTTGAGGTGTAATTGGAGCTGAGCCCTTATAAATCTAAGGCCGACAGTTAAGGAGGGTAATGTGTTTCAGAAAAACATCTCACACTGGACTGCAGGCCTAGAAAGTGTGTATTTGGATACTTATATGTGCGGGATAACCATGCTAAATGTTTTTGTTTGCAGTAGATGACTGACAAAACATCAAACCAAACAGCAAATGCTGCATGAGCTTATTTTTTGCCAGATGTAAGGGAGACATTTCGCTTAATGATGTTTAATCAGCTGCTCTGGCAGTGATTTTAACAACAGGTGTAGTTCATCACATTAACTGGGCTATTCACAACCAAAAAGTTGCACAATATTGCATATTGTTTTACTTTTTAAAGCCTAACAACCTTTGCTTTGTCAAAAGTTTTGCTTAAAAAGTGTGCTTTGTGCTACCTTTAACAAATGGCATTTGGTATTACATTGCAAAGGTATTCCAACAGTAAGTCTATTTTTTATTTATTTATATATATATATATATATATATATATTATATATATCCTCTTTATTCATTTTTTTATTAATTAATTGAACACACCTATTTTTGTTGTGTGTGTGTGTGTGTGTGTGTGTATATATATAATAAATACAGTGACATCCATATACATCTGTCGGTGTGACTTCAGTTACAGGGGTCACGTTATGAGTCTTGTTTTTTTTTGTTTTTTTCTGTTTATCTGACACAGTACACTATCAGCCTGCAGGTGACAAATAATGCATCAGTAATCCAAGGTTGAAGCATGCCTGTCATTTAGCTTATCTGTCTCCCAAAGATCGGGGATTAGAAGTAAAATCTTGCTCCATGCAAACTTAGAAGCATTGCTGATCTCTGCCTTAAGGGCGATGTGGTTGATGGAGCATTGTTTGAGGTCTTTCTCTCTCACCTAGGTTGAGTAAATGACAAAATACAACATACTAAAAGTTTGCATTGCCAGTCTTATGCATTACTATACCTTTCTTTTGTGCAAAGTAAATTGGCTGCAATTTTGATTGGCATATGCCTTGTGCCCATTATACAAAATGAAACTGAACTTTAGGATATAACAAGTTAAGTGTGTCGTGTACTGCATACAAATGGCAAAATATTATTTTACCGAATTACACTGCCCTCTATGGGCATCTCTCTCTCTCTCTCTCTCTCTCTCTCTCACACACACACACACACACACACACACACACACACACAGTGCCTTTTTTTTCTTCCTCTTCTTTCTCTCTCCGATTGTCTTACCATCGCCATCACCCTTCAGTTATGCTGTTGTGTAAAATAAGATCGAGAGGGCAGTGTGCGAGCAACATATTGTGCACGAAGCTCTTATTTTAAATCCTCTCATAAATATTCCACCCTGCCCCAAATTTACAATTGATCTGACGACAGTACAGCAACAGTGAGCCAATGGAAATCCAAGTTCCACTAGTTGAAACAATAGTTAAGATGGCAACACATCTCCAAAGACGGATTTATGGAAACCTCTTGCCAAAACAAGAATAAAAAAATACAGAAATATGAAAACAGACAACACTGCATTGGAGGAAACAGAGATCAGCGAAGAAATCACATGTACATCCGGCAATATACAACGCGATACCAGCCGTACCACTCACAAGCGTCTCGGGGATACGTACTTTGCGCGTTCGTTTCTTAGAAAAAGGGATAGACTGCCTCGCTTGTGGATACATTTCGTTTAAAATGGACATTGCACTGGTTGGATTTTGCCAGGGAACGGCAATGCGCATCAAGATAAATTCCTAAACTTGCGTTTTTCCTATTTTCAGCCAGCTGGCCGTCACGTTTCCAGGGAGAGTTTGCGATACCCAGGCTGATCACGAACCACTTCACGGATTATTATACAGTCGGGCTAAAGAGGCACCGGTGTCTTCAAGGATATGGATTGGCCGTGCTCATGATCTTTTCGAATTTACCACGTTTAAGCGGGTAAGAAACATGGATTGTCTTCCAAAGCAAAGCAAGCTATCTCATACGAAGCCCCGTTTTGCTGCGGTTGGAGCTGTCCGTGGTGCTGAAACGCAGTTATCGCGCTGGCATATACAACTGCCTCTTGAACACTTGTGTCGGCTTGTGAAATATTCAGTTATGTATGCGTTACACAACTTCATATGTGCTTCACAAGCTTCGGGTGTTAGATTTAGGAGCCTCAATTATGAGGCATTACGCGTTGCACTGGAAAGACCGGCTTTAGGTGCGCGATGAATGAGCTGTTTTGTGATGATCGGCTTAGTTATATTGCTGTTTACTTTTTAATCGTTTTTTTATTTAATTTCTGGAAGATCAACATGACCAGTGTAGACTTTTGGATCGTATTATAGCGCCTTAGACTTATGTGCTGTATCTTTGAATGTGTGTGTATGTTTGTGTGAGTGTGCGTCCAAGTGTGTGTTTATGTGGGAGAGAGGGGGGAGAAAGAGAGTGTGTGTGAGAGAGAGGGGTTGATTAGCATGAATACAAATGCTTCTACACAACAAAATGGTTTAATATAGTATTGTTTGCTCCCCATCAAGATGGAATCAGGCTATAATCGATGACGTCGCTTTTGCTTTTAATCAACTCGCGTCTTTGTCGCCTGAGGGATGAGATATGACTGTCACATATAGCATCAAAGGGAGAAATTCAACATAGGCACCTTTGTGAAACGTAGATGTGTCGTGCACTCCGAGGTTTAACTTCGATACTGGTTGCGAGTTGATAAAAACTGAAGTCGTCGGATATGTGGGGTGAGTACGGGAAATCTTATTTGCATTGGGTTATGGCGAGGGTGTCTGGTCTAAGACAAAAAAAAATACAAATTAAATACTTACATGATATGTTCTAAAGAATTTTGTAGAGTGACAATGATAAGTATATTTGCTCATCTGTCTCGTTCAGCGGCAGATGTTCAAGTTGGAAACCATGGAGATGTCGATTTGTTCAGTGCACGAGCAACTGGCTTTACGTTTTGCATCTTTGAGTTGAGATGCCGCCGGATAATATGTTGGAAATGCATTGCTAAATTGCGCATTGGGGAGTATTTCTGCCAGTCGATGTTACTTGAAATTTTAAAGAAGCAATAGCGCGCTCTCTCTCTCTTCTTCCCCCCTTCGTTCTCCCCTTCTATGTCTTTGTAAATGTGCCTGAATGCCGTGATGAAAAGAAATGTGGTTGTATTTGCAATATCATGAGCATTACATAATATGCATGATGTATTGCATTGAATAAATCAATGCCTTTGCATAGATCTCGTTGATAGAGTTCGGTATGATACTATTCTGACATTATTAAACACAGATAGCCTAAACATAATATTGAATCAATTCAAGATCTCTCCCATTGCAAAGTTTAAGCTAAAGAACAGTGCACATTGGTTATTCATATCAGAATCTGCTTTTGCATTAGGCAGGGAGAGTTTGCTTTACATTAATGTGAAGGATCCTGCAAATTTGTCTTTGAGATATTCCTGTACCATGTTAGGATTGTCCACCGTTTAATGTAATTTTCAGATGTAGAGATTGCATGTTCATGTAACAGACATTCATCACGTCTTTTCCTTTTCTAGATGACACCCCAAACTGCAACTGCACTACAGTGAGCTGGGCCATTCCTGCACAAGAAAATGCATATCTGGATACTGAAAATAATATTGCTGGTTGCCACATCTCTGAGTCTGGTTGAGATGTATGACAGTTATGGGGAGATCTGTAGGAATCTGTGCACTTGCGAGGAGAAGGAAGGCATTCTGACGGTCAGTTGTGAGAACAGGGGCATTGTGCGGGTGTCGGAAATAAGCCCAGTGCAGTTTTCTATGTACCATCTTTTGCTGACAGGTAATTTGCTGAAAAGACTGTCTGTCAATGACTTCATCAACTATACCGGAGTTACCATTTTGCATTTAGGTAATAACGACATATCTGAGGTGGAGACCGGGGCATTCAACGGACTCCAGGGATTAAAGAGATTACATTTGAACAATAACAAAATAGACATTCTTAGGGATGACACTTTCGTCGGACTCGAGAGCTTAGAATACCTTCAGATAGACTACAATTTCATTAGCACTATTGAACCTAATGCTCTGAACAGGCTTCAACAACTGACTGTGCTGATTCTCAATGACAACTTGTTGTCCTCTCTGCCCACAAACATTTTCCGTAACGTGCCCTTGACGCACCTGGATCTTAGGGGCAACCGCTTAAAAATGTTCCCTTACATCGGCCTTTTAGAGCATATGGACAAAGTAGTGGAATTACAGCTCGAGGAGAATCCGTGGAATTGTTCTTGCGAGCTCATTGCGCTTAAGGCTTGGCTGGAGAGCATCGCCTACACAGCTCTGGTGGGGGAGGTGGTATGTGAGACTCCTTTCAGGCTCCATGGCAGGGATCTGGACGAGGTCTCAAAGCAGGAACTGTGTCCCAGAAGGGCCATATCAGAGTATGAGATGCGCCCCCCACCCCCGCTCAGCACCAGCGGCTATTTCCAGACCACGCCGGCGGCCGTGACGGCATCAGCCACATCTTCAGCCGTCCTGCGATCCTCGTCCAGGCCGACCAAGGGCACCCGCCAATCCAGCAAAACCAAGTCCAAGCCCACTTCTCGAATCCCAGCCAACCCCTACAACTACGGGCCCATCATTGCTTTTCAGACCAAATCTCCCGTGCCTTTGGACTGCCCCACCACCTGTACATGCAATCTGCAAATCTCCGACCTGGGGCTAAATGTCAACTGCCAGGAAAGGAAGATTGAAAACATATCAGATCTGAAGCCCAAGCCATACAATCCTAAAAAGATGTATCTCACAGGGAACTATATCCCTGTCGTGCGTAGATCTGACTTTGTGGAGGCTGAGGGACTGGATTTATTGCACCTGGGAAACAATCGGATAGCACTCATACACGACAGAGCCTTTGGGGATTTAATTAACCTACGTAGGCTGTACTTGAATGGCAATTTGATTGACAGACTCACAGCAGATATGTTCTTTGGGCTAAAAAGTCTGCAGTACTTGTATTTAGAATATAATAAGATTCGAGAGATTGTAGGTGGCACCTTCCGCTTTGTGCCCAACCTTCAGCTACTTTTCCTTAATAACAATCTTTTAAAAACGTTGCCAGGAGGCATCTTCTCTAGTCTGTCTCTCTCCCGCCTCAACCTTCGCAGCAACCACTTTCAAAACCTTCCTGTGAGCGGAGTTCTGGACCAGCTGAAAGCACTGGTTCAGATTGACCTGTTCGAGAACCCTTGGGAGTGCTCCTGCGATGTGGTCGGCATGAAGATCTGGCTGGAGCAGCTGAACACGGGAACGGTGGTCAATGACGTCAAATGCGTGACTCCCAAGCGGCTTGCGGGACAGGATATGCGGGTCGTCCCTTCTGAGCAGTTGTGTCCAGATTACTCCGATGTCATTGTGTCCACCGTGGTTCCTTCCGAGGAGCCTTCGGCAGATAGGATCTCCACCACGGAGACACCCCAGAGGTTTAACACCCCTTCCAGTAATGTTCCTTTGTCTGTCCTCATTCTCAGCCTTCTCCTTGTTTTCATTATGTCGGTGTTTGTGGCAGCCGGCCTGTTTGTGGTGGTGATGAAGAGGCGTAAAAAGTCTCAGAGCGACCATACCAGCACAAACAACTCCGACGTGAGCTCCTTCAACCTGCAGTACAATCTCTATAGCAATCGCTCCGTCCCCAAGGTCAAGGCCCCAGTGGGTCATGTCTACGAATACATCCCCCATCCGTTAGGTCACATGTGCAAAAATCCAATCTACAGGTCCCGGGAAGGGAACGCTGTGGAGGATTACCCCGATCTACACGAACTCAAGGTCACCTACAGGAGTAATGCCGACGAGGACCAGGAGGTCATCTTGAGGAGCCCCAATTACACAGTGAGCACCATCGAGCCTCGTGAGCAGCCGTCCCCTGTCCAGGATGCGGAACACTTTTTACGAGGGATCCTGGAGCCGGATAAATCCCCATCGACTGCTGGCAGAAGGTTTGAATATAAGTACACTGGCCCCGTCCCGTACACATACCAACCAAACTTCGACGTCAGGCGCCAGTTCTTACATCCTGAAGGAATACGAGAGACTATGCTATATGGTACAGCGCCAAGTACTGTCTTTGTGGAGCCCAATAGAAACGACTATTTGGAACTAAAGGCAAAACTTCAAATAGAGCCGGACTACCTCGAAGTTCTTGAGAAACAGACAACACAGAGCCAGTTTTAAATCTTGGTCTATCTATAAATGCAGTAGAAGCATTTTCCCCTTGTACTGACTCAAACTGGAGGGTGCCTTGGCACAATATACATCAACGTAAAGAAAAAAAAAAATCCAAAACCTTAAGTGGGGTGTGCCGAACTATGTTACTTTAATTTCAGAACCACATGGCATTACAGAAATAATTAAGAATGAAAATAAATAAATATAGCTCGCGGAACTTGGATGAAAGCACGAGTTGTGATATAAACTGGCGATGCAAAATCTATTTTTTTAAGTGGATGATTGAATATGCATAAATCTAAGTGTACAGGTTAATCTCACCCAAATACATTTTCAGGAATATAATCATACAAATATTGTGAATTTAAGGGGGTCGGGGAGGGGTTTCACATACAAGAACAAAATACAAAAAAAATAACACAACTTTCTGACAGAAACACTATACAGCAGCGCATCCAATCGAGCAGGACAATTTCTCTGCTTTAGTCTGTAAGTAAGTACTGTATTTATTGGTATACTCTTTGCCATGTATTTTCAACATTTTTTCAATGCTCATCAATATTATGTGTGTCATGTCTCATGATTCTCTGTACGAACATTTCATTTGTAGTTTCCAATCACTTACTGTAGCTTGCATTGTACAAGTGGCTTTTTTCAGCAGTGGCACACCCCAATGTCGAAGAGAGACTTTGCATCATTTAACAATTTCAAAGGAAAAGTGTCTTTGTATGCTGTCTGCACTTTTTTGGAAGATGGAAGGCCACAGGGTCTTCCCAGCTAACATTAGAAGAAATATTATATATTAAAAATGAATATGTGTATTCATTCTTAATATGTATTTTTAATATGTTATATCAAAATTCATAAATAATAATTGAAGTAATAATTATGTTGTGTAATACTGATATTTTAATGTAACACCTATTTTTATACAAGCATTCGCAATTCTCTTTCCCTTATCGTTTTCATTGTTTTGATTGCTTTGCACTTATTGCACTATATTGACCAAAATATGTTTATGTCATCAATAAATATGATGTCGGTTCTTATAGAATGTTCTTGGAAATTAAAACCAGCTTGATTATAGCTTTCACCAGGTAACCAACAATAGCAGGCCCATTGTAAGTTGATTCAATAGCTCAGATCAATAACACCAAGCCTGTTACTTGGCCAACCTCTCAACTCAGGTAGTTTGTATGTATTGGTTCTGCTCACAAACCCCTTATTCTTCAAGCAGGAGAGCGGCGCACACAATACGGCACTAAATAGGGTTAACTGTTCTTACGGTGTGGGAAACAACAAGAAATCGATAACAGCTATTCTGCCTTATGCTAATAATAGAGGTAAACTACTATTACGAATGGGTGAAATTATAGGGTTCTAGCAATATGCAAGCAGATGCCTTCAAAATGAGGGTTTGCATCGAACGATCGCAAACTCCTTTTGGAGATTGCTAGTTGTTTAGAAGCCGCTGGATCGATGGATTATTTTGATTCTACTTTGATCTTTAGAGGTGCTTTAAAAGAACTTCACCATTTGCCCTCTATACCATGACAGACTAAAATATTGGTACAGCTGTATCTGCCGGTGGATTTTAAATTGCTGTGTCTAGTGTTGAGAGGAAGCTGGGAGGGAAGCTGACCTGGCCCTCTACTCAATGATAAAGAGGTCTGCTTTGTACCCAGTGCCTCACTAGGCTCAAGGGTCCTATTCCACTTTGAGCATGATGTGGATCTTTTTATAGCTGCGGAAAATGAAGGCTGCATCTGAGGATGAGGGGCTTGAATAATTTGGGTAACCTGACAACTTGTCTTTATAAGCTGAGGAGGGTGAGTCGCAGCGTTGTAAAGCCACAAAGGGGCTATTATGAGAGGACTGACCTTGACATACTGTTACACACTGATGCACTGCTGAGGGTTGTTAACATACTTAATAACGTGCAAATGTTGATTGTCAGGTGACTGTGCATTTTTATTTATTTATTTTATTTTATTTTATTTTCATGCTTAACCATGTAAACATATTTTGGATGTTTTGGATTGTATGTTGCCTTTCTCTCGATAATTTTTTTATTCAAGAACCTCTGAATTAGCATGGATAAATAAAACTTTGTGCGTTGAATCAAAACAACATCTTCAGAAAACATAATTGGAGTCTTCTGGATCTGTCTCCTGGGTTCAAGCTCAACAGCAAGAAAACTTCATTTGCATCCATCTGCGTCAAGGATATCAGCATCAGAAGGTCAAATGCCAGGGGTGCCGTTCTTCCAAAGTTGTCGACAAATCCCGCAGTCGTTGCACGTTTAGGATGCATTCCAAAATTGTGCAATACGGAACTGAATGTTCCCAGCCCCATCACCAAAATTATCTCCATTTTAACGCATGCCTCGTACCATTAGCTGATATTGTTTTTGGCCACCGAGCTAATGTGCGCTCTGAACCAAAGGATATTTTCAACAGCGAGGACTGCATTACCCATTTGGTGGCACAAAAGTAAGACAAAAACATCAGTTGCATACTTCCAAATCCACAAATCGCAAATGATGGCTCTTAATCGGCATGATGTGCTTCGGGAGGGGCCGTCAGGGGAGGCTACGATGTTTAATTTCCCCACTGATTATTTAACTTATCCCGTTTTAGGAGGGGTAAGGGGGGGGGGGGGGGTCACTGCAGAAGAGAGGACCTCGGAGGGAGATGGCATGCGATTGACGACATTTGCAATTGAGTTCAAGGAGGTTTGGCTAATTGAGAAGGCAGCGATGATATCTGACAGGCACCAATGAGTCTGTTGATTAGTGTAATCATGGTATTTAATGGAACTCCTTGAGCCGTGGGGAAACGTTAAAGTGCGATAATTTTGCAGGTTGGGAGTCATTTTATAACTCTGTAACAATGCTAGTTTGCCGTCTGGCCTGGAGATGATCAAAGTCTTGTTTGCTATTTATTGCTAATTTGTTTACACACCTTTTCGTATGGGTTTTCTGAATGGTTTAGTTATTTATTTGTGCATTTTTTTTAAATTTTTTTTTATGTCGTTATGCAATTCTTTGGCTCCCTATGTGGATGTTTTTGAGCAGGTTAATGAAATGTTTTGTATTACATGCATCTCCGCAGGTCTGTCACTGCTGTATGGTGTTGTTTGTGTCTTTTGAAAAAAAAAAATTGCATTGTTTTTACACTTAAAAAAAAAAGAAGAAAAAAAAAGGCCATTGGGATTACACAATTTTCACATGAACTAATAAATGTAATGATACATAAATGAAAACAGATACGAGCTATTTGCATCTATTTGATTTTAGTTACATAATCTTATTTTCAAAATGCATTTATTCAAATTACATAGAACCAGCATAAGAAAATAATATGGTTCAAATATGGCTAGCTATAGAACAAGGAACATTCAATATGTTAAAATGTGTAAGACTGAAACAAATGTGAATTATTAATTATAGGCTACATATATAAAGTGGGTTGCTGTGTATTGGGAATACACTCAGTTTATAAGCGCTGTTTCAGTTATGTATGACTGACAAATAAGAATCGCATTAAGTTTATTGCTTTATGTTAAAACTGTGTAATCCAAATATATAGAAATTGTATTTGCAGTTCAAACACATAAATCCTAAATTTAGCCCTTTTTTAGTGTGCTTTTATTTTATGAACTCCTATATTATTTTCAAGATATTCTTATGCTGCGCTTATTTCCTTTGTGCAGCTGAGGTTATGTAGGACATGCTACATAATGCAAAATTGGAAATATATTGCTTTACTTGCGCAAGCTATGCCACGAGCTATTGGAGATAATTACACATTGAATGGTTTAGGGGTTTGTTCCTGCCTTTGTTTATCCTTAAAATCAAGTGTTCAGTAGTATCCAGTCGATTTGGACAGTGGACAAGGCCTAATTTGGGCCTCGATGGGCCCCTAGAAGCAAATAAAGTGGTTTATAAAACTAAAGTATTCAGATTGCATACTTCATCCATTCAAGCGAATAAAGCACACTGCTCGTGGCCAAGTTCTCGGATGCTGTGAGAAACACAGTTAGCCATGCTTATGGGCTGGTAACTGCCAGCGGTCGCCATAGCAACTAGACACCTGTTGGATACTGGCTAATCCAAGGGAAATTACCATAAACATGGCTAACTGTGCTTCATATAACTGCATTCATATTCCTCAAATGGCACCCAATGTGGCTTCATCTTCCCGGATTGTTGTGGAAAATTGTTTTAATTAGTACATTTTTGGTGAATTAGCAGTTTTAAACTGGTAGAGAAATGAGCGTAACAAAGAGATACCAAAAAAGGCCCCTCTGCCGGAGCTGCAGGCTGTTTTATGTGCGAAAACACGACTAATTTGTTTTCGTCTCAACTCCCTTTAGATTTCATTGGGCTAAACTAACAACTGAAGCAAAGAGAATTAGAAAGGAAAGCCTGATGTTGACGTCAACGCAGCGATGCTGTTCTCATTTCGCGAGAGCTAAATATAATTTAATGTAGGTCAGCGTGAGTTTGAAGATTTGCATTTTACCTAAAACTTGTGGATGAATGTTTGTCCACCTGCAGTGTTTTCTTTCATGAAACTCCGTCCACCTCTTTCTGTCAAAGCAAAAGACACCAAATTAAATGAATGCAAATGTGTAATTCTCTTAAAAGGACACCACAAACCTTTGACTATCCTCAAGTGTTTTCTCAAGGGCGTATTATGTTGCTGATATTTACCTGTTACTTAATATGTCATTTTAACAGCTTGTGTGAATAATCCAACATGTTATTTACTGTTCTGTCCCATGTAATGGCAATATCTCCTCTTGTACTGTATGTGTGGAAATGTGATCTCATTAGTATTTGTAAGCATCCAAAACCCTACATATAAAACTTTATAGATGTACACATGTTTATGCATCCATCGATATTCATACAAAATTAAATTTATGCAATTAATAGGTGGGTTTATGTTGGTCCTAAAATGAAATGAGATAGTCACAATTATTTAGCACTGTACACTTTGCTCACACATATATACAAATACAAATGAGATCACCCTCATATAGTGAGTCTGATGTAACCCTATGTTTTTATGTGTGATTTGATCCTGTATAAAATATTTTCAACAGACCACTATTATAATTCCTTATCAGCACCGGTGCCTGTGACACCCTGATGGGTTTTGTGTTGGTTTAGACTTCATGCTGTATTTATTACTGCTTTTTTTATTTATTTATTTTTGTTTACAAAACTGCACCTAGCGATAGGCAGCCACAGTAACCCTGCCGTTTGATAAATGGCAAGCGTTGCATTACCGACTCCCTGCATCCCAGCCCTTGTGATGTCTGGCCAAAAAAATAATAAAAATAAAAATACAACAGGTTGATGTATCACTCCTTGAGTGTTTCAAGCCATTTAACAACAGGCCTTACATCATAGTCACAGAGCAGCCAATGTCACATTGGGTGAACTTGCCAGGGAATAATGTGTAAACGTTTTCTGATGTCATGTACTGTATGTATATTGTTGATTGATGAACTTATATCTGCAATTTTCCAGCACTCGGTGCATGTAATGCTAAGGTCTTGAGTTTATTCCACGGGAACACATAAATGTTAAATTCAAATGCACTGTAAGTCACTTTGAGGAAAAGCTCCCATACTGTAATGTCAAAAGACAGACTGTAAGGATCCAACTGCACTGTCTCATTCAGTTTGTACTTGATCAGTGATTGTGGGCAGCTGGAGTGCAAACTAGTTTTTTTTTTTTTTTCATGCAGTACATTTTCATGCCCTCATCACACAGTATATGTTGTAAAAAATATATATACAATAAATCATGTTACATAATATATTACACTCACACTTGTAAAAGATCATATCTGTTAGTTTGTTTTTATACAATATCAAAATTAAGTAAACGCAGGAGTGAATTTTATATCATTGCACTTTGGCTTTGTGAAATTTTGCCATATTTTTTGTCACACTGTCCACTTATAAAATGATAGAAAAAAAAGGAAAATTAAATATTCTTCTTCTGCTTCTGTATTAAACAAAACGTTAGAAATTAGTTTTCTTTAGAATAAATGTAATTATTTTAAATTGTTAATCAGTTCATTTTTTTTTAACTAACAAAATACAGTTACTTACAGTTGAAAACATTCTTAAGGAAGTGCCATTATTATTTGGAGGGAAAACAACAGCACAAACATCAGTAAATATTAGAAATTCATTTTATGAATTCCGTTTTGTGGTTGTAACACATTTTAAATTGACTCAGTTGTGTGGATTATATAATATATCATTCTTCTTTTTCTTCTTCTTCTTTTGTTGTTGTTGAAATGTCAGCATGCACCTACTGTAAGCATTACTATTCCAACATGCACATTTTTTTGCATTACATTTTTTTATTGCAATTATTTATTTATTTTATTTTATTTTATTTATTTTTTTGCACTGCATTTATGTCAAGATATTTCATTGAAGTGCAAGTCTCCATAGATTGATGCATTGACATTTCTGGAGGCTTATGGGATGTACTTTACCTACAAATTGCTTCTGTCTCCAATTTCCTATTCAGTACAGACATGTGCAGATACACACAGTTATATGCACATATCATGCTGGATTGAAACATAATATCCTGTACATAACAATGTGATTTCATGCATGACTCATGCCCATTACAGTATATGGAGATGGTTTCCTATGGCAGATACAGAGCTGATGTTTTTGCCTATTGTAATTTTTTCTTTCTTTCTTTTGTAATGTTCAAAAAGAAATGTGTTTCGTTTATGTGTTTCAGCTGAAGCTCTATTTGCTGTATAATTCATCCAGTGTGATTTTGTTCTTCCGGTCGTTTTGTCTTGCCCTGGTTTTGCTGTCTCTAGCAGAAAGCGCAGCAAGGAGCTACAACGATGATCCAAATTGAGGCTCTCAAAACAAAACAGGGTGCATGAGATAGCATGTCTAATGAAGTGCTTGTGAAGAGACACTGTAATTTCCTGCTCGTGTGAGACTGATGTTGTCTTAATGAAGATGCTACATGAAAGACAAAGCAAAAGATATATCATCCAAAAACATGTTTGGCTTGTTTCGAGCTTGTGCAAATGGAAACGGAAAAGAAGGTTTTCTAATTTTTCCCCTGAAAGAATGATAATAATAATAATAATAATAATAATAATGTAGAAAAAGTCCTTGCAGAATTACCAGTGCATTTATGGACATTTCCTTCAACCCTAAAATGTAACACAATGCAATACGTAATTTAAAATACAGGTAACACACCTGTGAAAAATCAGTATGGAGAATTCTTTCACAGTGCATTGGGCCCTATTTTTATGCACTATTCTTATGTGAATTGGTGTAGTTTTCTGTAGCCCTCCATTTACTCCACACAATCCTGTAATTCATTTCAGATATGTGCTTTTCTTTTGTTCCAAGGGAAAATCAGATTGCTTATTATGTTATATTTCCTCTGATATACTGTACTTCAATAGTTCTGTAAATCACACTCTACTATTACGTACTACTACTACTACTACAGGAACTATACAGTTGTGGTCAGAATTATTGGCACCCTTGGTAAATATGATCAAAGAAGGCTGTGGAAATTAATCTGCATTGTTAATCCTTTTGATCTTTTATTTAAAAAAAATCACAAAAATCGAACCTCTCATTGAACTAAAACAATTGAAAATGGGGGAAAATCTCATTATGAAATAAATGTTTTTTTCTCAAATACCACGTTGGACAATTATTGGTACCCCTAGAAACTCTTATGAGTAAAATATCTCTGAAGTATATTCCCATTCATATTCACAATTTTGAGCACTCCAGGGTGATTATGAATATGAAATTATCCAGCCATGGCTTCCTGTTTCACAGAAATATAAATAGGAGGGAAAACGAAGCCCAAATTCCCTTAATCATCATCACAATGAGAAAAAACAAAGAATATATTTCTGATGTGCAGCAAAAGATAATTGAGCTTCACAAATTAGTGAAGTGGCTTTAAGAAAAGAGCTAGAGCAGTGAAAATTCCCATTTCCACCATCAGGGCAATAATTAAGAATTTCCAATCAACATAAAATGTTATGAAACTGCCTGGAAGAGGACATGTGTCTATATCGTCCTAATGCACGGTGAGGAGGAGAGTTTGAGTGGACAAAGACTCTTCAAGGATCACAGCTGGAGAATTGCAGAAAAATAGTTGGTCAGAAAAAAAAAAATAATTGTCAAACAGCACCTACATCACCACATGTTGTTCGGGAGGGTTTCAAGAAAAATTCTCCTAGTTCATCCAAAAACAAACTCCAGCATATTCAGTTATCAGACACGACTGGAACTTCAAATGGGACTGGCTTCTATGGTCAATTTAGAAAATTTAGAGCTGTTAAACTGGCAAATGGAGGTTTCAAAAAGTATTGAATAAAAGGGTGCCATTACTTGTGGCCAATGTGTATTAGAGAAAAACATTTATTTCATAATGATATTTCCCCCCATTTTAAATTCTTATTATCAAATGAAAGGTTAGATTTTTGTGATTTTTTAAAATAAAAGATCAAAAGGATTAAAAATGCAGATTAATTTCCACAGCCTTCTTTGTTCATATTTACCAAGGGTGCCAATAATTCTGACCACGACTGTATGTTAACATCTGTACAGTACATTCTGTTCTTACGACAGACAGACAGACCGACCGATAGATAGATTCAGGATTTATAACTTTATATTTAGATGTTATTTTAAATAATGTGTGTAAATATTGCATATTCCAAATGGGACAAATAATTAGGAACAACTTGAGGGTGAGTAAATGATGACAGGATTTGTTTAACTATAAGTTAATATTTTTTAACTTTAACTATAAGATTATTTTTGTTATTTTCCATTATCATAATTGTTTTATTTATATATGATTTATTGTTTTATTAATTATTTATTTGTTAGTTCATGTTACCTAATCTAGTTTATTAATGTTAATAAATGGAACCTTATTGTAAAGTGCTACTAAAAGAATACTGAAATGTATTGTCTCACATAAGATGCTCGATTAGTACCGCTAATGTTGTCTGTTACCATAAGTGCTGTACGCAACATGCTATAAAATGTTTGCTTTCAATCTTCCAGCAGCATTTAATATAAATTATGGTGATTTTATAATTCATGAGCAATTACCTTGAACTAATGATTTCAATGTCCTCTAGGAACACCCAGGTGAAGGAATATTGAATTAGTAAATTAGGAGTCAAAATAGTGAACTGGGTTTCTAGATTTATTAAACTGAGCCAGAATCAAACAATTAATTTGTACAAGCTGCTTTAATAAAAGTGTTTACTAGCACTATAGAGCACAAGATGAGCTTGTCCAGCATTTGTCAGCACACTTTAAAGCATTACTATTCAAAAACCGCAGTGTGCAGCAAATAGTATTACGTTGGGCATATTAACCGCTCTTTACACTCATCACACGTTTCCGTTTTTCTTGAAAATGTTTTCAGAAGGGTCTCAGGTTCATGTACTGTCTTCTTAATGGCCCTCTGGGAATGTGTTGCAACAGAAATGGATAATTATACTCATTTAGAGTGCCTCTGATCCCAGGCCTTCTCTGAAGCCCGACAATCATGTTTTTCCCCTCCTTGAACCTCAGCGCGCTAAGCACTAAAGTCCTTCCTCTGCTTGTCTGTCAACATGGATGCTTCGCAGACGCCTCACCCTAATCCTGCCAATCACAGCTACAGCGCTGAACTCACCCTGTTTAGCTGATCGCAGGCTTGCATCCGCTCAAATCGTACCGTCAGCTTCTAGGACTTAGGAAGGCCTTCAGATCAAGTTTAAAGGACGTCGAGCACCAGCCTTCCCCAAATAATTAGCTTTTTTCACGCCAATCCGTGACCAACTTCCCCTGCTCAAATCCAAATCTGAAGGACAACTTCAGCCGAAAATCAAAATAATATCACTCTTTACTCATCCTCATTTCGTTCCATACATGTATGTTGTTAATTTCAGTTCAGAACATTAAACAAGTCAATGACAGCTCTGTTTGAGGAACAGATGAAAATATTAACTGCTTTTCACTTATTTTTAAAATGACTTTTGTGCTTTTGTGATATATATTAGTATACTGGGATCAGTAAAAAAATATTGATTGTTTGATTGATTTTGCAAGACATTAATACTGTTATTCAGTAAGAATGCATTAAAGTGACTCAATTTTGACCACTTTAATGCATTTGTTACATTTATGTTTCTATTTAAATTATTGCTGTTCTTCTTAACTTTCTATTCAGCAAAGAATCTTGAAGAAATGTAAGACAATTCCACAAATATATTAGGCAGCAAAAAGAGTCAAAAAGAATATTGAAAATAATAAGAAAAGTCTCTTGAGCAGAAAATCTGGATCACGTGACACTGAAGGCTGGAGAAATGATGCTGAAAATTCAGCTTTGATCAAAGGGATAAATTACGTTTTACAATATATTCAGAAAAGAGTGGTCATTATTTATTTTTGCAAATGTAATTTTAAAGATCTAGCAATTAGTGAATAGCGAAATTTGTGTTGTGTAAATTAATTTATTGTTTGAATTCAGAAGACTTGGAAAATAATCATATGCCGTACTGCCACGGTGCTTTTTGTTGCTCCTTTGTGTTGCATGGAAAATACAACAGCATAAGCTCTTTTTTTGGAATGACATGAAGGTGAATAAATAATGACAAATAACGCTCATTTTTCGGAGAGCTAACCTAATTAAACGTACATCATAGTTGATTGCAAAAGCAAGGTCACAGGTTTGCAGACAGATATAGCTCTATGGCCTGTTTTTTCCATGGCATCGCTTGCATTATTCTTAGTCAATCTGTATCGGTCCCCCACGTATCTGTGTGTTCCCAACTGTGAGAACATTATGTAACCATCACTCCTTGCTGCATGAGCAATTATAAATACTTTGAGATTCTGATGGGGAACGGTAAGAGCTCTTGTTTTAAATTACATGAGAAGTCTGAATTTTACAAAGCTCATTCATAGCGACTGTTTTATGGTAAATAGATCAAAGATATGCTGAGGGGAAAAACGGATCTCGTCGGAGTGTCGTGATCGTTCTTGTCCTCACAGGATTTTTCTGTTTGCTTTCATGAAGGTTGTTTAACTTTTCTGTATTACCTTGGAGTGTCTCATTTCTGTCAAATGTTTGAGAATGCTAAAATCTTCTTTAGTATGAATTTAAGGTGTGATCTTTGCAAAAAACATTTGGGTGTATTGCTAGCAGAACGTATATCATGTATATAAAGTGCTGGCCTCCACAGTAAGCATACTTGAGCAGGCCCAATGCTAGGAAAATGATTCAGTTATCATAGGTATTCTTCAACAAGTTTATCATTTATTCATCATGGCATCCATGCAACTATACAATTCCTTATAAACCAAAAAGCATGGTTCTTTCATGCTAAGCTTGTCGTGATAAACTGAATTATTTTCGTATTGACTGGTACATCTGGTGTCAACCAGAGAATGCACTAAATTTTCAATATGTAAGTGCAAAAACCTGCACTCTATACGACTGGGCATATCCACACACATTGTGTAGTCGAGCAAACTTTAAAAGCTGTATAAGAAAGCAGCTTCACAACCAAAAACACAGTAGAAGCCAAAGTTGATGGTGATTAGACCGTGAAGGATAAGAGATTGAACAAGTGAACACGTGAGAAAAGAAGAAAGAGGATTAAGAGTTGGGGCATTAAAGGTACTTTCACGTGATCCATCAAGAGTCCAGGCAGACAGTGTTTGTTATAGCTACGGTCATTATTCCACCTCTACAGCACTTCACAGACAGAACGAAGCTTAACTCCAATCCCCAAGGGCTTCCTGGTCGAGGCGAGGATTGATTCATACTTGTTTTTGGTCCATTTAATTACCCTTCTTCCTACTGAAGGTCTTTGCACTTCCTTTTTTGCACTACATAATGTTCATTCAAGCCTGATGGATGGCTCTCGTTTGCCACTAACCGGATGTAGTTATTCACTGAGCATCATTAGATACTTTTGATTTATTTTGCAAACTTATTTACTATGATATAAAAAAGTCCTGCCCTCTTAAACTACCTATAAATATCACACAACTCACTTAAGTTTCCAGATGAAATTAACACTAGTAACAGTAAAACACCAATTACTTGTATTCCTTTTCACGCAAATTATGATTACGCTCAGATTATGGATTAAAAAAGATGCTTCCTTACAAATAAAAATAATCTTAATCTTAATCTTAATCTTAATCTTAATCTGTTTCGAATAAAACTAAACTCACAGGACATGTCATTTTGAAAGTGTCACGGAAGGTGCAAGAATATTCTCTTCCAGAAATATCTCCACAGTACATTTTTCAAATGAGCCTGGGTTGTTCTTTAATTTAGCAAATAATGTTTCAATTTACAGTTCCATCGAGAAATCCATAGGAGATCTTTGCTAAGGTGGGCACTCAATACATCTTTAACAGATTACAAAAGCATACTGACTCTCTTTTGCACACAAAAAAGAAAATCTTAGAAAATCCATCTGGTGCAACATTTGGCCAACCAGCCTCTCCTTAAATGAGCAGCTTTCCCGTAGGAAAGAAAAATCACAAAAGAGATCTCGTTTGATATCTCAATTGTTTCTCCTAGACAGCCGTACGATTGTGAGCCTCCAGAGAAAAAAATAATCACACTTACAATCACACAAACTGTCTTCATACTGTATATACAAAGCTACCACTTATTTCATATTTTCGTAGGCCTATATAAGAGATTTATTTATATACTAAAATATGCTGCTATTCATTTTATAACTCTACGCTATATGCAATCTATTCTTATTTCAGGAGATCATGAGGGAGGAAAAAGCATTAATGAGAACTAAATCTCTTGAGCTATGAAAACGTGCAATTTTCCTCTGGGTTGTATTTCATGCCTTTGATTTGAAGAAGATAAGCTTTAGTCATGTAGCAATTATCGTATGAGCCACGAACACGAGACTGTATGTTAGCTGCTGCTGAAAATGTCCGCTGCTGTTAATGAATGCACATTCATCTGATGGCCGCTACTCTCAGTAAAGCCGGTGGGAAGGCTAGCCATCCTGCTAATGGATTGAAATTCCACATCCAGCTATTCCAACTAAAACAAGTGGCGCTCACGGGGGCCAAGGCTTGGCAAGCGGCGCTGTGTGGCGTAAACAAAAAAGTGACTGACTAATGTTCCCTTGCTGTCAAATGGCCATCACTCGCTCTCAAAGGAATGATTGATTGTATCCTTTCCAGTGACTGATGTTGACAGCAGTAGAATCATAATAATGAGTCGAGATGCTTTACTAAACGAGCATGATAAATGAAGGCATACCGGAGCATTTGCCACCGAGTGATTATCTGTTATGCTAATTTTCCTGGAAAACAACTTGGAATTGGAATTTGGCTTTAAATAACTGATATATAAATACACCAGATTTGATTTATTGGTTGAGTTAACAACCCATTTGAGGTAAACGAATCAAACCTTTACACACAAATTTGTGATAGTGAAATGCAGCTGCCCAAATAGAAAGAACAAACTGGACCACAGTTGTAAGAATTTACCGAATGTGATTTACTGAAATTGTATAAGAATTCCCATTGGATTTGATTGCTGCATGCTGAAGCAATGACACTTGTATTGAAGTTGTTTATTTGTGTTATTTTATGTCGATTTAGCAATCTTATTTGCGTCTGTATGTGTCGTATTTAATTTAAATCCTACAATGTTGCACAAGCCTGTCTTTAGTAGTTTTGAACTCCAGTTGTGAATCAGAAATAACCTTCTCCATTACAGTGCAATGAGACTGAATGAATTAAAATGGAATGAGTTATGCGGATTGTTTGCCAATTGTTTGAAATGTATGAGTCATGCCGTCACATTCATTCATCACCTCTGTTTTATATGATGCAGGAACGCGCATAACTTGTTATTCCATTTTCAAGAGAAGATTGTTCGTATCTGATTGCATATTGTACTACACGGAGAGCAAAATAATGCTCTTTTACGAAAATAAACTCCTCTTGTTTATGCTGTCAGGAAGGACGACAAGGCGAAACACAACATCCTGGCAGGTTTAAAGGATGAGATCAGTGGGAAGAGCATGTACCACTCATGTTCTGGGCTTAATGTCACCATGGACAAAAGAACTCTCTTAGAGGCTCCTACCCATTCAGCAGAGCTTGCCAAGAAAGCCAGCAATATTGTGGAATAAATCATGAGCGTATTTGGTCATTCCTTTTCTGTAGTACCTAATGAACCTATGGAAAATGAATCAAAACGATAGGCTGATAGTAGTATAGTGTTTTCTGTGATTGTATCAAATGGGCTGGTATTTTTAGAGTGGAACAAACCAACTAATTCCAAAGTTCTGATGCCCATTGCTGTTGTTTTCCCTTTCAAAATATGATGTCATTTCCTGGAGGAGGATGTCACGAAAGAAATAGTTCACCAAAAATGAAAAATGGATTCCCTCGCAGGCCATCCAAGATGTAGATGAGTTTGTTTCTTCAATGGGAAATTTAGCGTTCCACTATTTGCTCACCAATGGATCCTCTGCAGTGAATGGGTGCCGTCAGAATGAGAGTCCAAACAGCTGATAAAAACATCACAATAATTAATAAGTAAACCATAATAAGTCTATAATCCATAATAACCGACCTTCAGTGAAAAACTCAATCCTCTTACATCAAAATACAAATTTGTTTAGAACTGTTTTAGACTGTTTTCACTTGTAAACGGTGCTTGAGCTGTGCATATTTCTCTCCTGTTTCAGACGACTTTTTCACTGGAGAAAGTAACATTATGTATAGAGGACTCACATTTTAGCCTTAAACCAACAGTTTGAATTTACATCTTGATGGATTTGTTTCTTACAAACATGTAGGTTTTCACTTCAGAAGATGTTAATTGCTGTGGCTAGTTCTTCGTACGTCGCTAACTCAGTTAGCTGGATTTGATTGTTGCCGATTTCACTTGATCTGGGATCATTTGGTTCTTCGAAGCTCATCCTGGACTTGCTGTCATAGCAACATGTCCGTAAGCTTAAACATGCTCGGGAGCAGGCTTATTTCATGTAAACAGGATTAGATTGCATCTTTTTAAGCAGAATTGATACGTAAAATCTGTCCCAACCACTGCTACTTTATTACAAGAGTACCCTACTGGTCCAGGGACAATAATTTAAAATAATAATAATATAATAATTTATTGAAAAATGATATAAATATGTTGTGTAGCCTATAATACTATAGACACAGCTAGTTTTACTCATTGAAAGATTTATTAGTGATACAATAATTACTTTATAATTGTATTGGAATCTTACACATGCTATACAGTTAATATGAGCTGTGCATTAATTTGAGTGATGACAGATATTATGGGAGTGGCTTGATGGAGCGCAGGAGGAGATGCAGATAACATGATCTCTAAGAAACTTTAATTAATGCTGTCATGTAACAAATCTGTTTCAAAGATAAAATTAAATGAATTGCTAATTACAACATTGAAATAACAATGTAAAGCCTGTACAGATACTAGAAATCGTGAATATAAATAATTGGGAATCATGTAAATAAAATTACAAATAAATTAAAAACAGTGCACATTTAATTTATCTGTTATAACATTTATGTAGTTTTTTTCGCTTGGCTGTTTCCTTATAAAGGTCCAGAAATTTGTCAAGTTTTTCGTCAGGTGTCTTTATTAATTATATGATGTCATTACGTTGTTGTCTTGCCGCCAGCCAATCGCTGCATTGCTGATCGTGGTTTCGAGTATCGATACATCTGCCCTTTTTGTAATCTTAGACAACTTAATCCAGACATTTTAATCAAATCTGCAAATTCGTTTTGAAGAACCAATTTAACCAGAGATCAGTTATCAGGATTAGAAGATCTGGAATCTTTCAAATCATCTGAGATGTAATAAGCGACGTATGAAGAACGGGGCCCTGGACTGGAGAGGTGTGGATTACTTGTGGATTATTGTGATGTTTTTATCAGCTGTTTGGACTCTCATTCTGACGGCACCCATTCACTGCAGAGGATCCACTGGTGAGCAAGTGATGGAATGCTACATTTCTTCAAATCTGTTCTGATAAAGAAACAAACTCATCTACATCTTGGATGGCCTGCAATTTAATTTTTTGTGGGAACTATTACTTTCATTAACTAAAAGGATTTTATGAAATACTAACAAGATGGAAAGTGCATATTAACCTTTAGGTTAATGAAAACTATATTTCCATGTTTTGTTTGAAATATTATGACTGAATAAAGGAAAAAGTATGATCTTATAGGAGATCTGTATACTTTTAGTTGTTCTTTTTTTTAAGTTGACAACTTGCAGCTTCTGAATTTGTTCATTCAACTTAACATTTTAAGTTTTCACTGTCTCAACTAGTTTGTAAGTTGACTGAACTAGAGTATTTGCCCCCACAACTTAAAAAAAAGGGTTGAATCAATTCAATTACGATGTCACGTTCTCAACGTCACTTATCGCGAGATCTTGTGAAAGACCACTGTCAGACAGAAACGTTCTTTCGTCAGCCATCTTGATGAGCTTCTCCACAAAGTTGGGAAACTTTCTCAATCCAACAAATTTGGTAAGTAAATATTTGTATCTATTGATTTAATATGTGTACAATTACGTATGTTGTCTAAGAAGAGTACAAGTGTGGGTTAAAAGCGCCGTATTTCCTAGTTATATATGTATGTCAGTGTTATTTTCGCGGCTATGAATCCTCGAAATACACGCAGTTCCACTGTATTTTCCACATAAATATTACAATAAATATGCTCCCGCGGTACTGAGCTGAACTTATCGAGAGAACGATAAAAATACAGTTTGATATGTATTATTTGAGCCCAGTGCTGCGTTAGAGACCGTTCAAACAGAGCGCGAGATATGGATTTATGCTGCCTTCATGTGCTATCGGAAATTTCCTCTTTCCCACTTATGAAGTTGTGATTATGAACTTGTCGTATTCAAGTGCTTTAATGTAGGAAAGAATAAAACGACGTTAGCACACCTGTAGCTGATTTTTTTTTTTACTCCACTCACATGATCTTCAAAAATCGTTCTAATATTCTGATTTGCTGTTCAAGAAACATTTATTATTATTATTATTATCATATTAAAACAGTTGAGTACATTTTTGTTCAGGATTCTTTGATGAATAGAAAGATCCAAAGATCAGCATTTATCTGAAATAAAAAGCTTTTGTAACATTATACACTATACCATTCAAAAGCTTTTAGTCAGTATAAGTTATATATACTGTATATAGGGAACGAAATTATAGAATTAATAGGCTACCTCCATTTAGCAAGGGTGCTTTAAATTTGATAAACATTGATGAAAAAGACATTTAAAATGTTACAAAAGATTTCTATTTCAGATAAATGCTGTTTCTTCTGAACTTCTATTAATCAAAGAAACCTGAAAAAAAATCTACTGCTGTTTTCAACATTAATAATAAAAAAAAAAAATCTCTCTCTCTCTCTATATATATATATATGTTATTATTATTATTTTATAATTTTTTTTGAGTAGCAAATCAGATTATTAGAATGATTTCTGAAGGATAATGTCACTGAAGACTGTAGTAATGATGCTAAAAATTCAGCTTTGAAATGACAGAAAAATAAATTACATTTTTAAAATATATTCAAATAGAAAGCAGTTATTTTAAATAGGAAAAATATTTACAATATTACTGCTTTTGCTGTATTATGGATCAAATTAATGCAGGCTTGGTGAGCAGAAGAGAATTCTTTAGAAAACATAAAATCTTACTGTTCAAAAACATTTGACTGGTAGTGTACGTTCAAAACTGTAGGCTTTTGAATAACAGTAATAATAGCTTATATCATTATAGCTTATAATATAGCTTGTGTAAACAGCTCTGCAATAAGGATGGACACAAATGTGTTAAATTAGCTTTTTTGTTCATGTGTTAAGTAATTTAAAAGCCTTGTATGGATTGTAAAGTAGGGCAGTTTGTAATTGAAACGTAAACTTGTCATGACATTTGACTTTCTCTGACAAGATTTTATTTATTTATTATTTTGCAGTGTTAACATGTTTCTGTGTTTTTCATGTTTATGAGATTCTGGAATGACTGAAGATCAGCGTATAATTCAACAATCTTGTGGACGGATCGCAGCAAGTCCTTTTGCAGTTGTTTCAATCAAAGAACTATGCAGACAAAATGGAAATGACTTTCACATTGTAGAGCTTGGACAAAGTTGTAAGTAAATATATTTACTTTATAAGTGCACATATTGGAGTCTGTAAGCTTTAAGACTGTAAGGCACATTTTAATGCTTCCCTTTGTTTTTATTAAAGCACACAGGTTCTGAAGAGGAATTCATCAAGGACACAGTCTCAGCCTCAAGACGTCATGCCTATGGACAGCTGGCTGAACGTCTGATTCATATGGAACACAAAAGTGGAAACACTTCAGGAGTTTCGAAGTCGTCATCGGATTGGTTGAATTATACAGGATTTCCGGAGACGTGTGTGTTGCGTTCTTTAAACGTTCTGCCTAGAAACAAAAATGCTGTGACGTCAAGCCCCCTCATGAAAGAGGAAGGTTGCGTCGTGTTTACAAATGTGATGACGAGCGCTTATCGGATCAACTACACGCTGGATTTTCAAAAGTATGTGAAATATTTAAAGTTCGTGGTATATAATCTTTAAAATACGTCCGAGAGTTTTATACACCGGTCTGTTATTGTCGTGACATTTCCACGCACTGAAACGTGACGCTGAACGAAACGAACTGTGATGTTTGGTTGTTTGACATGTCGGTCAAACGGCTCTCATGGGCGGCCTTGGCCAATAAAAGCTGCCATGGATTCCAGACCTTCAGCCATCAGTCTGAAGGTCTGGCTACGCAAGACTACCAAGGACATGACTGTTGGAATTACAGTTGTGGGTGACCAGAGTGAGCACCATCAATCTGCAGCGTGTGGTCCTGGTAATAGAAGAAATCTTGGTAATCTGGGGTTGTAACACGTTGTGTACTGCATTTGACTATCTGGGACTTACATATTGTTGCACTTTTGTTGGTTTGATTGCTTCTATTGTCCTCATTTGTAAGTCATTTTGGATAAAAGCATCTACTAAATGATTAAATGTAAATGTCATTATATGATATGATACAAGGTACTTATCTCACGATACACAGTACTTTCACAGTACTACAAACAAAGCCAAACTGTGTTAAAGAAATTTCACTCAAAAAATGAAATTTGCAAGATGTAGGTGATTTTTTTTTTTCTTCTTCAGTACAAGATTTTTTAGCTGAAATTCTTAGTGATTCATTACACTTAAAGGGATAGTTCACCCAAAAATGAAAATTCTGTCATTAATTACTCGCCTCCATGTTGTTCCAAACCCATAAGAATAAAGAGCACAAATTAAGATATTTTTGATTAAATCCGAGAGCTTTCGGACCTGCATAGACAGCAACGTGTACTACCACGATCAAGGCCCAAAAAATGGTTGTAAGGACATAAGTAAAATGGTCCATGTGACATCAGTGGTTCAACTGTAATTTTATGAAGCTATGAGAATTTTTGTGCGCAAAGAAAACAAAATAATGACTTTATTCAAACAACTCTTCTGCGTCACCGTCCGCCTCCATTCACTTGCATTCATGATGGTTTACGGGTTTGGAACGACATGAGGGTGAGTAATTAATGAAAGAATTTTCATTTTTGGTGAACTATCACTTAAGTCAGTGGCTACGTCACTTTGAGGAGTCAAAAAAATAATATACTGGAAAAATTACTTTCTGTGCATTTGTTTAAAGTTTTTAAAGTAAAATTTCACCTTTAACATGATGCAATTGCTATGTCATTTTATGATGTTTTTTTAAAAATTTCTATTTTATTTTATAGCTTTACGCAATATAATTTCATATATAAATTTGTTGCATTTACAAACATTTAGAATCGCATTGTTGTGTTTTTAAGTTAACAATTGCGAGCTGTTTTATTTTACAGTTAAAAATTTCTGTGTTTTTAGTTTTCATGCATCAGTGCATGACCTTTTTTTCATGGTAATCCACTTTCAATGTGTTAATATTTTAAACACTAGGTAACTGAAATGACATTTAGACAGATTTCTTGGAATCTCTGTATGATTTTTAACATGTTTAAAGAGTTTGTCCTTACATTTGTTCATTTGCAAGGGACAATAAAGTAATTTATATGGAACAAAATGTGTTATTTATTTGGTTGAATGTGCTATTGCAAGTTTAGAAAATATGCCACATTAAGTTCAATGAACTTAAATTGTAGTACAGATAACTTGAAAATATAAGTTAACGCATGTCAACTAAACTTTGCAAGTCCAGGTTACTTAAAAATGTAAGTTGACCTATTTCAACTTAACTTTTCAAGTCCAGGTTACTTGAAATAAGTAGTTGGGTCAACTATTTTAGTATGTTAACTAAACTTTTTAAGTTGAAAGTACTTAGAATATTAAGTGAATAAAACTTAATAGCAATAGTCAAAGCAAAAAGATAACAAAAAAATTTAAGTTGAGTGAACTTTTTTTTTTTTTACAGTGTAGGAGATCTGTATACTTTTTTTCTTTTCTTTTTTTTCTTTCTGAAGATATAAAGACATGGCAAAATGGCAGCATCCAACAGTCTCCCACAACCTTATGAAAAAAGAGACATCTATGAATATGTTCTTTTCATACAGGTGTCTTTATTTAGCAGGCATCATTTGTTCCTGGAAATCTGCCCATGAAATGGATTACTTTACAATGGGGCACATTTAGTCCACTAGAGTACAAAGCGAGCGCCAACCATGTGACATAATTACGGAGGACGCGTTTTTGTTCTTTTCTTTTCATGAAAGCAAATTTCCAGCTTGTTTGATTTAGGTTAGAAATCATGTGCATTCATGCTTTTCAAAATAGTAATAATGAAAAATGGTTCCATTCTTTTATCAGCTGAAACAAATTGTCTGGCTTTACTATAATATATCATATATCTTTTTATATTAAACATATATATTAAAATATTAGACATATTAAAAAGGTATGAATGCCATTGCATTTAGCAAATAGTTTGTGTGGCCACTGTTGCTTCAAATGAATACATTATTTCAAATAAGAAATAAACAGGGATGTTGTTGGCTATTCCTAATTACTTCTGTGTTTATTTGCATGCAGTATGAGCAATAATGTCAAAATAATAAGACAGATCAGCCTAATATTTTAGCATATATTCTGAAGACATTACAGTAGTGAAATCATGGCCTATTTGTCCTGTTACCCTGAAAAGTGCGTTGACAGGTTTTTTTTGGAAGGGCAGAATAAATGTTCTGAGCAGGCAGGTGAAGACAAGGCTTTCAGTAGTAATTTTGTTATCATACAGTATGCAATATACATTGTCAGGAGAAAAAGACACATTTGAGGTGGGTAAGGGTTACAAGGACCTCTTTTCATAAGAAAAATGTTGTATTAAATAGTTCTTCTCAATGACATTTATCTAACTTTCCACAGGGGATTATGAGGAAGACCCTTATAAATCAGAATGCATAATACCTAAAACTGAGTTTTCAGATTTTGTGAGGTCCACAACTGAAATGCCTCTCAAATACAAGTGCTACATGGACAAGATAGTAAGTTTCTCAATAACAGATGTCTGATATAATGCAGATATGGACATAATACAACTTAATGATATACAATGTACATATAAATAAAATGCACTATAAAGAGTTTAATTTTATTGAACATGTTTTTACACTATATTTTCTATTATTATTATTATTATTTTCAAGTGCAAGTATTAATTGCAAACGATTATTTGAATAATAAAATGCATTCTAAAGAGTTGAACTTTATTGAACATGTTTTACAAATTATTTATTTATTTGGTTATTAGTTATTATTATTATTATTATTATTGGCAAGTGCGAGTATGAATTGCAAAGTATTATTTTTATAATAAATTACACTTCGTTACTGAACACATGTTTACACTTATACTTATGTACTGTATATCTGTAGTAATAATAATTATTATTATTATTATTTTGTTTTGTTGTCAAGAAGAGACAATTGAGAAATCAAAGACATCTCAATTGTGATTTCCCCTTTAACTTTCATTCGACATTATGGAAAACACTGTGGGAAATCTTCCTCTAAAACAAAAATTATCCCTAGCAATACAACACAAGTACCTAGTTGTGTTGTGTTGTATGCTACTCTTTCTTTGAAAAGTGGAGGTTGTACAGGGTCATTTATAATGCATCTCCAGCATTGCTTCAGCGTTGTTGTTTTGTGCTTTGGGTCTGTAGGAGAGACGTGAGGAGAGCTGCTGAGAGGTGTTTTGGCCCCAAGGACCCATGATGTAAACGTGTTCCATGGAGGCGCCATAAATATGTCATCTTTGTGCATGCACAGAAAAATACACCCAGGGCGAGTAATTGCAGCTGTTAGTAAAGGTAATTGTCTCCAGCTTGTTTCTACTTACTCATCATTTTATCAGATTAGCCTTAGTGAGAAGGTGATGGGTTATGCAAATGAAGCCAGTTAACTTCAATATGGAAGATTAAAGTGTTACAGATTCAAAATGAGCTAGACTCATTCAACAGCATTTGTGTGAGTAACAGACAAATACACTTGACTTTTCTCAATTTTGTTTGTTTTGTATTTTTTAATGCAATAAGTAGCATTAAACATTGCAATACACAATGTTTACAGCTACAAGTACAGTGTAGCTACAAGACTGAAACATTATACATGATAACATGAGACTTGTGTTGTAGAATATTAATATCATTTATTGATTTATTGTTTGTTTGTTTGTGAAAAATGTTGCACTCATAATGTCTTGGGAAGGCTGCCACATTTGATTAAAAATCAGCTAAGACAGACAAAATTATTACTTACATTATTAATAATAATAATAATAATAATAATATTTTTTGTCTAACAGTACGGCATATGAATATTATTTTTTGATTATATATAATATATTATATTAATGCTACGGATGCGAAAACGCATAAAATCGAACATGATCTGAATTATTTTATGACGGACGAAAGTTTCGGAGGCAGTTTGTAAACGTGATTGACACAACGTGAGGTCGTATTTATTTTTTAACGTGTGAAAAATGCGGACGAAAATTTCGGACTCAGTGTGCAATGACCTTTAGTCTCAACAGAAAACAGCAAGGTTAAACTTTGTGTACATGTTTCCTCAGTTTGGCCTGTTGAAAGGCAATTCTTATCAACAATGCCTTCTTATTCCAGATGAGTTACCAAAGTCGGATTTATCTTCAATGTTTTGTCCTGAATCATTTCTTTTTCTTCCCTTCTTCTCTTCTTGTACATAAAGGTAATCCCACAATTCACAGTCAAGCACTCAAGGCTCACTGAAGCGTACTTATTGGCAAATGCCTGCAAGAACAAGCTCTCTGTGAACCTCTCATTGCACTTGTTTAACTTTTAACGCCTCCACCGAAACACACGGCGAACGATATGATAATTCCATTCGGTCATTTCAGATTGCAACGGGCTTTCACTGCTTGACCTTCAGGTGAGCAGTCAAGGACACTTAGTCCATGTCCTCCAATTTTCGAACCCCTTTCGACACACATTGTAGAAAAGGGCGTTCAGATCATTCCCCGTGATAATGGAGAGAAGTCTCTCATTCAGAGGTCAGCGCAGGACTTTGTGGAGAGAGTTTGAGAAGTCAAAGAGGGGATTTCATAGCATTAAAATTACTGTGCTGACCGGGATGTGTACCATTCAATTTTATGTTTCAGTAGAATTAAAACAGAATGAAATGCAAAGATATTAATTAAGCTAAATGGTGAGCTAAAAAACTCTTTGACTTTGTATGTCAGAATATATTGTACATAAACCACTAAACTTACACATTTGAATTTAATTAATTGAAGAGTTGAATTTAGATGTGGTGTTTGCCTAAGAATATTTATGTAGTATTTATTCTGTATTATTATTATACAATGATATACTCTATTTATGCTGTATTTGTTATTTAAAAATAATCAATCACAATACAATGATCTTTGCTCTTTTGTTTAAAAGTGCATGCATGTTTGATGCTGTTAATAGTTATCTGTGAGAGACTGAGAAAATTAGTTTTTTAATTGTCAGATACACAAAATGTTTGAGTAGATATTAGAATTTAATTTAATATAAAGAAATTTTATATTTTTCAATGAACCAGTGCTATTTTTTTAGCATACTATTATGTGCTGTAAAAAAAGGTTGTAAATAAAACATTTATAGGAGTATGTTCTATATACTATACTACTATACTATTTCAGTTTTTCTACTTCAAAAGTTTGTGCTTATATTTAATGTTAATGTTAACTTTCAGTTTCTTTGTAATGATCCTTTTTTATGTATTAGTAATTTATGATTGAAAATAGTTTCTACACCAAATTTGTTCAGTGTATTATTTATTAATATTTAGGTTTAATATTGAATTTATTAATATAATGAATTAGTTTTCAGTTTTACATTTTTATTTTTAGTTTAGGTTTTAGTCATTTTCTTATGCTTTTGAGGCATTATTTATTTATTTGCTTTTTTTAAATTATCTTTAGCTTTTATTTTTTGTTTTAGTTTAAATAATTTTAGTACTTTAGATTAAACTTATTTTATTTCTGTTTTTAAGGTAAGATTTTCATAGTTTTTTTTTTATATTTATAATTTTTTATTTTGTTTCTATTACCAAAACCCAAACTACTACACTACTACTACTGCTACTAACAGTTCTATAACGGGGGCCAATTCAATTCATAGTCATGATGAGCCAAAAATGAGCCAACTTATGTCTTCTGCCCACATGAAGGACGTGAGTTCAGCTCATGAGCGTTGTCCAGTGTCTCTGCTGTATCAATCATGTAGTGTGAAGTGCAAGAGTCCCCATATGACTTCTGAGTCACACTAGTTGATTGTGCAGTGGTTTATTCAGCTGTTGTGAAGCGGGCTGTAGTCCAGTCATGCAGTGGACAGCAGTGTGCAGACAGATGAAAACCACAGGATGTAGAGCAGCTCCATCTACTGCAGTCCATAGACTTCTCCATCCCTCCACATCTATGGCCAGAATCTTTTCATGTCTTTGTGGCACACTAGCTCAGCAGCTTTCAGAGCTGAGACCTTCCTGACTCAGAGGGGAAAGTTCAAAAACCACATTACATCAGTGATATATTCAGCAGAGGACCGGGGCGTTTCAATAAATAAGGTAACAACAAGACTCCTCATATATGTATTATTCTGGTGACATGATGTCCACTCAGAGGAAATAAAAATCACAAATAAGATTTTGCAATTGTTTCATCTAGACAGTATTGAGTTCAATGCAGAAAGCAAATTGAGACTTTTACTTAAATCTCTTTCTTCAGGTATTTTGATCAACTTCAACAAGGATTAATGCATTGTAATGCATTGTGATTTGATAAATTATCATTTATTAGCTTATAAATTGCCTGTTTACTATATTTACAAGAGCTGATGCACTGATGTACAGATCAATCAATCAATCAATCATCTGAAATCCCTCCGTCCCAGAACTTTCTAAAAACCCTTAGATTGCATAAAGGATCTCTAAATTGTTAACCCACCTATATACGCCCACTGGCTAAAGTAAATTGGAAAGAATGATGCTTACTGACCTTTTGTTTATCTGCCCTTCTTCTGTCTATATTAGGCACAGCTGAGTGGTTATATGGTTATTACTGTACCCCTGAGCTTCTGTAACCCTCCTCTTTTCTGCTGAGGGGAGGCTTTTGGCTGAAGGAGGATGACTGCTTTTCACAGGCACTGAGCGCTCTAGTGCTTTTATACAGCGGTGGGTGGCCAGATACTGATGTGCTGTGCACGCTACAATCAACGGAAGGGAATAGGTGGGAAAATCAAATATGCAATCATACAACTCTTTGTGAGAAGATGAAGAAGGCTTTTTGTTGCACCTAATTGATTTTGGCCCCTCATAGATGATTGCTGAAAAAGCACCCTGTATTAAACCTTTTAGTGACTGAATAAGGAATAAGGTGATGATTCTTACTGCAGCTTTAACTTCCCACGTGATTGTCAAGCATCATGCCAGTAGTGCTGCATTGAAGTGAATTATTGATCGTCCTAGTGTTTCATGTTATATTGGAACATGTACAACTATAGAACACATAAACACAAGGTCAAGTTGTTATGTATGAAAAGGTTAAAGCAACACAATCACAGTTGCACTAGACCCCGAGTGGTTATTTCTCTTACTGAAAACAAACAAACGTGAATTTTCATGTCAATCCATACTAACCATGTGCTACCATTTAGAGGAAAGAAAATTCAAGACTGAAATAATATTATATGTACATTTTATTTCAGCTAGTTGTCAAAGCAACAGTTTTCATTTAGTTTAAAATACTGAAATAAAAACTACTGAAACAATATATATGGACATATTAATGAATGAATGAATGAATGTATGTATGAATGAAAAACATGCATAAAAATTACTAAAATTAAAGTTAAAAACAGAAAATGCAAAAATAAAAACTAAACTATATTAAAAGTAAATTTAATAAAAAAAAATAAAAAAAACTGTAATGGATACAAAATTATACTATAATAGATTCATAAAAATAAACAGAAATAAAACCAATTCAAAATTAGAAGAAGAAAAAAAAACTAATAGTTTCTCAATAATGCTAAAACTGAAATTAAAATAAATAAATATTACTGTAGATAGACATTTAAAAAGTAACTAAACATAACAAAAACACAACTAAATTATTACAACTTTAGCTAAAATTAAAATGGAAATGGAAAATATTATAAAAAATAATTCAAAATGAGAACAATCAATCAAACTGTAATAGTATATCACTACTAATATAACACTGTTCTCAACCACCGTACTTTAAAAAAGTGAATATATGTGAAAACTGCTGCTGTGGCCACATTTTTTATAAAATAAAATATGAGGGAAAATAGACAATGCACTTAATGGGTCTCATTTATTATTAACTCAGTGTATGTGTTTGTACTTATGTGACGAGAAAAAAAAAAAAATCATGCAACATTTCCACCAGAAAAGTGCGAACTTACTGATGAATCATGAATTTTGCACAAAAACATTCACACGCAGGTTTTACGCACAAGCTCTTGCATACGCATTCTTAATAAAAGAGATCTCATGTGTTTTGGAAATGTTCCTTTTGAGTTACACATAGTAGCCCAAAATAAATGAAAGATCGTCACCCCCCTCCAGCTCCCCTTTCTCATAAAAGCAGCTAGGGGTTGAAAGGCTGGATGATATGGGAAACTTTGAGCTCAGACTATTTCAGGACACCGCCATCTACTCTCAGCATCCGTTTGGACTCGGAAAAAGAGATCAAAGAGTGACGCTGGTCTCTGGGGAGCTCATCAGGGTGACAAGATGATGCCAGTTTGTTCAAATTGTTGTATCACATTGCTTGTAAAATCCTGCCATATCGAATCTCCGGATGCCAAGTAAAAACAGACAGCAAACATCAACATAACAAAATGCAACAGCCTAAAATAATCTCCCTAAATATCTGTGCATATTATAATACCAACATAAGCACAACGTTCCACAATAAATATCATACTGAAGAGGAGAAAATAGGATATAAACAGCATATTTCATGTCAAAATTCCATATGTATGTTGCAAAGTTTATTCATTGTTTATAAATGTATGTATTATTCTTTATACATAACATCTGACACCAGTCATTTTTTCTTGGTTGGCTTTACTAATGTCACACTATGAAGCCAAACCAAGCAACATAATGTAAACAGAGTTATTAATAATAAACTTTGCCAGTAAGCAGGCAATACAACTGTTGGACTATACATTTCAAAAAATGGTAATGTACATAATATGCAATATTGCAGTTATTGCATGCAATAACACACATGAAGCTTTGGGGTCTGTTAGACAGACAGACATATTTGTTTGTTTATAATTCTCTAATGTTCACATTTATTTGTTTAAAAATGCAATAAAAAGTAATATTGTGAATATTATTACAATTTAATATAACTGCTTTGAGAATGTAATTTAGTGATCAAAGCTGCATTTTCAGCATCATTACTCCAGTCTTCAGTGTCACATGATCCTTCAGAAATCATTCTAATATGCTGATTATAACATTCTAATATTTCTACTCACATTTCACTGCTGGTTATACAATCTCTGTATAGTCGTGCATGTGACAAATAAACTTGAAACTTGATTTGCTGCTCAATTATATATTAAATTATGTTCTGAAATAAGAATATATGTATTTTAATAAGAGTATCCAGTGCTTGTGAAAATGTGTGTGCACAGTTGCCTTATGACTGTGAACCATTAAAATAACTCCCACATTTTCTGTGTAAAAACATGACAGTTAAGGGATCATTATTCATGTTGTGAAACTGAAGGACAGCTGTGAAAATGAAGACTAAAGAGCAGTCGAAAGACGTTCGGGATACAGTGAAATGAATACATAAATTGTGTTCCTGTCGCTGTAGCTCAACTGCTAGAGCCTCCAAGGTCACACATACCGATAAAGCATGTATACCTTGATAAAAGTGTCTGCCAAATGAATAAATATCAATAAATTACCACAATAAAAGGAATCCGTGTCTTCAGATGTCCCAATGGTCAGTGCTGTGTTATCAGGAAGAGGATGCTGTATCAAACCACCCAGACACTGCCTAGAAAAGGTCATGTCTCCAAACTCTCGGCATGAACGAGGAGGAGACTTGCGAGAGGAGCCGCAGAGAGTCACTTTGAAGGAGCTACAGAGTTCAGCGAGTGAGAATGGAGTGAAAGTGCTCCAGTCACGCACATAAAGAGCCCTGCAACACATAACAGCTTGTATTGGAGGGTGGCACAAAAGAAACCATTAATCAAAAAGAACCATCTGGAGTTGCCATAAACCATAATGGTGACCCAGTTGCAATGAAGGAGATGCTTCTGCTGTCAGATGAGATTGCCGCTATGTTGGAAATGGAAGAATAGCATGCTAACTGCATACTGTGATGTACGCTCTGAATGTTAATAATAGTGTGTGATAAAGGAAACATTATGCAACCATTTCAACATTTCATATGCATCTTCAACTTGGTGCATTTTATGCAAAAAATATATATAAAATTTTAAGAGATTTTACCGATATTATGATTATATTACCCAAATGTGTGAGGCACATCTGACAAAGAACACCGATCCGACATTAAAGTATGATGGTGGTAAGTGAGCTTGCATTTTATTTGTGAGAAGCATCTTTAGGAGAAAAATTGGATGGAAATACTGCAAGAAAACCTGCTTCAGTGCACTGAAGAACTGAAGCTCGGTGACGGTTGCAATGACCGCAAACACAAGGTCAAAATAACACTGCAGTGACTCAATAATAAAAGATGACCTACAATGACCCAGTCAAATATACAATCTGACCCTGTTCTGATGCCAATAAATAAGGCTGTTTTTTTCTGACATTTTTGTCTCCTGTGTCCTAAATAATTTACTAGCAATCTGACATAATCCAAAAAAAAAAAAAAAATCATCAAGTAAAGGAAGAAACAAACAAACATGCTAATAATAATAATAATAATAATTATTATTATTATTATTAAAGCTCTTTCGTTTATGCTATGTATGAAATATTGTGTTTATCATTTGTCATTATGTCAGATTGCTATAATTTTCATGTACAATTATATTCAAATCTCAATTAATTCAATTTTATTTTTATTTTTTTTACAGTACTTGCATATTTACCTAAACTGTACATTTATGGAAAATGAATACCCAAAATTTATTATTAATTATTTAGCTAATTAATTAACTTCCTAAGACTTGGGAATGGAGCTCACAACATATATGACTATTGTTATTTCCATATCATTTTAATATTATATTTATTTATCACAATTGTTCACAAACTCCTGAGAGACAATTCACTGTATTTTTTTTTTTTTTTTGAAAGTTGTAAATATAACAAATATTATTGTAGGTTTAAGAAACCTACAATAAAGAAAGAAAACACCAGTACAGTCTTTCAACTTCAACATTTCACGTTTAGTTCAGTGTATTCCTTGCTGTTTCTTTGTAATTAATTGTGAAATGTACTAGCAGTTTCTAAACAAAAAAATGTTTCAACAGCTGTGTGTGTGTGTGTGTGTGTGTGTGTGTGTGTGTTGCATGGCTTAGAAAATAGTACACGAGTCGTATGTCTCTTGAATACAGTACAGATACAGTGTATTGGCAACATTTAACATATCATATCCCTTAATCATTTGTTCAATGGTTTCTTTTCAAACTATTGCCGCACCATTATACAGCACATTACGTTTAAATAACTTCCTCTTCCTCTTAGAAACTCTTTTTTTCCTTTTTCCTTTTTGTCAGACAGTCACATGATGGATTGCTTAATTAAGGTGAAAGACAATGAGTGAGTACTTTCATTGTGTTTGGCCTCTCTGGATTGAGGGAAAAATTGATTGCTCTTTTAAGACAACTTCCTCTGGCCCTTGGGAAATGTCACATATTTCATTTACACGCGTTTGAGTCCTTGTCCCTGTAGAGAACTACGCATCAGACACTGTAAACTAGTCTGCAGATTAGGCCTACAGTGACACAGGAAAATACCTCGATGTGTATCTAGAGCAAGATGGGAGAAACATACTAATGTTTACGTCTACAGTATGTTCAGTGCATAAGGTGAACTGGAAAACTGACCAAGAATGTCCAATTCAATAAAAGGACACAATTAATACAATAAATCAAATTAAATATTTGTTTTGCATTGTGACTTTTTTTTTGGTTGACAATTTGCATTGCTGTAATGCAATAAAAATATTATCATAGCAGTGATGTGGGGAAAAAAGATTATAAATAAATATGGAATAAAAAAACAATGTTGACTTCTGCAAACAAACAAACAAACAAACAAATAAATTAAATGTAAGTATTTGTTGTAATGTTTGCACTAATATTTGCTGATGTACATTTAAAAACACATTTTAGTGCAGCATTTTTTTCAGTAAAAAAATATTTTAAAGTTAGCGTATTATAAATAAGCATTATAAAATAGAATTATACAGTAAAAGAAGAATTACCTTAATTGTCATGAAAATAGAGAAAAATAGAAAATAGAAAATAAAAATAAAAGGTTTTAAAATAGGCATTGAAGTATGTTGGATTTATTATTATATTGATAATAATTATAAATAATGATATTGGATCAGTATTAATAAGTTATTATTATTAGTATTATGTGATAAATGGTCTGTTTTTTGTTAGATTCACTCACCAGAATCCTATATGAATTCTTTAAGCAGTTATAAATGCACAAAGCAAGGCTTTGTAATTCCCAGGCACATATTTCTGCCGCACTTCTTTTACGGTGGCATCTAATTTGTATTCTCTGTTTTAATGCATCCACACAACCGATGCAAATGCACTTATAGTCGTATAAGCATGTCACATGCCTGGAGCGGAATGAAGATGGACACTTAAACTGCAGGCCACAGATTATGAGCTGTGTTCAACTTCACATTTATTCGCTGCACTTGTCTACATCCATAATGCAGTTCTGTATGTTAATGCCACCGAAACAAAACTGAGTCACCGGTTCTAATATGAGATACAGAGAGTGAGCGAGAGAGAAAGAAAATACTTCCCTCATGGATCTTCACAGCATGACATACTGTCCTGCTAAAACAAAGGATGTGGATGATTAGTCCGAATGCAAACTGGAATTGGAAAGCAATCAAAAGTTTTCCGGGGAGGTGTCATGCAGGCCTTGCTGACTGTCATCAACATTTCAGATGACGCACCTCTATTTTCTTTCTCCTTCCAAAAATACTCTGGTGCTGCTACTCGCCCAGTATTATATACAATATATGAGAAAATCAGAAATAATTATGCACATATTTAATGCACTGTGACGACCCATGGACAAAATCTCTTTAATATCTCAATTTTTCTTCTTGACTGTAATAAGATTAAAGAGAGAGACAAACTGAGTCTTAAAGGAATAGTTCACCCAAAATGTAAATTTGTTGAAAATGTACTCACCCTCAGGCTATTCAAGAATGAGTTTGTTTCTTCATGGGAACAGATTTGGAGAAATTATGTAGCATTCCATCACTTGCTAAGCAATGGATCCTCTGCAGTGAATGGGTGCCGTCAGAATGAGAGTCCAAACAGCCCACAACTGTGGGGCAGTCGTGGCCTAATGGATAGAGAGTCGGACTTGTAACCCAAAGGTCATGGGTTCGAGTCTCAGGTCCGGCAGGAATTGTAGGTGGGGGGAGTGAATGTCCAGTGCTCTCTCCACCCTCAATACCACGACTGAGGTGAGACCCTTGAGCAAGGCACCGAACCCCCAACCGCTCCCCGGGCGCCGCAGCATAATAGCTGCCCACTGCTCCGTGTGTGTTTGTTCACTACTCACTGCTGTGTGTGTGCACTTGGATGGGTTAAATGCAGAGCACAAATTCCGAGTATGGGTCACTATACTTGGCCACACATCACGTCCTTTCCTTTTTCCTTTCCTTTCCCTTTAAAAACATCACAACAAGTAATCCACACCACTCCAGTCCATCAGTTAACAGCTTGAAAAGTGAAAAACTGCATGTTTGTGAGAACCAAATCCAACATTAAGACATTTTTAGCTACAAACCATTGCCTCTGGCTCTATCCGTAATATTACTTTCTTCAGTGAAAAAGTCATCTGGTCTGAATAAGGAGAGAAATCTGCACAGCTCAAGCACCGTTTACAAGCCAAAACAGTTCTAAACAAATATGTGGGTGGATTTTGATGTGAGGAAATGGACATTTTCACTGGAGGAAGCGTTATTATTATGGACTTGTATTTTATTGGCCAGAAGTGATGGTTTAAAGTCTTAAAAAACATCTTAAAGATAGATTTATTTCTTACAAACATGCAGCTTTTGTCTTCACAAGACATTACTTGATGGACTGGAGTGGTGTGGATAACTTGTTGATTATTGTGATGTTTTTATCAGCTGTTTGGACTCTCATTCTGATGGCACCCATTCACTGTAGATGATCCATTGGTGAGCAAGTGATGGAATGCTACATTTCTCCAAATTTGTTCTGATCTGTTCTGCTCTGAATTAATGGACATGAATGAATGAATGAATGAATGAATGAATGAATTATCTCAATTTGAATATTTCTCAATATGAACATTTCTTATCCAAATCTTTCAAGACTAGATTATTTGACCTGCTTTTTCCACTGAGTTATGAAAGTGCAACCTTTTAAGCAACTTCAACCCCCCCCCCCCCCCCCTCCTCTGGAGAAAGCAACTTTTTGCATAACTTTAATGATAAAGTGAAATGAAGAATGTGATAAGAACACATTTTTAAAGAGATATTTCTTAAAGCTATTTGTATTTTCACACTCTTTCCTCAGTCTCACGCTGGAATAACAGAGATTGGAAACACATGGGTGAATAAGATGAAGGATGATCAAAGATAAACCCAGACATGCTCTCAGCTGAATGAAATGTTTATTTGTTACCTCTTAAATTCATATCAAATTTATTTTGTTGTCAGTTATCCACATGTTCAGCCTATCACTGAAGAATCATGTTTGAATACCAGCAATAGGAAATGATACAGGCATACAAATCATGCAACATTTATATCTTTCCAAGCACATTTAGCACATTTAGTCAATGACTTAAAGGGATAGTTCACCCAAAAATGAAAATTCTGTCATAATTTACTCATCCTCAAGTAGTTCCAAACCTGTATGAATGTCTTTGTTCTGAACACAAAGGAAGATATTCTGAAGAATGTGGGAAACAGAGCAGTTCTGGGGCACCATTGACTTCCATAGTATTTTTTTTCCTACTATGGAAGTCTATGGTGCCCCAAAACTGCCTGGTTACAAACTTTCTTCAACATATCTTCCTTTGTGTTCAGCAGAACAAAGACATTCATACAGGTTTGGAACTACTTGAGGGTGAGTAAATGATGACAGAATTTTCATTTTTGGGTGAACTATCCCTTTAACAAAGTTTTTTTTTTTTTTTTTTTTCTCTTTTTATTATTAAAGTTACTTTAATGTTTCAAGGCACTATAATGTACCACCTAAAACAAAAGTGAGCTTTAGACAAACAAGTATATTTTCATTTACTACAATGTGTATTTCTTGGTGTAATGGGATATATACTGTATATATATATATATATACACAAAGAAAACATTTTAATGTTCTTTTATTTTATGAATGCTAAATGGGCCACACCATTGTAAATCTCCTGGTTTTGGAATTATTATTATTTAAACAGCCATTTACTAGCACAGTCAACATGGGAATATGGTTATATATAGAGGTGCATGGAGGTCATAATCTGAACCGCTTGTGTCCTATTAAAGACAAAAGATTTGGAATTTCTTGACATAAAAAAAGGACTTCACCCCTCTGTTTATCAGGGACAAGTGAGCAACCTTGAGGAGCGAAGAATTTCCCACATCTTTCAGCGCTGTATTGGGCTGCAATCCTCCTCCAGGGTAGTTCTTTGATGTGAGCCAAGGAGACCGATTCCAATTGATTCTCTCAAGAATCTTGTTTACCTAGACACGGTTCAGAACCCTCTCTGTGACAGTAACCGGACACCGCAGATATCTACATCCAGAAAAACTCATAAGCGTGCATGGAAATGGAACACCGAAGCTGAAAAGCCCTGAAATGTGATCAGAGCTTGATCCAAACCCTACTGATCTGCTCTTCCACAATCATCTATTCTCTTTGAGTCCACCCCTGGTCTCCATTCCTCTCTTGTCTTTCTTCTCAGCGCCCCTGTTGTATTTCTCTATCATCTCTAATGATCTCCCTCTACATCCTGTCAGTCAATCCCCATGATGCTTTGCTACCGGCTCGGATGCTACTCTTTATGCTCCGATGTTTGTTCTCTCCTTTGACTGTCAGCGTCCCGGATCTTCTCCTGTGTTCCTCACGACGCGTCTCCCCTCTGAGTTCTCTTTTTGACATGTTCTCCCAACGTACGTTTATTTCTTCACTATTATTCTGTCCTGCCACAGAAAGCCGTTGTATTTTGGTGCAGTCAAGTGGATGTGAGCTGCTGGGATCGAGATATTCTCTACCCACGGTGACAATGAGAACAAGGTTTATCGTGGGCAAGATGCTGCTTGTTTCCTGTATCTTTAAGGGAGGTTTGTCTTGCTAGTGGCCCACTCATTTAGTCTTTTCTCTCTGCATTTCTCGTTATTTATCACTCTGGCTTCTCGAGAATGTCTCCCACAACCCATCTGTTCCTCTAGTCCTATAAGTCATTCATACTGGCAGAGACGAGCCCACACAGCCACAAGTCATCCATCCAAAGTGTCTTGGATTCAGCTGTTGAAGTATTGTCATTTGGAGCCACGATTTAGTCATATTGGACAGAATTGATCAAGTCCGTCACATGTACATTTCCTGTGCATCTCCCCAGAGGAAATTTCTAGTGCTCTTTCATAGTTCTTGGACATAAAGGAGCTACGTTACAAGTGTTGTTTTAACCCTATAAAGCCTACTGCATGCATCATATTTAATAGGTACAATTCTTTGGCCTCTAAATTATCAACTTAATCAAAACTTTGCTGAAAAATGTGTTGTTCATAATCTTCGACATGTCTTCTGCCGTCTGATTGACAGTTTCTACTTTTTAGAAAGTTAATTTTGTTTAATTGTACAAATGTCCACCTTCAGGTCATGATGCACGATACATTTTTTTTTTTTTTTATCAAATAAACTTAATAATAACTTACATAACTTTAATAATCACAATGGTGGACTGAAACAACTCAGGTTCACTTGATTACCCATACGTATTAAAATCATGGTAAAACATTAAAATAAGACCTCATCTCCTGATCATCAATGCATTATATATTTTTGAAACTGCTTTGTTCACAAAACTAAGCATTTAATTATCTTAAGACATATTATTATGGTATATAGAGTAACAACTGATATTTATATACATTTTATGTTAGTCTGCTATACTATTGTAAAGACTTATTTACATTAAAAGCAATCAGAATTTAATCTTATTTTTGTCCATAAAAATAACAGTACCAAACTGCACCAAATTGCATATTTTTTGCTCAGTTTGGAGTATGAACCCTATATCATACTATACGAGCCATAAGTTGGATATATCACATACAATACTCAACATAAAATACATATGCAGACCTATTTACTTATTTAGTTAGATTAAAAAATAAATAAATAAATAATAATAAACGACTACAATTTGTCATGTCAGGCTTTACATGGTTAAAAAACACAAGATAACATAAGAAATGAATGGAAAAGAGAGTTTTTAAAGGTTTTTAAAAGTTGGACTTTACACAGCGTCTCAAAAAGCACAGTGACATTGGAATAAATAAATAAATAAATATTTACACAACAACAATTTCAATAAAACTTCATCTAAAATAAATAAAATAAAATAAAACACTGGTACTTTAGGCAACTTTCATAACTTTGATAAGACATATTTGAGCTGATATTAAAAACTCTTGCTGACACTTTTTGGTGTCTTGGCAAACGTGAGCACACTTTGTTGAGATCTCCTCCAAAACAAAGGGTGTCTTTTTCTTAACAGAGAAATCTGAGAAGCGGGAGAAAAAGCCTCAGTTTGTCCTCCATTTCATCTCATTACTGTCTAGAGGAAATCTAAATAGATGTCATTTGAGATTTGTCTCTCTTAAGGGGCATTTCAATGGTACGACCGGTACCGGGCCATGACAAGCACCTTAATCAGGTGTGTGCTTTATTCAGGTCAAGGTAAATGTGGAGATGGGGCACTCAGGCTGTAAACAAGAGCTTCTCTGCAGGGTTTCATGAGCAATGCCTTTGATTTTGTCCTTTGATCCATTTATAAGTGCTCATGCTATCTCATGAATACAGCACGGCCAGGGGACAGAGGCCGTCTGGAATACATAACCACTTAACGACTCACCTTCTCTTTGGCTGATAAACACTCACTGTCTCACTAGCACACACACACACACACACACACACACACATGTCCCTCAGTCTCATGCAGGGCCACACCATTCACATTTACACAAATGAAAATACCTGCATTTTTGTTGGAAAGCTGACCCTGGCTAACAATAATAAGTTCTGGGAAAATTTACTGTAGTTATACTTTATATATTTTGTTGACTATAAGTAACTACATGTGACCTAACTCTCACTAGAGTATTAGTAGACGGTTAGGGTTAGTAGATTAAGTTGACATGTATTTGCAAAGTTACTTATAGTCAGTAGAATGTGTGTTGGGGGGGGATCTTCAAAATAAAGTGTTAGCAGATATTAAACAGCTAGTTTGCATGCACTTTCAAATTTACTTATATGTCAAAAGATTCTGTTATAATTTATTCACCATCAAGTTGTTCCAAACCTGTATGAGTTTCTTTCTTCTGTTGAACACAAAATACTATATTTTGAAGAATGTTGGTAAACAAACAGTTGCTGGTAGCCATTGTCTTCCATAGTATTATTATATATTTTTTTTCAATGGCTACCGGCAAAAGTTGGTGAATTATGGGAATGTTTTATCTTATCATTTTGCAACGTTAAATGTGAAAGTTACCTTTGACTGTTCTGAAACAACATTCTATGAATGGAATTTATATAAAATGCAAGATCAACATGAAAAAAAGCATCTCTAGGTCATTTTGCAAACAAACAAACAAATAAATAAATGTTCTCTGAACATTTTTAGAAGTATCATTTTTATTTATTTATTTTTTTAATTTAAGAATTTTCTTGGTTACTTCTGGAAAGTTACTTTTGAATGTTCTCTGAACCACCTGAAAGTGGTATTAACATTTTTTTTAAAAAGTTAACATCCAATAGGGTCGAACGTCACCTGACCAAACCTGGAAAACAGGTCTCATCGCTTCCGCTTGACAGAGAACGTATTAACAGATTTATTAAATATCGGCGATATCTATGGACTTTTAAGGTAACCAGTTAAACTAGCAAGCTGTTTTTATTGTTGAAGTTTTATTCATTGTATCAATCCTTATATGTGATGGACATTACTTATGATCATTTTTGTCTCTACTTTGAAGGCATATTGAGTAAGCTTCATATTTAACAAAGCATATGCAAAATGCTTGAACCAGAAACGGTGATACAAGTTTAATAGAATACGTAAGTCTGTTGCGCATAACCCCTATTAAACTGTTTCAGAATAAAAAATATATATATAAAATACTGTATGAATTCCATTTTTGTGCTAACTTTTTGAGAACATTGTTGAAGACCAGATAATTTTGAATGAACATTTTATTAACGATACGTTTGTTCATAGCAGACATAACATGACACAGGTCTTCACCTTATTTTCTATGCCTGGCTTTGAATTCTTTGTCATCTACATTGATGTCTCTGACATATTCTGTGTATAGAAACAAAGGACAATGAATGAGCAATTTGACCAGTCAGTTTGTCTATCTAGCGATCTTCTCCACCAACTCTACGATGTTGCTGTCTCTCATCCCGTCGCTCACTCGCACAGTTCCCCCTCAACAACAGTCTCCAGGGTCGACTCAATAATGAATTACATCTCTCTCCACGCCAGGTATAGCTGAGCACAGGAAAGCAAATGTATCTCATTACCCCTCCACCTGTGATCTCTGCCAGGCTGCTGAGTAGGGTTTTGTTCGAAGAAAAGAAAGACACGGAGAGAAAAGAGGGCACAGAAAGTGGAAAGAAGCCAGTACATGGTGTAAGTCTGAAGAATAATTTACAACCCCAGCTGTTGAGGTAAAGCCACCCTGAAAGGCATTGTTGTGCCTTTTGAAAGATGAGACGCAACAGTCTGAGAAAGTTGTCCTCCAAACTGACAAAGCGGCTTCTTTTCTGTTTCTATGAATAGGGCGCTCATGATCAAACACATGGGAGTGGCTTGAGCAATCTGTTTTCCTCTTTCAGTTTTGCAGGCGGAGGTGACACCAATAGCCCTCTTCAGCAGAAAATATATAGACTGCAACACCTTAGAGATGTTTTCAGCAAGTTTCTCTCTGACAAACTGGGAGCACAGCGTTGCACTTTCTTTTTATTGTTCTCAGAAAGAAATGAGTAAAAAAAAAAAAAAACTATGCATGATTTCAGAGCCAGTACTTTATTACTGAACCTTAAGTATTTCATCTCTGTGGAGATTTTTGCGATGAACTCTATGTTCTCCCAGAGCATTTCAAGTTCAAGAACCCAAGAGTCAAAATGTTCTATATGAATCTTTTTAGCATACATTATTCTCTGGAGTTGAAGGAGTTCAATTTGGAAACTCATAAAGCCCATTCTGTCTTAGAGCACAAACTTCTAAGGCCTCTAAATGATCAGCATGATCAAAACTTTGCCTGAAAAAAAAAAAAAAAAACTTCTGCTGTCTGATTGATTGTTTATAGATTTTTAACAAATAAAAGACTTTTCAGTATAATCTAAAACATGATCTAAAAACATCTTTCTTCATGTCATGGTTCACATTTGACATATTTAATAATTTTTATAAAGTAAATGAAATAGTAACTTTTAAACTGTTAATAACTATTTATATACCATTTATAACTATATATATATATATAAATTATAAATCAACCTTATAATTGGTTGTCAAAAGCAAAACAGGCACTATTTTTGGAGTCACTACACTAAAATTAGTAAGAAACAAGTATTGGATCTCATTCAGCAAATATAATGCAGGGTTGGTGTTATCTAACAAGCCAAGTCTGAGAATGACAAATGAGAGGGTGATGTGAATGTTGTTGTAGACTGTAAGCCTAAGCTAACCCTAAAGACTGACTGGTTGAAATGAATGTTGTTTCTGAAACCTAAGACAAAGACATCCACACACAAAAGCAGACAAACTCTGCACTCTGCATGTAACTCGATACGGTATTAATCAGATGCTGCTGTATTCACGCACCCGTGAGCTTCATTACCGTCTCGGTGTCAATCCCTGTGCTTTGGTTCACTGATCCAAAGGCCTCTGGTGCTGCTGCTATGTTAGACCACTTTGGTACAGTTCAGAATAAAAATACTCGTTTTATACGAGTCTTGTGGCGGATGAGCTATAAATACAATAAGATGCAATAGTGAAGTCATTATGCAGGAATTAAATAGGGATTACAGTTTATCTGAATCAAAGTCATCAACCGTGAAATCCTAATTTTCGAACCCCCTTGTCCCTACAGCACAGAATATATTAAATGTTCCTCTCAGGAAAACATATTGTAATCAAAGGTTTACTGTGAATGTGGGTGAAATTCCTGACATTTATTATATTTCACTGTGGTTGAGAAACTCATTGGCAGAAATAAAGACATATACAAATGCATTTTAACCCCCTCATTTCTTAAATATGCTTCAAATTATGATATAATATCTGGTATAATAATAATGAGACACATTGTGTATATTACTTGTATTCATGTATGTGTGTATATATGTATTTATTTATTTAGCTTGTATTTTGTTATGGGTTTTGTAAGGGAAATTGATGATCATTGTTTGACAGATTAACATTAAATGTACTTTTTTTCATACGTCTTTTGCCCTTCTACTCAAACTGTAGAATTATGCACATTAATTGGGCAGTTTGTACTTCAAATATGATGGTTGATCATACACTGTTTTAAAATGCATATAGACTGAATAATTTCTCTCATTTATGACTATTTTTTTTAAATTTATGATGCTGGTTATTATTTTATTATTTTTTCCTTTGTACTTTTACGATTATTCTAGTCTAAATAATCCACTCAGACATAATAAATATAGGCTTTGTACTGAATAATCAAAATGCAGTTATTTATATATTCATTGTTGACAAGTTAGTATACAAAGAAATATGTTTTTGAAAATATTCTTTGGTTTGCAAGTGCATTGAGAAACTTTATTCTTATTGCTTGATGTTTCTTCAAATTTCATCATAATGATCTTGACGAAATTGGAGGCAGTTAAAAGAGAGAAGAGAGAGAGAGAGAGAGAGAGAGAGAGAGAGAGATTGTTTTGGGATTCATTATTACTCATCATCTCATCAGATTTTCCGTTTGTATCTGTTACTTTGTAATGTGTGTGTGAGTTTTAGTGTGTGCAGATGTACTCAGGGCCGTCGCTAGTGGGGTGAAAGGTGGTGACGATTATAGGGGCCCACGGCTGAAGGGGGCCCCCTGGCGATCTCAACAGACTGGCTGAGGCCAGCCTAAAAAGACACTCAGGACAGTTGACGGGCCACTGCTGCGCGTCGTCATGACAGCTTATAATTTGCACGTGTTTTTTAGCCTTGCCAATTTAAACATTCAAAAGAGTTTAAAGCATTCAAACAACTGAGTATTCGTGTGCCATGTTCGGTGCGCACGCAGAGAGACGTGTCTCACAGACAGCAAGACCGAACCAAGCTCTCCTTCACGTCCTCCTGCACCTGAACGAACAAATACAAATCACAGTTTAAACTCGCAAAAAGAAAAAGATGTGAAAGATCCCAATTCAGCACGCGGTGTTATGTGTGCACAGGGCGCATGCAGAGAGACCGGTCTCAAAGCCCTTGAACACCGAGTATGCCTCTTCTTGCTCTTGTACCGAAAAATACATACAAAATCATGTCAAAATACCTGTCTTGAAGAGCATCCTCAAAAAAACTGTCAGTTATGTCTTAAGTGAAAGTCAACAGTTGAGAAATAAATCGGATGTGCATCATTATAATGGATGCATTGTCTCTTAAAGTGACCGCGCCTAATTTACTAGAGCTGTCGTGTCCTTAATGTTAATCCAAGAAAATGAAAGAAAGAAAATCACTCACTGCTCTTGACTGAATTACTTTGTAGTTTTAACAATAATTAATCCACAGTTAAACCAAAAATTATTCAGACACCAGATCTATTTTTTTTTTTTTTTTACTAGTGGGTGCAGGACACTATAGTTCATTTATGTAAGTGAGTATAGCAAAATAAAGAAAACTGTGACAGTAACATTTATTAAAAAATATTGGGACCAAAAATTATTCGAACACTTTGACCTGAGCATGTTTTGCTCAAGTGTTTTTTTCTTTAATTGCTAATGTAACCTTTTTACACCACAGACTGAACAAAATGAAGCATTGCTTGGTAATTGGTCAACAACGTATTGATATTTGTGTAAATATTGTCATACTAACAGTTGTCTGAATTTTTGGTTGATTGTAATCCATTACATATCTTTCTATCAAAGTTATCTGACATTATCAAGATTTGTTTGTCTGACACAGTTTAACTCTGAGTTCTTGACATATTTTATTACTATTTTCTAAACTATAGCAAATAAACTATGATAATGTGAGAAATGTTGAAGGTGTCTGAATAAATTTTGGTTTGATTGTATTCATTTTTACAGTGAAGACTATGCAGTGCTATTTTACATTTGATTATTCGGTTTCTTTGCCTGGACACCTATAAACTTGAAAAAAAAATTCAACATTGTGTAAATTGCACAAATAAATAATAAGAAAGAACATGCAAATTAAACAATTTCAAACAGGGCCCACTGGTACAACCTGCAGCGGGGCCCCGCAGACCCCAGCTACGGCCCTGGATGCACTAGACAGGTTGAATGAATTGTGTCTAGCAGAACCGAGGGTTGAAACCTCAAAATGAAACACTTTTGCTTTGGCTCACAAAATTCAACATCTGTTGAAAAAAATCCACACCATTTACTACACCAGACAATAAACTGAGGAAAGAAATATGTTTCAGGAAGGGTTGTAAATCTGAAAATTAATGATGTCATTAGTTGAATATACAACTTCAAAACACTTAGTGAAGTACTTTATGGTCGTGTTATATGATTGTAAATCTCTTCGAGAAAGGCTAATTAAGGTGACGATCAACTGCTCAAGCCCTCAGGTTGGAAAACCATAAAAGTTTATTTCACAGTTAAAAAAGATACTATAATTTACTTTGAAAGGTCCATATTTTGGAGAGTCATAAATGTATCACAACACTCAAAAATGGTGTATGCGGTATTTAATATGTAAAGTTCACGTATGTAGTATAGACAGATATTTCCATACCCAGTTAAAGCAGAAGACATCACACAGGAATATTCATATTCATATGGTATCACTCAAAAATATATATTTAGGCTACCATTTAAGATTTATGTACTGTATGAATTGCATATAAAATGTCCATCTATTTGGATTACACATTTTTAACATAATAAACTTAAAGTGATGCATATTTGTCAGTCATTCATAAATGAAACCATGGAAACAGGTAGGATTCATTTAATAGTACTAATAAACTAATGTTATTTAAATACATTAAAGAGGGTTTAAATATTATAATTAATACGTCCAATTTGTTTCAATATTTTAGCAAATTACATTATTTATTTATTTTTTCACAGCTAGACTCATTCATACCATGTTCATACTTTTAGCTAAATTAATTAATTTTTCACAGAGAACAGATTTATGCTGATTCAAAACAATTTGAATACATGCAATCTGAAAATATTTAATTTAAAATGTAATTTAAAATTTAATTTAATTTAAAACTATTTTATATTATTTTATTTTATTTTATCCCCATGCAATTTCATGAAATAAGCATTGCATTGTGCAGTTGTCTGGAAATAAATATGGGCTATTCTGTTGTATTATGTTTGAAATTCTGACTGTCCAGTAGTCTCTCTCTCTGTGTATGTGTGTGTTTCTTTCTTTCTTTCTTTATTTGTTTGTATTTTTTAGTTACCATAAGGTTTCAAAGTGTAGTTGAAACCTGAATTTCCTAAAGAAATGAGAATGAGTGGAGAAATCATAATTAGAATTAATCAACAGATGTAGAGGCTTCAAGAGAGAAGAGCTGGGCAATATATCACCAGAATGATGTCAGTAGAGACAGGGAAATGTGTGTGTGTGTGTGTGTGCACAGAAGCCTAAACGTGTATGTGAAAGTGGCTGTCTGCCAGTGTGTCTGTGTTTAAGCTATAAGACGGTTACTAAGCAATATATATCACAAAACAACCATGACAATATCAAAGGGCTCTAGGTGCTTTTAATTTTCGTTGAGGTAGGCCAGGCAATAAAGTGTGGCTTGTGATGATAAGACGGAACTGCTTGGCCACATCAATCCAGTTAGGAAAAAGCTATTGGGAAGTTTTAAATATTTCATTTTCCTCCACCAGAATGGCTTGTGCTTTCGGGTCTGGAGCATGCAAAGCCATTCCCTGCTCTGAAAGGATCACTATAGTCATTGATGGGTTTGTGTGTCTCGATACATGTGAGCTGGGGAATTGGAAAGGTTGGGCTTAGAAACAGCTTACGGCTTTTGCAGAAATGCTGTAATTCAGGTTCTCAAACTGTTCGTGCTTGAATCCTCGACTTGAATAAGTTTGGATAGAGTAACAGGGATAAGCCTTACACATGCTGGATCATTGTTGCCTGTTTCTCAGCACATGGAAACATTGAATTCTAATTGACCGTAAATAACCAGCTTTCGAGGTATTCATCTTTGTTTCTTTGATTTGTGCTTGTGTGGAGTAAACAGAGGCATGTAATGTATGGCAGAGTGTCGCCTAGTACTTGAGAACTGTGGCAATATTCCTAAAAATAAAGCTTGACTGTACAGAATGAAATCATCACATATGTAATGCTATGCAATCTCATTCAAGTAAATGTATGGCAGAGTGTCGCCTAGTACTTGAGAACTGTGGCAATATTCCTAAAAATAAAGCTCGACTGTACAGAATGAAATCATCACATATGTAATGCTATGCAATCTCATTCAAGTAAATGAGGTGAATTGAGGTACATTGATTCGGGAGCACCGGGACAACTTCGCCGAAGCGAGGAAGACCTCCCCCACATTAGGCACTGGTTTTAAACTTTTACAGCGAACTGCAAAAAGCAAATACTCCAAAAGTGTGAATCGACGCTATGCAATGCATCCGGCAGCCGCGCGCAATGCAAAGTGATAAACAGCACAAGTGCTTCATCCATTCAGACGTGACACAGAATTATTGTTATAGTCGTGTGATATATGAGAACATTAAAGGTTCTGTAGTAATGCTGGCTGAAAACAGCCACGACAATGTAAACTGCATGAAGAGGTAAACTGGAAAACACCGATGTCAATTGAGCACCATAGTAATTTACCATGGTTTTACTCTTGTGACCACCATCTTACTGATACTAATTATAAGCAAGAACTTCTCTCTTTAGATGTTTAGTTCTAATTCATTTTAATATAAGTGAAATGTTGATTCAGTAAGAGCACGATTAAAGATAAATATCAGTGTCTTATATAAATTAGGTGGGTATTATTTACAAATATTAAAGTTCTTAAAGGGATAGTTCACCCAAAAATAAAAAAATGATCATTTACTCAACATCATGTCATTCCAATCCTGTATGAATTTCTTTCTACTGTGGAACATTAAAAAAATGAAGATAATTTGAGAAATTCAAGACACTTTGTATATACAGTATAAGCAAAATGGTTTGGTAACATTCTACAAAACGTCTTCTTTTGTATTCCACAGAAGAAAGTAAGTCATACAGGTTTGGAAACACATGAGGGTGAGGAAAGGATGACAGAATTTATTAGAACTAGGCCTACATTTTCTGCATTCTAGCTCAAAATCATTGCTTTATTGTCAAGTGCATTTCTATCTGACAAAAATGCATTTGCTTTGAATTCAGTAATATCCATCATTATTTGTTTCTGTCCTGTTTTATTTATTAATTTATTTACTCCAATTGAAGGCCCTATAACCCAGAAACACATTCATGGGGGAACTTGTGGGCTGGATATGTCCAGGGCCAAATTTTAACCCCAGTCCAGCCCTGCACGCAAAATCCCCTTGCAGGAAGTAGAATTCCCTTCATAAATAATACAATCAGTGTATAAATGCATAAAATAAAACATTAAATTCAGATGTATCTGTGAAGCACTTTTCACAATGAATATAATTCCAAAGAAACATGTTGAAATTATATAGAACTGTAATAATGCAGTCGACAGATGGGCTGGAACAACCAGGAAGTTATGCTGTAGACTACTTGAAAAATAATCTATCTACCAATTTTAGAGTGCACTGTATTGATATTACTAAATTACTATAGAAATTACTAATTAACTAACAACAATAATATATATATATATTGGTTGTGGTGGGACGGGGGGTTGGGGTGCGACTGGGTAATAGTAAACCACTTTTTTCTTTAAGACTACACCACTGGTGTCATGGTGCACACACGAGGGAGGAACAAGGACATGCAGACGAGGACGTAAACTCAAATAATAATCTTTAATGAAGACATCAGGGCAGGACTGACATGGACAGAAACACCGGGGAGTCACAAGTAGACCAGACGAAATCAAACTGAACAGACAGGACTATAAATACACAGGTAAATCATAGATAATTAGACAAACAGGGCTGGACAAGGATTAACTCATAATGACACTTAACGAGGACAGGAAACAAACCAAATCTGGACACATGAGGCGGGAACACATGACACACACAACAGAACCCTGACAACTGGTTTGATTAGTTATTCTGTCAATATATTTTTTTTCATCAAGTTTCAAGGTAATCTCTGATGTATTTGAAACAAAAGGTAAAAGGTTAAGGATGAATGAATGAATGGATTTATTTATTTAAGTTAATTATATTGTTTAGCTTCTAACCAAGATAAGAAAAAGGCTTGCATGTTTACTTGTTTTTTGCTCCTAAACATATTCAGTTAATATATTCAGATTAATTAATTACCACGTGATTGAACCATACAAGTCTTGTAAATAAATGAATGAATGAATCAATCAATCAATACTTTTCCTCAACTGCTATCTTCATTTTCACTTGTTTGATTGATTGATTGTCTTTCAGTTTTCAGTTGTATGCATTTGAAAACGTTCTCTTTTTTTTCCCAAATGAATGGATGAATGAGTCAATAAATCAATCAATAAACAAAAATAAATAAATAAATACATATTTTCTCTTAATGGTTATCTTCACCAAAAGAAAGAACTGACGAAAACTTCAAAACACATGTCAAAACAGCATATCTCATCAAACTTCACTTTTTCTTATGGTCACACAAAAGGTGATAATGATGAGGGCCGATAACACCTTGTCAGATGTGTTTTGGCTGACATGTTATTAATGCGAGCTCTTGCTTAATTAATCATTAATCAAGTCACACCGTCTAGCCTTAATTCAGCAGTGTGTGTGCTTCCTGTCGACAATGAATCACCTCCCCTCTGTGATTGGTTGCACAGCGGGAGCTTTAATAAACAACAATTAGATTAAGTTTTTTTGCTTCAAAAGGCCTTCAAAATTGATTTGCTGCCAACCAAGTATGAGGGCTCTTATATTCAAGTGTACACAGAACTGTCTCCGAAGGCACACATGTGTTGCGTATCATCACGATCTGTCACATACTTGGCCCTCGAGACGTCCACCAGCCAGGTGCAACGATCTAGTACACAAACATCAATGCATGTACACACACACACACACGGTATACATGCTCAAGTTGATGCATGTCAGCTTTTTATGGTGCAAGTCAGATTCTAAACTACACTTGCTATGTCAGGTGTACATATATCCATACATATAAATACCTGGCTCACTCAGCGGCATGCTGTCACCCTTGTCTTCCCCCTTCAGCAAATACAACCCTGTGGTGTCCTTGACTCAACGTGGAAGTTTCAATGACAGTTTTTCCCCCAAACACATGTCAACTCGCACTGTGACCAACAACCTGCCCAGCTACCCAAGTCAGTTCACAGCTTGCCACTTACATGTATATTAAGACATTATACATACGTTCTCAACCAGTTTTTTATTTCTTAAATAAAAACAAACAAACACAAATAAATACTAAAAAAAACAATACATTTTATAATATAAAACAATACGTTTAATTTTAATATTTAATATTTAAACAATTAATTAATCAATTAAATTAACCAAACAACAACAACAAAAAGACAAGGTAACAAAAACACACAACAAAGTTAGTTACTAAAATATTTTACTAAAATTAAAATGCAACCTAAAATTATTATTATTATTATTATTATTATCATCATTAAAATCCGTATTAAAATAGTTAAATCTGACTAAATAAACAAACAAACAAACAAACAAATAAATAAATAAATAACTTTAAAATAAAACTAAAACAATAAAAAAACTTATTTCCTTGAAATAAAATATGCATGACTTGATATAAATATATTAATAAATAAAATCTACTTCTTGTTCTTGTGCTGTATTGACATATTATTATATAAAGTAGTATTATATATTAATGAAAAAAATACATATTTTATTTCAGCTAGTTGCCAAGGCAACATTTATAATTTTATTTAGTTTCAGTTTGCATTTACTTGATGTGCTAAAATAACTAAAACGGAAATGGAAATATTAAATGGAAATATTTCAAATGATTAATAAAAACTAACGTAGCGTCTCAGTTATCCTAAGCTAACACTGATCCACAATACGGAAACAGTGATTTTCAATGTCAAGACACGTTCCAGTCCCTCATATTGTGACAACTTTTCATAAGTCATTCACTTCCCAGTGGATTACCTATGTTTTTATTTTTATGTTTAATAAACTGTAAAGCTCTAAAACAGGTTGCGAACGCCTCTGCTTGTTGACTTTAAACTTCATGTTGTCAAACCAGGGAAGATAAGGTAAACTTGCATCACACATTTTTGAAGGACATTCTTATGTAAGGCTTCAATCTGCTGTGATGAATCACATCTCGCATGGCTTGCCTTCAAATGTCAGTTTAAACTCTGTTGACAATCACACACTCGACGGAAGCACTGAGCACAAACTGAGCACAGGTCCACTGAGCAAATACAGCTATTAAAGGAACCAACTATTTCTGCACTCTTGCCTCAGGCAGACATTTAGTCCCCAAATATATACAGTATTGTTAGCCATTTTTTACACACTACCCTGCACAGTCCAAAATGCATATCATAAATACGGGTCAGCGAGGTTTATGTTTTGGCTTATAAAGATTAATCACAAAATGCATTTTAACAAGATTCTCTGCATGAATGCTTTTTATTTTTTGTTTTATGGTGAGGCCTCGAATTTCACAGCTTGAGAGCAAAGCAGATATATGATCTTAATAAAAACAGCTATCCCTTTTGCCAGTTAATTAGTCATGAGCTTTTGACTGCGGCACTTTATTGATATTTGATACCATTTGACTTTTTAATGCTGCTGCTGGACCTGAAATATATTATGTTTACTGTCACTGAAACAAGATCTGAAAGTTCTTGCAGGATTCGTTAGATAAATCGGTGTGTTTGTTTGCTAAGTGCTAGGGCCAACAGCAGTAATTAGTGGCAAAGACGATCAGGTCAAACGATCCTCTGTGTTCTTGTGGAATGATGGATTAGACGCTGTTTGCTGTTGCTTATATTTCCAGCTCAGTGACTTATGATCATATAGCCGCCATGATTTTCTCCAGAGAGCTTTTTCACTCTATCTGTGTTTAGAGACGTATGTTTTTAATGCTTTTTTCCCTCTGAAGTGGCTCTTGAGGCAAACTGAGCCTTGACCTGTAATATATGAAGGTATAGGAATAAACACCTATTGATGTGGTGCATTTCTTGTTTGTCACATACAAATCACTAGTTTTAATTACTTGCTATGAAAAAGATTAAAATTAATCATAAATAAGATTGTTTATGGGTATGGGTATTCTGATTAGCCTAACTACCTATTGATTGACAATTATGGCACAATTTCCAATACAAGCCAATCCATATGAGCATGTAGCATATATGAAGGCTGCATTATTTATATCATTATTAGTAATTTGATTTATTTCACAAAAGGCTTCAATTTCACAAATCATTTTATAGCTAAAAAAGTAGAGCATACATTATTTTTAATGTATTTTTTTCTGATTATTATTATTATTATTATTTATCCATATTATAGTGACAAAAACATATTGTAAACATTCTGTTTTGCCAATTGCGGTAATAAATTATTATAATTTCAAATACAATTATAATAATGTTATATTACATCATAATCTATTTCATATTATAGTCACAAAAAAATAACAAATTATTTTTGAACATGTTCTCTCAATTATTATTCTAAATTATTATAATTCCAATTATGATTATTTATGATTAAATTAAATTTAACAGCTGATTGTGTTGAATTACAGGTCTGAATTATTATTATTATTATTATCAGAATATGTGTATAAACACACTACTTTCTGGGCTGTTCTCCAGGATACAAATTTATTGAAATGAAAAGGTTCCCTAACTAGACCAAGGAACTCAAACTGAAAGCTCATTGAACATATATCTTTCTATTTTTGACAATTCAATATCAGGCCATCAGATTATACATTGAAATAAGTTTCTGTTGTGTGTCATCCAGCTGACATTAAGTGTGATATTTGGAAATTTCTATAAATATCCTCAGTGGGGGTGGAAACTTAGTGGTTAATGTCTGAGTTTTCATGCATAAAACTTTGCATCTTAAAAGTTTGTGCTCGCAGAGAGTCAAATCTGTCAGCCAAAGTCCATTTCACAATGTTAAGAGTTCTCTGAAAAATAAGGCACCGCTGAACCATCTACTATAATATAATGATGTCAAATTGCACGTATACTGTTGAAAGCACGTCAGTGTAGAAAGATGCTTTTAGCTCAGACGGATCTAACTGCCAAAACTAACCAGCCAAATCTTGACTGCCTGAATATGACAAGAGCAAATAGCAAAATCAGATCAGTAATACTGGCCTTTACACTTTTTCCTCACTTTTAAAAAAATTGCGAATGTCTCTCAGTCCATCTTATTTGGACATATGAACGATGTGCCCTTTCCCCATCTCAGAGCCCTCTCTGTCTTAAACATCCCAAACAGATGGGATACTCTGACAACAACACACTGATCGAGCAGCTGTGAGATGATGTACACAAGCAAATAATGAATAATCAGAAGCTGAGCTCCAAGTGCCTCACATTAATAGCAAGGTGTTCTAATTAGTTTCCCACAACTGCTCTGGTTCAACCTCTGAGCAACAGTTCTGATGAATGTGACTCCCAGAAGAACCACTCACAATGATCGGTATGTGAAAATAGTTGGAATTTGTGGAGCAGTTTGCTTTTACATCACAATGACTCATTTGGCAGATGCTTTAATCTAACATGGCTTGCACTGCATTCAAGGTATACAGTAGGTATAATGTATGCGCTCCAGAGGAATCAAACCCGTGACCTTAGTGTGAATCTGTGAGCGCATGAACATTGATAATACATAATCAACACATATTTCTATTGCATCGTCCTCGTTGACTGCTTATACACCCCCCCACACACACACACAAAACAACAACACAATGTGCTGTCTAATTACCAAATCAATCAGGTAGTGCAGTTCTTTCTGAATGAATCGATCAAACCAATTCTGTATTAATAATAATAATATTACATTTTAAGGCAAGACACTACAGGCAAAAACACTACTGTTTTATTCGTATATCCTTAAGGTTTTTTTTCAGAGGGGGTTGTTTAGATATCATTGTTCTGATATTTGAGCAGATTTGTCCAAAATCTGCTCTGGAAATGTATGCAAATTAGTGCATATTTAATCAAAAAAGAGATAAGAGATAAGTTTGCAATTCTTACTGTAATCAATCAACTTTGGGAAGTATGCTGGTATACATGTTACGACCCTTTTCATCATGTCTTGGCTTAATATTAAATATTTATCTGAATTTGAAGAATGGAATGGAAATTGAAGAATTAAATAATTGTTTAATGCTGTTAAAGTGTTTAACACCGTTAATGTTTTTATCTTATTCAACACTTAAAATAATTTCCTTCGTTTTGAAGTTTTAAATCTAGTTGCTGTAGGATATTGAAAGAAAGCGGCGCTCCCGTGTTACACTGTGCACTCAGACAAGGGGATGCTTTAGGACAATTTTGGCATAAAGTTATTCTTTATTTTTTTGTAAAAATGCTGCTTGGTCAGTAGCCTAAGGAAACCGGTCTGTACCATTAATTTTAAGATCTGTCCCGACCTTTTTGTTAATCTACAGACAGTCCTGCTTTTATTGACAATCACAGGATAAGCAGATTCTATTCAATTGAAATAATGCCAAGGATGTTTTAGCTGTGTGGCGAACATTCACGCTACAAACGTTAACGTTCCAATTCCCATGCTGCGGTCTCAGAAAATGCTCCTGTGCTTCTTCAGCACACATTTGATTTCCAGTCATTTCAATCCCTCAGAATTTATCCGCCGAGCGTGCAACACATAAAACTTTAGTGTTATAAAAGTTGAACGCGTCTACAGACGAATCGATACCTGCACAGGAATCCTTCAAGTTATTGGCAGTCGACTGGGCGCTCTCTGATAATATGACTCACTAGCCCTCACTTAAACCCATTCAGGCCCCATTATGTGTGTCCATTTCTCATTACTGGCAGGCGGCAGGCTGGATGAACTTGCGCTGATCATTTTTACGAGCTGAATGGAGATTGTTCCCGCTGAAGGAGGCCTTTGGAAACAATCTAATGCATAATGATGAACATTCGTTTTCCTCCGGGGACTTTGTGGAGTTCATGTTCCCCAGACCCCTTACGGTGCATCAGATGTCTAATTATTGTTCTAAAGTGACACGCATGTTCACGGAAGTTGGTGACGGAATATATTAAGGGATAAGCGAGAATCGTGTGCCCAGGTGTTGTGTACCTTGATGATGTCCTTGTCTTTGCGTCCATATGGCGATGAGGCATCCATATGCATGGAGTTTTATAGGCTGCCGTATCCACGCCACTACTTCTTAGTCTTGCCTGTCATTGGTTTCATTAGAAAGACGCTCTTCCAGACTTGTGAAGGTAATGACAGAGAAAGATTTCAGATAAGCACGACATGTTGTTCTACATGGAGAACTGATTTATTTTCCGTGCAGGTTTCTAGTCATTCCTGCTACTGTATGCAGTGCATTTTCTCGTCCCTTAATCTTAATATAGATCAAATACTACATTTGCATTTAATCACAATATCATAATTAAGCGAACATAGGAGTGACTATTAAATAGTTTCTTGTACTTCACTTTGTTTTGAGTGGATGTTGTCATTTTTGTCATGTTCTCAAGGTGCTCTGATTGCTACAATGAAAAACCATCAATTTATTATGAAGGATGTTTCTTCATTTTTTTCCCCTTTCACTAATCAAAATTTTCCAAGCTATTTTGTGTTATCTGTTTGATGGTGGTCATTTAATTGGCTGTTCCTGTCCTTAATTCACTTTCCATCTTGTTAGTAAAATCCCTCATGTTAGTAAAAGAAAAGCCACTTCCTGAATGACATCATCATTCAGGAAGTGACATCATCTTGAAGGGAAACAACTGCAGAAACGTCAGTAAGTGTAAGCAATTAATTTGACATAAGGCACGTTCGACTTGAAGCGGTGCTGAGCAGAATGGTCAGTGTATGACATCAAAGTACCGCGATAGCGATAAGAAAGCAGTCGGATCCTATGCATTCGAACTTTGATGTCATACACTGACCATTCTGCGCAGCGCTGCTTCAAGTCGAACGCGCCTATATTCTGTGATGTGTTTTGGTATTAGTTGGTTTGTGTCAGAAATTGATGTTCTTCATTTATGAAAAAGCAGTTAGTTCTTGATTTATATCCTTTTTTCGTGTCATTGTGAAAATAAACAAGTCATGATTATTCAAAATGAAGTTCGCATTCCTTTTCAGCATTTTTTTCTGAAAAGTCTAAACCAATATTTTTTTTTTTTAGAAAAAATATGGAAGACTTTTTCTACTTCAGGGTGAAAGATAGATAGCGTAAATTTATATCACAATTGCAATGTTATATTACACAACTAAAAATGCATTTCATATTCATATTTTATATTTAGTTCAAATTGTGACTATATCAGAATTTTGACATTATAATTTTTCTTTTTTTTTTCCTGATTGTGATTGTGTATAAACTTTTTTACATTTCATTTTATTATTTTTTATTTTGAGGGGAAAACTGACTTCCATAGAAATATTTTAAATTACAAAACAAACTTGAAAAAAAAAAAGTTACATGATTCCAAAGTTACTGCACAACTGAAGTAATTGTTAGAAAATTGGATTTATTTCGGCTCAGTCGTCATAGCTTTGGTGCAATTATGCTGCATTAATCATTTTCAAAGCACTAGGTAAAGTAAATCAATGCTGTGATTATTTCAGTTCTGGTGCCCCTTCATTTCATATTGCATTCACCGAATCATATCACCAGGGGCCTCATTTATAAAGCGTGCGTACGCTCAGATTTGATCTTAGAGTGTGCGTACGCTTAAATCCACGCCAAAGCTCATATTTATAAAGACGGTATTTGACGTGGAAAAGTGCTTACCGCCACGTCAAGGTCTGAGCAGGCGTACGCACTTTTCCTTGTGGCAAAGTCAGAGTACTGCAGCTATTTGAATATCTAATAAAATAAACAACAAAGATGCAGTGTGAGAGATTAATTGTGCAGTGTAGTCAGATTTTTTATTAACGGGAGTTTTTGCGAGATTAAACTGACCTTTTTAGTAGCCTAATGTTGAGAGTTCTTTACTCGCATTCTAGGCTACACAGTTTATTCCTTGTTGTTGTTTTTTATTATTTTATTTTACAAGAGAACTGGCGACGTCTTGTTTTACTACTATTGCGTAAAATAAAATAAAAAAATAAAATAAAATGCATAAACACATCTCCAACTGTTTTGTCTGTATAGCCTATAAGAATGTCGTTCAATAACGGTTTTAATATATTCTATTCAATAACATTAACTGTTTTTATTTATAACATCTGCTGCTTTGCTTCTGTGAAAATGAATAGAGACATCAGCCTTAAACTTTGTTTTTGTCATTTACATCAGGTATATTTGTATAAAATACACTAGATATGTTTGTGTCAGTACATTAATGGCACATTTGAGCAGCATTAGTAAACTGTAAATATAAAGAAATTCCAAATCACATGCAGGTTTTCAGACCTGAGACCATAATCGTGTAATAATTTATTTTATTATGATATGAAACATCCAATTTTTCTTTCTATAATGTTTTTTTTTTTAAGTTTTGCTAGAATTTTGTAATACTACACTTTTTATTAGTTGTCATAGCCAGTGATTTTAAAAGTAGGATGCTCACTTTTTATAAGATGACTGAAAATTTTACTTGAATTCGTAGTTTATTCTTACTTTTGGAAACCTTATTGTTTAATAATTACTACTACTACTACCACTACTACTATTATTATTATTTCTGTTGTTTCTAGTAGTAATTTTGATAATAGTCAATAGAAAGAAATATAACAACACACACCTTGTTTGTCCAAAGAATAATTACACATTATGAAATAATTTGGATCCACGCATGTTAATAATTCCTATGCATCTATGGCCTATAAAATGGCCTATGAAGTAGTAGTTTGCAAGAAGCAGAATGGCAGCATTAGAGCTTCTTGAAAATATTGCAAACCGTGCAATTAGAAGACAACGCGTTTTTTGGACTGTCATTTAATTTATTTATTTTTTTACGTCTTTTAGGGACCTTTGCTGCCCCCCTACCTCGTTCACAGCCTGCGCTATACACTGCCATGCCACACATTTTGTTTTGTGTGAAAGCCCACTGAAGAGCCTCCCAAAAAGCGTCCCCGCACGAAACTCTACCTCCGCCAGCAGGACCTCAATTTCAGACTCAGTAAAGTTTTTTTTTCTTTGTGCTCGTCATTCTCAAGCATAGAAATTCGGATGTTGGCGTGTGCTCTTTTATATGATAATGATATTAATTAGGGGGCGTTTACAAGGCGGAGATCTGACACCAGTCAGCGGCGCACAATTTCAAGACCATTTGCGATTTATAAACGTCACATCTGGAAGAGAGGCGTACGCACGTGTTTTTGTGCGCACGTTCGTTTTCTCTGAATCGCACTTACGCACTTTTGCGAAATGATCTTAGAACAAATTTAGGATGGTTTCTGCGCAACATTTTATAAATGAGGCCCCAGGTGTGAAAAGAAATCATCTCCACTCTCAGGATGAGCTTTGCAAGGTGATAATACCGGTTTTTATCACATATTGCTTGTTTGCTCGCACAATCACTATCAGCGGATTTCAGCAGCATCTGCATTCAGCTTGCCGAGGCAAACTTTACAAGCTTTGTAATGAATTTCACATGGTGTGAAAGTACAATGTCAAGGTTCTTTCTGTGGGGCAACTCAGTGCTAACGTTGCATCATTTCCTTTGTAGAGTTGCGTCTTTGCCAAGAATTGAATTTCTGGCCTTGACCAATCTTGCAATATCTGTGTGACACCTGAGTGCCTTGTACCAACTATGTGGGGCTCCAAACAAAGCTGGCAGATTTCAAACTAAATTTTGAGCTGTCTCACTTATCTGTTTGTTGAACCATATATTCACCAGCTGCTTTTATTAGGAATATCATTGTGTCCTTGCAAGCACCTCTATTCCTTATAAGGTTTCAATAACATATTGCATGTTGGCTTTCATGTAGTGTTTCTAATGTCTCGCCACCCAAATTCAGGACAGCACTTTATACAGAAATTAATTTTAACAAATGCACATTTGTATATTTTATGAGTTGTCACAAAAAAATATACAAACACATTAGCAAATAAGACGATGTATAAGTTTGAAAGTTATTTGATTTCCTTAATAATTCAAATGTACTTCCATTAGTTGTTACAGCATTACTATTTTTTCTTTCTTTATTTTTCTTTATAAGATATAAACTGCATGTACACAATAATTGCAATGACAAAATCATATCTTACACATGAATACTACATTTTTGAAATTGGTTGGCAAGCTAAATAAAAATGTAATTATGTTTTTATTGTGGGCAAGGTCATATGCGATTCATAAACATGACGTCCTGGCTAATGCTAATGCATTTCAATATGTTATGAATCATAACGGAAATTACACAAACACATTAGAAAATTGGGCATGCATAAGATGCTATGCATATAAAATTTGCATTTGACACTCTTTGCTTCCCATCATAATTTGAATGCACTTCATTACACTGCAAAACAATTATTTTTCAGTATTTTTGTCATGTTATCCAGTATAAATATCAATCAGTCAGTCAATCAGTCAGTCAATCAATCAATCAATCAATCAATCAATCAATCTGCCAGTCAAAGGGAAAACAAGTTTGTTTTTCTTATTCCATTGACAGACTTTTTTTGTTATTATTGGATCTTAATAGTTGGTATTTAAAGTGTAATTATTAAAGTATAATTTTTTACATTATTACTATATGTAAAACAAACAAAAAAATACAGTTTTACTGTCATCCAGTTATGTGGATGTAAGTAATGTGCCAGTAGTGTGCTTCTAAACACGTCACACAATAATTGCAATGAAAAAAAAGCACATGAATATTACAGATTTGTTTGGCAATTGTGATCTTGATTCAAGTTTGAATACAATTCAGCTTATGCAAGTTTTTCAGATGAGGCCTTTTCAATGAACATAAATATGACATCCATGTTTTGCCAACCTAATTGTTAGAAATGAAAGCATGGTTGTTTTTCTTGTTAGAAAGCAAGTGCAGTTGAGTTTAGCATTTTGTGCATTTTTGCTGATCAAAAAAAACAAAAAAAAACAGGATCCCCTTGCAATAGAGGACAATTGTTGATCATAATCATTAGGTGTAGTAGCATAATTGTGTAATTTACTCATAGTTTGCAAGACATTAGACATTAGCCAAAATACAGTATATCCAACCTAATATGGGGTGACTGGCAACCAGTGTTGGGCTACTTACTCAAATAATGTAATATATTACTCATTACTAGTTACTCCTTTCAAAAGTAATATTGTTACTTTATTTTTATTTTTTTGTTATCAACATTTTTTTTTTTTTTTTTGTTATCAACATTTTTTTTTTTTTCACACATAACATAACATAACATCCAAAATATAACAAAACAAAACAACAGACATATACTCAATAGCTCAAAGTCAAGTCAAAAGGGAGGGAGAGAGGGAAGGACAATAAAAACACAAAACAAGTCACTCATTTATACAATCACGTACATCAAAAAGAAAACACTGCCAAGCATCAATGGTCGAAGGCTTGGCCCCACCGACTCGCACCATTGTACATTCACATGACACTATTTGCAGGAGGCTACGGATCCAATATGTTTTTCTACACATGTGTGGTGTAAACCAGTTCTGTATTATTGTCTTCTTCGCAGCTGTAAAACCAGCAAACAACATTCTCTTTTGCATTGAACTAATACAGAGACCAGAATCAGCATTAAGAAGACACAAACTTGGGTTAACAGACCAATCAATTCGCAGTAATGATGACAAAACCAGGTTTACATGTGTCCATAGACTGATGACGACAGAACATTCCCAAAACATATGCAGAAAAGTGCCTGATGATGCAGTGTTACATATATGGCAGTTCAAATTTGACTGTAGTTTCATTTTAAATCTTTTGTAAGGAGTTATGTATGCTCTATGAATGACTTTGAAGTGAATAAGACGATGAGCCAGATTTTTAGATGTTAAGCTGAGATTAGTACATTTTTTTATTTATTTTTACTCACAACATAACATCCACTCAAACAAACAAAACAAAACAACAGACACATACTCAATATTTTAAAAGTCCAGTCAAAAGGAAGAGAGAGAGGGAGGGAAAAAGAAAAAACAAAACAAGTCATTCCTTTATATACAGTAATCATGTATGTTAAAGAAAAAACACTGTGAAGCATCAATAGTAGAAGGCTTGGCCCCATTAATTCTTACTGTTTTACATTCACAAGTCAATATTTGCAGGAGGCTATGGATCCACTATGTTTTCCCACACATGTGTGGCATAAACCAGTTCTGTATTATAGTCCTCTTCGCAGCCACAAAACGAGACCAGAATCACCATCAAGAAGACACAAAACTGGGCCAGCAAAGCAACCAACTTGCAGCAAGGAGGACAAAACCAGGCCCACATGTGTCCATAGATTAATGACAATAGGACACTCCCAAAACATATGAAGAAAAGTCTCTGATGATGCAGTGTTACAAACAGATAGCCAACCAGAAGATGGCGCAACCCAGTCCCGCATATTAAATTTGTCTCTTGTATCAGGGCACAGGAAATAGATTTACTGTGTAAATATTCTAGTACACAGGTTTGTTTAACGGCAGAATTTAAACCATTCACATTCAGTGATAAAATATATAGAGTATGCATTGAATATTCATAAACCCAAAATTGTATTCAGTAAATGAAGAAAAGCAAAAGCACTCCCATTCTGTAGATGAGATGTAATCGCTGGTGTGCATTCTAGATACCAAACCACCTAGATGAAAAATCCTTTTAAAAATAAGTTAATGTAAATAAAAGTGTGAATGTCTGTTGTAAAAAATAAAAATAACACCGAGACTGGAACAATGACAACTATAAACAATAAACAGCTCAGGCCGCACATTACTGAGAACGTAGGTCTGATTAAGCAACAAAAACTATTGATGATCCGTGACCGATCCACCCCAACGCAAGACGAGCCTCCCAAAAGGCCCACATAGCCAAAAAAAAAACCACTGCAATCAAGCCCACTCTCCACTAGTCCCCTCCAGAAAAAAAAGGGGGGAGTTAGTCTCACCAGTAAAGAGACAGTTGCGCCGGACAAATAGGAATAACATCCCAGGAGGAGAGAGAGAAAAAAAAAAAAAAGAGATTCAACAGGTATCCACGTCCACCCTGCCACCATCTTCTCCCGGGATGGTGGCCGCCGTTCTCCCATTGCTTTGTGGAGCCACAGTATATGTTTTCTTCTGTGACAGGGAGCTGATAAAATCCTCCGCTTTCTGAGGAGAGTCGAAACTTCTCTGCTCACCCTTGTGCCGTAGTTTAATTACCGCTGAAAAAGTGAGGAAGGGCTGGAGACCAAGCATTGTGATCTTCTTCAAAACGGATTAAAGGTCTTTCTCCTGGCGGCTGTGGCTGGACTAAAGTCGGGAAAAAATAGCAGTGTGACATTGTCCTGTGTGCATTTCACCGGATAAGCCTGCCGAGTACCTTTCAGGATCTCCGATCTGTCATGCCATCTTAGTACACGGAAGATGAGTGTACGCGGCCGATCTGAGTTTTTCCTTCCATCATACACGCGATGCGCCCAGTCAATCTCGATGTCATGGCCCCCCCCAGGGAAGGGATCCACCTAGAAAGATTAACTCTGAGGAAACCAGCCACGTCGGAGCCCTCCGCCCCCTCTGGCAACCCCACCAGCCGCACGTTATTCCTCCTGCTCCTATCCTCAGTATCCGTCATCATCGTGACTGTCCTCATATCCTCACGTGCAGCTGCTTGAGCGGAATCAACCCGGTCACGTGTCTGCTTCGCCGCGCTAGCTAGCGCCTCAAGCTCCACTCTTAGCTCTTTAACAGAATTGTTGGCCGCTTGTATGTCCACAAGCAGTTCACGCAATGCTGGGGTCAGCACAGAGTCCACCGCATATCTTACTGTCGAAGCCACAACCGAATCCCAGGTGCTTTGCTGCTCTTTAAGTGCTAGCTTGATACCAATAGCGATAGCAACGTCGAGATCCTCTCTGGAGATGGTGGAATCTTTAAACCTCTTCTTTATTGGCGATTGCCCAATCTCTCTTTTCCGATCGCCCTTGACTGTCAAAGCACTCATGATGGGTCCAATGCAGAGTGGTTCGAAATTTACTGACAGGATAATAAAATATTTGACAGAGTGTGCAGAGTGAAAGATACGCGTGCATCGCCGTCGAAGGGTCACGTGATCTCCATATTGTTACTTTATTTATTACTTTCTGGGAACAGTAATTAGTTACACTACTAGTTACATTACTTTTTCTTCACGCCCCACAGAAGTTGTAACTGTGTATCTTCCACATAAAAATTTTCTAGAATGTTACTAACAACATATTTCTACCTCATCATTTGACCAAAATCCACATTTTATCGCAGTCAGAAGTTATTATAAACACTCAACAGTGACTGATAGTATTAATCTCATTAATTGTCATGTGTAGCTTGAAGCTAATTGTAATTTCTCCGTTACCCATATATAATTATATTTCATTATGTATTTTATCAAATCACATAAGTTTGTAAGAAACTGTTTAATTTTCCAAAAATATTTTTAATTATAGTAATATAATGTACCACATGCTGATCAGAGGGATGTGGGTGGGATGTAATGCCAGAGTAAAGTAAAGCCACAACTTACACAACAGTGTTCAGATCATCTTTTTTCCTGACAAAATCAATATAATGCAATATTTCCATCTGCTAAATGTAAGCTTTTCCATTTTCCAAGCTTGCCTGCTGCACAGGGGACATCACATGCATGTGCGAGTCATGAAAATTATGAAAATAAATCAAGGAATTATTTAATTGTTGGATTTTTATTTTTATTTTTTGGGATTTTAAATCAGCGGGGTTGAGGCATCAAAAGTAAGTAACGTCTCGGTTACGTATGTAACCCTCGTTCCCTGAAGTAGGGAACGGAGACGTCATGTCGGGTGACCGACGAATTGGGATCTCGCTTAGAGAGACCAATCCACTTCGAGTGTAACTAAACGAGCCAATGCACATTGGCATGCGATTATTGCATCCAGCTGCTGCTGATCACAGCGTGAGTATAAGTAGGCAGCAGGTGCAGCGCATATTCAGGTTTTCGCTGAGGAGCCGAGCTGGTGACCCGGCCGCTCAGCGGTGGTACAGTAGCCGTGGCGACGGGACGTGATGTCTCCGTTCCCTCCTTCAGGGAACGAGGGTTACATACGTAACCGAAACGTTCCCTATCAGTCGGTCACTCCGAGTCACGTCGGGTGACCGACGAATTGGGATCCCTACCAAAAGGCCACGGATACTGCCCCTTCCAGTGTCCTGTGGAAGCCTCCTGCGCCCCTACTTTTTGGCGCAGGTCAGGGCTTCACAAGAAGACCAGTTACTGTTTGCTATGGCACTACCCACTCAGTAAGACTGGATAACACTGGGAAAACGTACCCGTTCCACTTGGAACAGGAATGCTGCGGAAGCCCATCCTTCCCAAAGGAGGTTCAGAAGCACTTACGCATATGAACAACCGTTTAGGTGCATATGGAAGATTAGAGGTGATTGTAGCCTCTTGGCAGAATGTCTGCTGGGGAACACGGGCTCTGAGGCTATACTGTGGACTTTACACATATGAGATCCAATTAGGTCTCTACATATGGACCCCAGCCCTCTACCGGTTCTCACAGATTCATCGAGTGAGGGCCTGGCGCCAGACGCTCCGCCACGTCTGGCTGCCGAGGGGACGGAGGAGCTCGACAGTGTCTACAGTACGGACTCTCTGGAGCAGTTTTAGCAAGCTGACCTGAAACCGGAGCCTCTCAGTGCTTCTACCCATTTGAGTTGAGAACACAGGAGGAGACCGGTTCCACACGAAGGCTATAGAATCTAGCAAACGTGTTAGGGGTCGCCCAACCCGCAGCTCTATAATTATCTGCCAGCTAGGCGCCACAAGCCAACGCCCAGAAAGATGCAACACTTCTAGTAGAGTGGGCTCTCAACCTGAACGGGCAGGCCACACCCTGTGCCTAATAAGCCAGGGTGATGGCGTCCACTATCCAGTGGGCCATCCTCTGCTTGGAGACGGCATTCCCTTCTGCCGGCCTCCGTGACAGATAAAGAGCTGTTCTGAGGTCCTGAAGCTTTGCGTCCTGTCAACGTAGCATCTCAATGCTCGGACGGGACAAAGCAAAGCTAAGGCTGGGTCTGCCTCCTCCGAGGGCAGCGCTTGCAGGCTCACCACCTGGTCCCTGAAGGGAGTAGTGGGAACCTTGGGCACATAGCCAGGCCGGGGCCTCAGGATTACCTGGGCCGGCCCAAACTCTAGGCACGAATCGCCGACCGAAAATGCGTGCAGGTCCCCTACCCTCTTGATGGAGGCCAATGCAAGCAGGAGCGGAGTCTGAAAGAAACTTCAGCTCGACTGTCTGCAACGGATCAAATGGGCCCTGCTGTAGTGCTCTGAGCACTAGAGACAGGTCCCAAGAGGGTATAGAGGGGGCCGTGGAGGATTTAACCTTCCTGCCCCCCTAAGGAACCTGATGACCAAGTCATGCTTCCCCACCGACTTCCCTTCCACAGGGTCGTGGTTGGCAGCAATCGCAGCCACATAGACTTTAAGGGTGAAAGGAGACAGCAGATGCCATAAGGTGCCCCGTCTCTGAGTCAGTAGATCCTACCTCAGAGGAATCTGCCAAGGAGGGGCTGTCACGAGGAGCATCAGTTCTGGGAACCAAGTCCGAGTGGGCCAGTACGGCGCCACGAGCAAGACCTGCTCCTTGTCCTCCCTGATCTTGCACAGTGTCTGTGCGAGAAGGCTCACGGGAGGGAACGCATACTTGCGGGGGCCCCGCGGCCAGCTGAGTGCCAGTGCATTCCGTGCCGAGTGTTTCCTCGGTCAGGGAGTAAACAACTGGCAATGAGAAGTCTCTCAATAAGCTGGGCCGTCTGGGGATGGAGTCTCCACTCTCCGGGGAGCGCAGCTCGTGACAGCTCGTCGGCTGCCCGGTTGAGCAAGCCCGGAATGTGAATGGCACGAAGCGACATCAGATGCTTCTGACTCCATAGGAAGAGGTGGCGGGCGAGTTGTGACATGTGACGGAAGCGTAGACCACCTTGTCGGTTGATGTATGCAACGGTCACAGTGTGTCCGTACGGACCAGTACGTGCTTGCCCTGTAAGCGCCTCTTGAGGCGGTTCAGGGCCAGGTGTACTGCCGCAACTCTAGGCAACTTATGTACCAGTGCAGTTGGGGGCCCCGTCCAAACCCCCGACACTGCAAGCCCGTTGAACGTGGCGCCCCAGCCGGTGGTGGAGGCATCCGTGTAAACCACAGCATGCCTAGAGACCTGTTCCAGGGGCACTCCTGCCCAGAGAAACGAAAGGTCTGACCACGGGGTGAGGGTTTGGCGGCAGGCCGGTGTGACTTGGACCCGGTGAGTGCCGCGTTACCACGCCCACCTCGGGACTCGGCCATGGAGCCAGTGTTGAAGTGGTCTCATATGAAGCAGCCCCAGCGGCGTCACTGCCGCCGCAGCTGCCATATGCCCCAGGAGCCTCTGAAATTGTTTCAGTGGGACCGCGGACCTGCTCTTGAACACATTCAAGCAGTTCAACACCGACTGAGCACGTTCCATACCGAGAAAAGAGATCCTCTGCGTCGGGGAGAGTTTGCTCTTTTCCCAGTTGACCCGAAGGCCCAACTGGCTGAGGTGCGAGAGCACCAAGTCCCTGTGTTCGCACAACTGGTCCTGGGACTGAGGCAGTATGAGCCAGTCGTCGAGGTAGTTGAGAATGCGAATGCCCTGTTCTCTCAGGGGAACCAGGGCTGCCTCCACAACTTTCGTGAAGACACGGGGTGACAGGGACAGCCCGAAGGGCAGGACCTTGTACTAATATGCCCGTCCTTCAAACGCAAACCGCAGGAATGGCCTGTGGTGCGGAAGGATTGAGACAAGGAAGTACGCGTCCTTCCGGTCAATCGCTGCAAGCCAATCTCGGGGACGGATGCACACGAAGATGCACTTCTGCGTGAGTCTCTTGAACGGAAGCTTGCCCAGTTCAGGTCGCGCAGATCCAAGATTGGTCTCCACCCACCGCCTTTCTTGGGCACAATGAAGTAAGGGCTGTAAAACCCTGTCTTCATATCGGCTGGAGGGACCGGCTCCATCACGTCCCTCGCCAATAGGACAGTGATCTCCCCACACAAGCCTTTACTGCTGTGAGGTGGAACCTGGGAGAACGCCGGGTGAACTGAATCGCGTAGCCGATTCAGATGGTCCACAGGAGCCAGCGAGACGAGCTGGGTAGCGCTTTTTCCAGGCACCCAGACACTGTACAAGCAGGACCTGCGGGACCACCGATGTACCCGCGGTGGGGCAGCGAGGTGAAACGCAGGGGACCGGCCCGTGTCGGACCAAAGAGGGGTCTAAGTGTGCGGTGCAACACTTACCTGGTTCCACAGTTTGGCAGAGGGTGCGTGAGTAGGGTCTTTGATGACGCTCTCGAACCGCCCACTGCTGCCTGCTGGCGAGAGAGGGAGAAGAGTGTGGTCCGGTGTTGGTCCGTCCATGACTCTCCATGCCTTCTTGGGACCCAGAGGCAGAGAGAACCGCTTCTTGTCAAGATTTATTTTATTTATTTTTTTAAACCAAAGATTCTCCGCCCGGCCCTCCTCCGGGGGAGGGAGAGGTGCATCCACCATCTCCCGAAGCAGTCCTCTTTCCCAGGGCCTGCCTACGCCCAGCTCAACGGCACCGCTTCTGGAGGCTGCTGCGGATGCGGTGCGGGAGCAGGGACGGACGCAGGGGCCGCCCTCGGCGACGAGCAGGTTGGGGCGCTGCAGCCAGCGGACGGGTGGAGGCAGCAGCTGCCCGCTGGGCAGGACGTGTTGGATCGCCTCAGTCTGCTCCTAAGCAGCCGAGAACTGCTGGGCCATGCTCTCAACTGCGTCGCCGAAGTGGCCAGTCTGGGACACAGGGCCCTTGAGGAACCGAACTTTGTCGGCATCCCCATGTCGACCAGACACAGCCAGGTGAAGCTCCTGGACCACAAGTGTGGACATCGCACGACCCAAAGACCACGTAATGACCTTCGTCGCTCGTAGCGCGAGGCTAGAAGTGGTACAAAGCTCTTTCAGAACTTCTGGATCGTGACCACCCTCGTGCATGTCCCACAGTGCTTTTAGCCTGAAGAACCTGCAGTAACGCCGTAGCGTAAGCGGATGGCAGCTTCTCCACGGGTCACATAAGCATCGCCGGACAGACCAGACGAGTACCTACAGGCCCGGAAAAGGAAGCACGGTTTACCCTGCCGGGTGGAGGCGGTATTAGGACACAACTGCATCGCAACCGACCGCTCCACCGGGGGGGCCCCGTCTACCCCCTAGCTGCACCACCACCGAGGGTGGTGAGGGAGGAGGAGCTAGCAGGTCAGTTTCTGGCAGTAAAATGTGCCATCCACAACCTGGTAAGCTCCCCATGCACCTCCGGGAAGAGAGGCACCGGGGCAGGGTGCTGAGAACCAGCACAAACTACCCCGAGAAACCAGTCGTCCAACCTTGAGGGCTCGGGACACGGTGGAGGTCTCCACTCGAGCCCTACCCTCTCAGCGGCCCGGGAAAGCATAGCCGTGATTCTGGATCCGACTCAGGCATTGCTACTGCCGTAGCAGCAGCGCAGCCGAATCTTCTTCCCCAGAAAGCTCCAGCTCACCCTCCGATGCAGCGATCGACATCCGGTCATCGGGAGGAGCACCAGGGATACTGCTGGTACGCCCCTTGTAGAGGGTCCAGCACGTTCCACTGGCAGCTCTACTGGTTTTGGAGTGCAAGAGGAGCGATGGTCCCTTGAGGATTGGTTCCCTGGAGGGTTTGCCACCACTGTAATCCTCAGACCACCCGTGCCACCACCTGAAGTAGTCCTCGTCTGTCTGCAGCCAGAACGAGAACCAGATCGAGGCAGAGGCAACAGAGCTCCGCCCCTTTGTCAAGGTAACGGAGCCTGGCTGCAAATCCAAGATGATCATCTTCCCACCATGAGAAAATGCCTCATCCACGAACGCCACCGCAGCATGCTTACGGAGGCAGCGATCGTGACCATCACCCGGCACCAGGTAACGACTGCATCCAGAAATGCACGGGTGACACGTTGTCTGTAGCAAAACCCAACTCGTCTTTACAAAGACGTAACGTCAAGTTTGCCAGATGCAACGTCGTCTTTAAAAAGACACACCCGTGAATGCTCTTTTAGGGAAAAGGCTCTTTTAATGTGCTGAAGCGCACAGGGGAGATGGTCGCCTGCAACACAAACAGGGGGTAGTGCAACCTGATGTGTGCAATCCACTCGACACGGGAAGAACCACCGCCGCTGAAGCGCCGTACCGCCAGCACGAGAGTCTTCCGAAGAGCGTGCTCAACTCGTTGAATTCACTCGTCAGCAGAAGTCAGGAGCAGAACGATGTAACCGCTCGGCTCCGAAGCGAAAAGCTGAATATGCGCTGCACCTGCTGCCTACTTATGCTCACGCTGTGATCAGCAGCAGCTGGATGCAATAATCGCATGCCAATGTGCATTGGCTCGTTTAGTTACACTCGAAGTGGATTGGTCTCTCTAAGCGAGATCCCAATTCGTCGGTCACCCGACGTGACTCGGAGTGACCGACTGATAGGGAACTAAGCTGTTGTATGGATGGTAACTGTAATATTATTACTGAAATCTTATTAGTAATTAGATACACCACTATTTACTGCAAAAAGTAATATTATTACAGTAACTAAGTTACTAGTAACTAGTTACTGCCCAACACTGCTGGCAACCCAACTTTTAAATCCAAAGTCTTTAGCACTGTCTGAAGTACATGAGCTGCTTTAAATGATAATTATGGCACATATTATGTATGCATAATGTTGCAGCATGTCACAAGATTTTCTACAGTGACCCAAAGCGGTCACATCTACCTCGACACAATGCTCACCCCAGTGGGGCCAACTTCAGCATGCACGCTCTGACAGCCAAGGTCACAGGAACAAACCTGCTCTAACCCGATTGCTTTGCCCGGCCTGATGTGAAGACAGCGATATATGCTTGTCAAGCGGGATTACGGATGCTCACCCATGCAGAAAAGACAGTTACTCCCAAGTGCACATCTCCAGCTTTGGCAGCGCACTATCAGGCCAGACCATAAATGAATGTATATTACTTGTTGTCACCTTCTTGATTGTGTATGATAGCGTAAATCTAGACTATTTTTGGATGTTGTCATAAAGTAAACGTCGTCAAAATTGTTTGAAACGTATAGTACACTTATCCGGCATGCATTACGAGACTTCCCAGAGCTAGCTGAGATAGCGGAGTGTTAGAGAGAGATGAAGTCGGAGGGTTTGTGCTGTTTAAATTGCTGTGGTTTGTGGAAAAGGTTAGAGCTCTTAACACACCACTCTCAAGACTATATTCGACGTCGATGCGTGCAATGCATTTTCGGCACGCCGCTGACATTTTTAGAGCACAATTTCAAAGTTCAAAGGAATGAACCTCTTAGTTCTCAATATGTGCTTCTCTGTTGTTTCACAAACCCGCTGTATGCATGCAATTTTTGTGCATTTCTTCCCAAATAAAACTGAGCTTACTGATTGAGAAGCAATTAGCCTCGAAGACCTTACCAAACAACTCAAGAAACATGGCACCTACTAAAGCTTTTCTGCAGCACCTGAATTGCAGGTCTTTTTAAGAGATGGTCAACACTGCGAGTTCATCCATTGTTATCTTGTAGCACTATATTGATTTGTAGCTGGTGGGCTCTATTACAGATAAAGGACAGGGGTGGGTTGAATTGCATTGCAGTGTATAAGGAACCAGACAAATCAAGAAATATTGATGACTACAAGATCTTTGGTGCTACATAACGGCTCTGTTCCAAAACCTAGTGAGTAAACTTAGTCTGCTGCCTAGATGACAACTTCTAAAGCAGCTTCTTAACTGAAATTCAACCTCGTAAGTGGCCTGTTTGGAATACTACATAGGCAGCAACTCCTACAACTCCTACAGCTCAGTTGAAGCACATGAGATTTGACTCTCATGTCAATAATAATAAAAAATAATAATAATTTATATATATGAGTTTAAGGATTTTAGGGATTTGAAAATTCTTCAAGATTTCGTCACATTTTTCAGTTAAATATTTTATTTAGAGATTTATTTATTTATTGTATATACATGCATTTTTTGGCTGTACTGCACTCAATAAACAAACATAAGTGAAATATACTGGTTCTAGATAAAATTGATGCAAACAAGTCGTGTTCTCTGAAGATTTTTTTAATATACAGTAAGCATTTGCTCTTTATGTGTCAGTCCTGTGTTTACCGCCCTCTTGTGTCCATATATGGTTATTTTCCTGTCCTTGTTTAGTGTGATTATTAGATAATTCTGTTCAGTTGTGTGTTAGTGATTATGTTTGTAATTATCCTGTGTATATAGATCCTGTCTGTTCAGTTCATTTTCGTCTGGTCTACTCGTTACTCTCTGGTGTTCCTGTGTGTCTGCCTTGCCTTGCCTTGCCTTGCCTTGCCCGTATTATAGACTGTTAATATATATATATATATATCTTTTTTAATGCAGTATTGCTTTTTTAAGTAAATTTTAAAAACTCTAATAAGTCTTGTTTCTAACTGTTAGCTATGCTCAGGTCACAGTACTGTGCATAACATATACATACATAACATACATACGGTAATACACGGTGTTATTTTAGTATTGTTTATGTATTGTTTGTTTATTTATTCATTCATTATATTTTTAAAGGAAACAAATTTTAACCATTTTAATGGAACTGAACACACACTTAATACTTAATACTTTTCAGTGAACAGAATTTATCAGCATTCAACATTTAACTAGCTTTGTCCAGTGTCTTTGATGGAATTTCTCAATTGAGCTTGTCACAGTGCATTCGCACTGCCAATTATTATTTGGCCAATTATTTGTGATGCTTTAAAATGTTATATAATGTGAAATTTAGTTTATATTTGTAGTTTTAAAGGCTTACATTTTGCTAAATTGAAACATGTTATGCAGTACTACACATCACAACATTGCAGAAATATCGCCATTATGATTCATACTTGGATGACCTATTGTTTGCCTTCTCAATATTCATTTTTTTAAGGATATAACCTATGTAGATAATTATGCAATTATCGTCAGATTCATAAATACCCTTGCGGCAAAGAAGTGTGCAAGCTATTCACCTCTCCTGCCCACTCAAAACTAAACAAAGCCATTGTTCGTTTGGGTTTCTTTCACTCGCTGTCCATATCTATCTTTCTATCTGTCTAATATCCTCTCCCGTCTTCTCCCCTGTCTATCTCTTGTTTCTGTTGTAGAAAACACCAGAAGATTGATCTGCCTTATTGTTACTTACTGCATACACTATATGAGCTCTCAAGCGTTCATGTATTGAGTCGCCTACTGGATGCATTATACATTCAGAACCAATATCGACTAGTTTACTGCTGCCTTTCTAATCAAGCCTATAATAGAGCTAATTATTTATCTTAAAACACCTCAAAACAAGGTCAGCATGACAGTGTGAATTATTCAGAGGTTTAAAATGAGCTTGTAGCTTGTGGATGTTGTTGTGAATCTCAAGAGACGTTTAAATGGTTTGACAGATGTATTGTCCCAATAATGCTTTGACCAAATTAATACTGTGGAGTTTTCAGAAGACACTTTGCACCAACATACTGTACAACATTTCATGCTGAATTTACATATGTGTGGGCCAATACAACTCTACAGTGTTACAGTGTTTACCATTATATAGAGAACAAGTTTTATTTTTTTTCCTGTATATATAGAGTTCCCTATCAGTCGGTCACTCCGAGTCACGTCGGGTGACCGACGAATTGGGATCTCGCTTAGAGAGACCAATCCACTTCGAGTGTAACTAAACGAGCCAATGCACATTGGCATGCGATTATTGCATCCAGCTGCTGCTGATCACAGCGTGAGTATAAGTAGGCAGCAGGTACAGCGCATATTCAGCTTTTCGCTTCGGAGCCGAGCGGTTACATCGTTCTGCTCCTGACTTCTGCTGACGAGTGAATTCAACGAGTTGAGCACACTCTTCGGAAGACTCTCGTGCTGGCGGTACGGCGCCTCAGCGGCGGTGGTTCTTCCTGTGTCGAGTGGATTGCACACATCAGGTTGCACTACCCCCTGTTTGTGTTGCAGGCGACCATCTCCCCTGTGCGCTTCAGCACATTAAAAGAGCTTTTTCCCTAAACGAGCATTCACGGGTGCGTCTTTTTAAAGACGACGTTGCATCTGGCAAACTTGACGTTACGTCTTTGTAAAGACGAGTTGGGTTTTGCTACAGACAACGTATCACCCGTGCGTTTCTGGATGCGGTCGTTACCTGGTGCCGGGTGATGGTCACGATCACTGTCTCACGTGCCTGGGCAGTAAGCATGCTGAGGTGGCGTTCGTGGATGAGGCTTCTTCTCATGGTGGGAAGATGATCATCTTGGAGTTGCGGCCAGACTCCGTTACCTCAACAAAGGGGCGGAGCTCTGTTGCCTCTGCCTCGGTCTGGTTCTCGTTCTGGCTGCAGACAGACGAGGACTACTTCAGGTGGTGGCACGGATGGTCTGAGGATTACAGTGGTGGCAAACCCTCCAGGGAACCAACCCTCGAGGGACCATCGCTCCTCTAGCACTCCAAAACCAGTTGAGCTGCCAGTGGAACGTGCTGGACCCTCTACAAGGGGCGTACCAGCAGTATCCCTGATGCTCCTCCCGATGACCGGATGTCGATCGCTGCATCGGAGGGTGAGCTGGAGCTTTCTGGGGAATAAGATTCGGCTGCGCTGCTGCTACGGCAGTAGCAATGCCTGAGTCGGATCCAGAATCACGGCTATGCTTTCCCGGGCCGCTGAGAGAGTAGGGCTCAAGTGGAGACCTCCACCGTGTCCCGAGCCCTCAAGGTTGGACGATTGGTTTCTCGGGGTAGTTTGTGCTGGTTCTCAGCACCCTGCCCCGGTGCCTCTCTTCCCGGAGGTGCATGGGGAGCTTACAGGTTGTGGATGGCACATTTTACTGCCAGAAACTGACCTGCTAGCTCCTCCTCCCTCACCACCCTCGGTGGTGGTGCAGCTAGGGGGTATACGGGGCCCCCCCGGTGGAGCGGTCGGTTGCGATGCAGTTGTGTCCTAATACCGCCTCCACCCGGCAGGGTAAACCGTGCTTCCTCTTCCGGGCCTGTAGGTACTCGTCTGGTCTGTCCGGCGATGCTTATGTGACCCGTGGAGAAGCTGCCAACCGCTTACGCTACGGCGTTACTGCAGGTTCTTCAGGCTAAAAGCACTGGGGGACATGCACGAGGGTGGTCACGAGCCAGAAGTTCTGAAAGAGCTTTGTACCACTTCTGGCCTCGCGCTACGAGCGACGAAGGTCATTGCGTGGTCTTTGGGCCGCCCCGCCCGTCCTGCCCCCCATCAAACCTGGCGGTGAGCGGAGGAGCAAGAGGCCTCAGAACAAGTGACCCAGAGGGAAAGAGGACTGCTTCGGGAGATGGTGGATGCACCTCTAAAAAAAAAAAAATCTCGACAAGAAGCGGTTCTCTCTGCCTCTGGGTCCCAAGAGGGCATGGAGAGTCATGGACGGACCAACACCGGACCACACTCTTCTCCCTCTCTCGCCAGCAGACAGCAGTGGGCGGTTCGAGAGCGTCATCAAAGGACCTACTCACGCACCCTCTGCCAAACTGTGGAACCAGGTAAGTGTTGCACCGCACACTTAGACCCCTCTTTGGTCCGACATGGGCCGGGTCCCTGCGTTTCACCTCGCTGCCCCACCGCGAGTACGTCGGTGGTCCCGCAGGTCCCGCTTGTACAGTGTCTGGGTGCCTGGAAAAAGCGCTACCCAGCTCGTCTCGCTGGCTCCTGTGGACCATCTGACTCGGCTACGCGATTCAGTTCGCCCGGTGTTCTCCCAGGTTCTACCTCACAGCAGTAAAGGCTTGTGTGGGGAGATCACTGTCCTATTGGCGAGGGACGTGATGGAGCCGGTCCCTCCAGCCGATATGAAGACAGGGTTTTACAGCCCTTACTTCATTGTGCCCAAGAAAGGCGGTGGGTGGAGACCAATCTTGGATCTGCGCGTCCTGAACTGGGCAAGCTTCCGTTCAAGAGACTCACGCAAAAGTGCATCTTCGGGTGCATCCGTCCCCGAGATTGGCTTGCAGCGATTGACCTGAAGGACGCGTACTTCCTTGTCTCAATCCTTCCGCACCACAGGCCATTCCTGCAGTTTGCGTTTGAAGGACGGGCATATTAGTACAAGGTCCTGCCCTTCGGGCTGTCCCTGTCACCCCGTGTCTTCACGAAAGTTGTGGAGGCAGCCCTGGTTCCCCTGAGAGAAAGGGCATTCGCATTCTCAACTACCTCGACGACTGGCTCATACTGCCTCAGTCTCAGGACCAGTTGTGCGAACACAGGATTGTTGCTCTCGCGCACCTCAGCCAGTTGGGCCTTCGGGTCAACTGGGAAAAAAGCAAACTCTCCCCGATGCAGAGGATCTCTTTTCTCGGTATGGAATTGGATTCGGTCAATCAGACAGCACGCCTCACGCAGGAACGTGCTCAGTCGTGTTGAACTGCTTGAATGCGTTCAAGAGCAGGTCCGCGGTCCCACTGAAACAATTTCAGAGGCTCCTGGGGCATATGGCAGCTGCGCGGCGGCAGTGCCGCTGGGGCTGCTTCATATGAGACCGCTTCAACACTGGCTCCATGGCCGAGTCCCGAGGTGGGCGTGGTAATGTAATGCGGCACTCACCGGTCCAAGTCACACAGCGCCGCCAAACCTCACCCCGTGGTCAGACCTTTCGTTTCTCTGGACAGGAGTGCCCCTGGAACAGGTCTCTGGTCTCTAGGGCATGCTGTGGTTTACACGATGCCTCCACCACGGGCTGGGCGCCACGTTCAACGGGCTTGCAGTGTCGGGGTTTGGACGGGGCCCCCAACTGCACTGGAACATAAGTTGCCTAGAGTTGCTGGCAGTACACCTGGCCCTGAACCGTCTCAAGAGGCGCTTACAGGGCAAGCACGTACTGGTCCGTACGGACACACTGTGACCGTTGCATACATCAACCGACAATGTGGTCTACGCTTCCGTCGCATGTCGCAACTCGCCCGCCACCTCTTCCTATGGAGTCAGAAGCATCTGAGGGGCTTCGTGCCATTCACATCCCGGCTTGCTCAACCAGGCACCGACGAGCTGTCACGAGCTGCGCTCCCAGAGAGTGGAGACTCCATCCCCAGACGGCCCAGCTTATTGAGAGACTTCTCATTGCCAGTTGTTTACTCCCTGACCGAGGAAACACTCGGCACGGAATGCACTGGCACTCAGCTGGCCGCGGGGCCCCCGCAAGTATGCGTTCCCCCCAGTGAGCCTTCTCGCACAGACACTGTGCAAGATCAGGGAGGACAAGGAGCAGGTCTTGCTCGTGGTGCCGTACTGGCCCACTCGGACTTGGTCCCCAGAACTGATGCTCATCGTGACAGCCCCTCCTTGGCAGATTAGTCTGAGGTAGGATCTACTACTCAGAGACGGGGCACCTTATGGCACCCGCGTCCAGACCTCTGGAAACTTAAAACATGTCTGGTCCCGGGACGGGACGCGGAGGTTCTAGGTGACCTACCTCAGGAGGTAGTTGACACCATCACTTCGGCGAGAGCGCTGTCTACGAGACATGCTTACGCCTTGAAGTGGAACCTGTTTGTCGAGTGGTGCTCTTCTCACCGAGAAGACCCCCGGAAGTGCCCGATCAGAGTCGTGCTGTCCTTCTTGCAGCAAGGGTTGGAGCGAAGGCTGTCTCCTTTCACCCTTAAAGTCTATGTGGCTGCGATTGCTGCCAACCACGACCCTGTGGAAGGGAAGTCGGTGGGGAAGCATGACTTGGTCATCAGGTTCCTTAGGGGGGCAGGAAGGTTAAATCCTCCACGGCCCCCTCTATACTCTCTTGGGACCTGTCTCTAGTGCTCAGAGCACTACAGCAGGGCCCATTTGATCCATTGCAGACAGTCGAGCTGAAGTTTCTTTCAGACTCCGCTCCTGCTTGCATTGGCCTCCATCAAGAGGGTAAGGGAACTGCACGTTTTTCGGTCGGCGATTCGTGCCTAGAGTTTGGGCCGGCCCAGGTAATCCTGAGGCCCCGGCCTGGCTATGTACCCAAGGTTCCCACTACTCCCTTCAGGGACCAGATGATTCTATAGCCTTCATGTGGAACCGGTCTCCTCCTGTGTTCTCACCTCAAACGGGTAGAAGCACTGAGAGGCTCCGGTTTCGGGTCGGCTTGCTAAAACTGCTCCAGAGAGTCCGTACTGTAGAAACTGTCGAGCTCCTCCGTCCCCTCGGCAGCCAGACGTGGCGGAGCGTCTGGCGCCAGGCCCTCACTCGATGAATCTGTGAGAACCGGTAGAGGGCTGGGGTCCATATGTAGAGACCTAATTGGATCTCATATGTGTAAAGTCCACAGTATAGCCTCAGAGCCCGTGTTTCCCCGGCAGACATTCTGCCAAGAGGCTACAATCGCCTCTAATCTTCCATATGCACCTAAACGGTTGTTCATATGCGTAAGTGCTTCTGAACCTCCTTCGGGAAGGATGGGCTTCCGCCAGCGTCCTGTTCCAAGTGGAAACGGGTACGTTTTTCCCAGTGTTATCCAGTCTTACTGAGTGGGTAGTGCCATAGCAACAGTAACTGGTCTTCTTGTGAAGCCCTGACCTGCGCCAAAAAGTAGGGGCGCAGGAGGCTTCCACAGGACACTGGAAGGGGCAGTATCCGTGGCCTTTTGGTAGGGATCCCAATTCGTCGGTCACCCGACATGACTCGGAGTGACCGACTGATAGGGAACGTCTCGGTTACGTATGTAACAATCGTTCCCTGAAGGAGGGAACGGAGACGTCACGTCCCGTCGCCACGGCTACTGTACCACCGCTGAGCGGCCGGGTCATCGGCTCGGCTCCTCAGCGAAAACCTGAATATGCGCTGCACCTGCTGCCTACTTATACTCACGCTGTGATCAGCAGCAGCTGGATGCAATAATCGCATGCCAATGTGCATTGGCTCGTTTAGTTACACTCGAAGTGGCCGGGTCACCGGCTTGGCTCCTCAGCGAAAACCTGAATATGCGCTGCACCTGCTGCCTACTTATACTCACGCTGTGATCAGCAGCAGCTGGATGCAATAATCGCATGCCAATGTGCATTGGCTCGTTTAGTTACACTCGAAGTGGCCGGGTCACCGGCTCGGCTCCTCAGCGAAAACCTGAATATGCGCTGCACCTGCTGCCTACTTATACTCACGCTGTGATCAACAGCAGCTGGATGCAATAATTGCATGCCAATGTGCATTGGCTCGTTTAGTTACACTCGAAGTGGCCGGGTCACCGGCTCGGTGACCCGATTCGTCGGTCACCCGACGTGACGTCTCCGTTCCCTCCTTCAGGGAACGAGGGTTACATACGTAACCGAGAGTTCTGGCATGAAACTCTAGTTGGCGCAGTCCGATAGGTCTCAGTCTGACCTAATGACATCATCATCACATGGCACAGCTGATTGGTTTTCTCCTGTATCAGTAGCCAATAAGCTCACTGCTCAATATTCAAATACCTGGCTTTTGTTTGCTGTAGCAGTTTGGCAGCGCACTTCAGAAACCCTCCACCTTCCCCAGCTCCACCTGTATAGATCTGCTACGAGGTGATTTATGTATGCTATATGGGGTTATTCATATGTGTTATATGTGCAGCAGCAGTATTTCCTACATGCTCACAGCAGCATGTTGTGGATGTATTGGCAGTAGCAAGTCTCTGTACTTGATCTGCTGCAGCAGCAGTGTAGCAGATCTATTCCGCCAAGACCAAATGCATTAACATTGTCATGTACATTACCATGCCAATCCCTCCTAGTGTTGTCATGACAGAAATAAATGTATTTATTTATTTATTTATTTTATCCAGAGTGCAATTTGCTGACATTTGGCTTGAAGTCCAAAAACTTAAAAGGATTTTTGTCATCATTTACTCACCTTCATCTAAATTAAAATGTTCACAAAAAGTGCTGATAAACAGTATGTTCACACATGAAAGTAGTATTTTAAAGCCATACGATAGAGTTGTGTGACAAAGATTTCCTCCACTAAGCATTTATCATTTTTAAACATGCACATTGAAAAAAAATCAGCAGTTGACTTCATTAACATCAAAAAAATTCAGCGCATAAAATTAAAATTTTGCATAAAATGTTGGCTCACTTGTAAGATAGTAAAAGTTCTGATTTGATTGCTGTTATTAATTGCTATGCTTCTTTAATTAATGACATACCTTCATGTAAACATTGGCTGGAGCACGATATTGATGTTGAGGATGCTGAGCCCATTCAACAGCATATTTATCGGATGTCCCCTAATAAGTGCTTATCTTAATGCTAAAATTCAGTATATGCTTGATCATGACATAGCACGGCATCATTTTCTAGCTGGACAGGGGGACTGTTTGCTCATAAACAAATCTGATGGTACTTAACAGTTTTGTACTGATTATCGGTAGTAAATAAACCAGATTAATTTCCACTCTATCCATTGAGGATTGTGTTGGGTCTGTAAAATTTGTTTGTAAATTTGATCTGCTCAAGGGCTATCAGCAGGTTCCATTGACCCCAAGAGATCCTGCCTGGGTTATTTTCTTATTCCGCTTATACTGTGGTTACCACAAACCTCAAATATCATTCAGATGTTATAATATTTAAAGACATTTGTCAGGTTTTTGTCCTTAAAACGCTCTTGTGAGTAGGATTAATTTCTTACGCATCTCAACCAACACATCTGTTGCTAATTCCACAACATTACTTTTGACCCAGCAACGGAGGCTTGAGCCGTTGATAGCAGATTAATGCAGACATAAATGAAGTTATTAGACAGACAGAGAAGAGAAAGAGAGAGAGATTAAGCATGTGTGAATTACCTGAGTCTGTGCGTCTCTCAACAGTGTTCGGCAGATGCATTTCTACGAATAGAAACTTTTGGTCATTTTGCTTTTGTAGGCTGTAAGGACCTTTCAAATAAAATAAATAATTTGGCGAAGTGATATGGTTCCTGCATGGAGCTACTTTTGCCATGTGTAACCAAGCGATACTCTACACTCACCCTAAATCCCAACTACGCCACCGGGGTTTGTACCCACGGAAATAACTGAACACAGCAACACAAGTTCAATAGCCCATAATGAAAGAAGAACAGTGACGTGACCTTCAAGTTCAACACTTTTATTACCAAGCAGTAAGTATCGCTTAGATGGATACTCAACTTTATTAAAGTCTAAGAAAAGGAGGGAATCACAACTTTAAAAGATCTGGACTTTAGAAACCAAAGACGAGAATCAAAAGGCCACAGATCCCCAAGCGTAGAACCACATGTGCACTGATAAACAAATCATTAATCAACAGCTTTAAAAAGCATGTAGTGAATCATACAAATAGCGTTACACTCAACTCAATCTCACACCACCATGAAGTGAAGAAAGAGGAACCCGGACGACCCCAGAGGAAAGCACTCCATGCAGGCTGGTTCCTACAACACAGAGAATTGGGTTAAACAAACCTGAACGGTTGGCAGAAACTAGACTCAGCTAGCAAAATCGATTAAGCAACCATAAAATTTACAGCAATACAAAAGTCATAACAAATACACAATTTTAAGTGACAAAAATAAATCATAAACAAAACAGCAGGGCCTAGACATCAGAGTTCCATGTGCATAGAGCTCCACAAAGACAGATCTGTCAAGTACAAAAAACAAAACGTAAATGCAAAATACAAATGCCTCTAAAAACTAGCTTAATCTAAAATGCTAATGCAAATACATTAACCAATAAAACACTTGACCCGGAGCAAATGCAACTGCGTTAAACATTAAAAATACAAAATCCACATCAATGTGACAATCATAATCTATTGCACACATACCTCCGTCGTAATCCAAGGGTGGAGCGTAACTATATGATAAAGTGGGATAGAAACACTGTACAACACAGCTCGCTGCTACAGGCTAAGCCCGGAGTCCACAGCTCCGAATACAACCGTATTAACAGCCCACGTGCTCACACTCCTGTATCGAGGGTTATCTCCCTGCGCTTAACACCAAAATAAACAATAAATAAAACAAACATCTTTATACAAATTCTTTTGCCTGAAAATAATTGCACACCTTAGAACGTTTTTCAGCCAATCAGATTTAAGCATTCAACAGCTAATATATTATACTCATAACCACTGAAATATTTTTTATTGAGCCATATAGTAAAGGATGACACCGTATACTATATATTTCCTTAAAAATGCATAAAAATACACATAAAACTGATTGACGGTCACATTTCTTGGGAAATTAGTATTTATTTAATTATCTACACTCTGAGTTAACAGTCTACTACAATCAGTTGTTCCCAGTTCCTCTGTTGGTTTCTTGATGAGCATTTCTTTCACTCTTTTTCTTAGTAAAGGTGACGGCACTTCTCAGTATGCAATCAATCATTAGTCCGGCCACTAGATTAGGACTGGACTCACTGTGTGCATGTGCTCTTTGAGCTGTAGGGGGTGAACTGACTTCCTAGAGATTCAGGATGTGATACGGCAGCAGTTCAAAGGACTGAGCCATTGTACCAGCAGAAAGCAAGTCTAAGGCAGGAAATAAGGACCATAGGGATGACCGTGAGTCATATTCACATTTTCACATAGCCTTTTATCCTTTAATAATGTGGATTTGTGCATTTGGTGGGGTTTGCAGATTCTGTTGACGCATGTTTCTTTTTATGCAGACCTAGCAACTGGTGCTGTAGATGCTACCTGAGGGCAAACTGCTTTCCTACTTGTTTCCTCTGGTATTATAATTTACTCTTTAATTAATATTTTCTGGTCAGAAGTCCAATGACTTCACAAACAAATAAGCTTAAACTTAAAACCTAAGAAATTTATAATTTAATTGTTTTGAAAGATTTTGTATACCTTTGTACTGTCACTTTTATTCATTCAATTGATCAAAAGTGATCAATTGAATGATTAGAACGTTTGAACCTTCTATTCATCAAGAAATTATATATATATATATATAACATACAATATATAATATATAAGCATTTATATAAAGTCAAGCTAACACAATTTATTTAAAAAAATCATGCTCTTCATAATCTCATTGATGTCTCTATCCTCTTATTGGTTTGTTTCACACAGAGCGTAGCAACATCTGGATAACCACATGAGACCATACTGAATTAGATTTGAAGATGAAAGATGAAGATGATTGTGTTCAAATGTGCATATTCATTTAAGCAGATACACAAACCAGACAGTCACTAATTATAAGCAATACATCATTTTTTTGTCCTGTTGTTATGATATTCTTGACATTGATACATGTGTTAAAACACTTTTGATTTGAACCTCACTGAATTTAGGCATTATCTTAAGGACATTCAGAGTATGTATTAATTATAATTAATTCCTATTAACTCCATGTAACCAGTAAATAAAACACCAGATGAATGAGGACAGAACATATCTGACAGTCATCCACATATTTGACTAGATTGGATCGTATTTAACTATTGACAATTTTAGTGGAAAATTAATCGAACATCAGCCACTATTTTAAACATCCCTTTGTTGACTTAATGTCATCATACTGCAAAAAGTCAAGTCATTTTTACACAAATTTAAATTTAAATTTATTGTTTTAAAAAGATGATTGAGATGCCACTTGAATAATGCCTACTGTTTTGCATTTATTTTTCATTGCCTAGTGTTTCACTTTTATTTATTTTTATAAAAAAAAAAAAAAAAATAGTTGGCAAAATGCAGTATTCAGTAATTAAAAAGCTAGTATTTCATTCTGACCAAATCATTAGACTAAATAGTCCATAATTATTAGCATATGACTATATCAGAATCTTTTATTTCTTATGAAGAGTAATGTTTTTAGCACTTTGAATTCTTCTTATAAACTTATTTTATCTCTTGGAAAGCAAGAGTGGCTCCCGACACCCACTTATTAGAAATTGGGAGCCAAGTCCTGCAACGTTGGCCGCCTCGTGTTTATTTACATCTTCACGTATTCACTTCTAGCAACATGTTTCCACAATACATAACCTCTTTTGGTGGAACTGTTTTTCACACTTTTCGTTTGCATTCATTTCTCTGCAGTCGTTCCGGACTCACATTAATATCTGCCATAAAAAGATGTGACACAATCAAACATAAAAACAAAGGCATGTTCCTCAGCCTCTCAACGGCTTCTGCGAAATTAATTTGTCATCTGCTGCGTTCAGTGAAGGCAGGTATGCCAGACTTGTGATAAGTAAATAACTGCATAAAAGAGCACATTTCTATACTTTGAATACCAATCATGGCTATTATGTATAGAACAATCGCTTAATCATTCCTCATATTTTTGTGTTACAGTCTGTCAGAGGCATTTTTTGTGAAAGCTACTGTTTGGTTTTATTCTCAAGAGTTTGGATTTAACTTTCCACACTCACTGAATGTCGTAATCATGAGTAAATGAAGCATTTCACATCATGCACATGGTGTTAAAGTGAAATATCATCAGAATGTGTTATCATATGTTTGCACAGATACTGTAACATGCATTCCTAATGCATTAACAGCATATTTTTTTTACAGTACTGTATATATGAACAGCTTTAGAAACAAATGATTAAAGGAATAGTTCACTTAAAAATGAAAAAAATGCTGAAAACCTACTGACAATAAGGCCACCCGAGATGTAGATGAGTTTGTTTCTTTATGGGAACAGATTTTCAGAAATGTAGCATTGCATCGCTTGCTCACCAATGGGTGAATGGGTGCCGTCAGAATGAGAGTCCAAACAGCTGATACAAAACCATTAGAGTAATCCACAACACAGTAAATAAATTAATGCCTTGTGAAAAGAAAGAAAAAAAGGTTTTTTTTGTAAGAAACAAATCTTCCATTAAGATGTTTTTAACTTGAACTGTTCCTATAACAGCAACCACAATGTAAGCATTTTATGATACATATATGCACCTTTAGAAACTGCAAATGATTAGGAAAACTTTTACTGTAGGTTCATAGAATATTTAATTCAAGGAATTAATAGGTTGATTTTATTGCATTAATTTAATGAGATTAATTATATTCAATGCTAGCACATTTACACATCTTCACATTTAATGCATTTGCATCTGATAACAATAATTTTATTCTGTCCGTTTCATAAAGCCATTAAATTTCAATGCATTTGTATTTTATGTTTCCGCTTATATTCAAATGTATAGGAATGCACTTTTAAACATTAAGCATCTACTTTTAGTTATTCTGTAATTTAACCATCCAAACATTAATTTTGCTGGTGATAATGTGGTGATTGCAGACTGCAGTTGTTAATTGTCAAACCTTTTTTAGCAGCCCGTGAATGGACCTCAGATTGGGGTAACCTGTGAACCGCAGAGTTAATGATGTCTTTTATTACTATTGTGCTCTTGAGAAAAGCACTTGTCCCTTATCCTTCAAGTTTCACAATGACTAGGTGGACAAAAGAGCAGAATGGACTTTAATTTTGAAGTTCCAACTGTAGCTGCATATGAGAAATACAATAGATTGATTGCCAGTTATTTTGATGTAACAGCTTAAAAGAGGTCCGGCAATTACCACTTTTTTAAAATGCGAGTTTTCAAAGCACTATGAGGCAACAAACCGTGATCCAAGAGGCCAAACAGCAGTACTCCGAATTGCAGGTGTATTGGTCATGGAAATGGAAAATTATATGTCAACCTGAAGGCTGAAGTAAATGGCAGAGCTGGTATCAGGAATTTGCTTGTGTCCAAGACCAAACCAGTCAAAACTGATGAACCCAACCGTAGCTGTCAGAATATAAAGGTTTGGAAAGATCCAGAGAAAAACAAAACAAATCAACTGCATATTGTAATAATAATAACTCAAATACATGCATTGAATTTCTTTTACATATCTGGCATTTAGCATGCTGTGCTTTAGTGTACTGACTGTCGGCATGGTAAATCCTTTTCTGAGAAGTTTCGTCTCTTAATTCAAGTCATTTCAAGCTGCTACAGCCATCAAAGCAGAGATTGTGTACAAATTCATCACTTCAATAATACATTTCAAGACAATCACTGCTGGACTCGGAATGGCCTGCTGTGAAGCAATGTTGCCGTTATTATGCAGGATCCACAGGTTTATTTGAGAGGTGTTGTGGAGAGATTAAAGGATAGTATTTTTATTGCTAATTCGTTATGGTGTGTTACTGACTTCCAAGTGTCATAGTTGCAATAGAAAAAAAATGTTCAACAAACTTTTGAATGTTGTAATGTTGATGTTTGTAATCAAATATTTAAAAAAATAGAGTGACAGTGCATTAGAAAGTCTTTAATTTGATCAGTATCAGTCAGAATTGGAGATTTGCTGATATTCAGGATTGTATTTTTGCATTTAGATTAAATTGACCTTATTTTACACAAATAATTTCATTTTAAATGATTTTTTTTAGGAAATATCAAACCGAATATTTAAATTTTCAATTTGGATATTCAATTTGTCATACTGTACAATGTGATGTCTAAATTTACAATGATTATTTTTAGCTTTTTTATCCTTTATCTAGACAAAACTGTAAAGAACTTCAATAACAGCCTTTTTGGTTGCATATTCATTATATTGTTTGATATTGAACAGTTGAATGCTCCCATTTCCCCTAATTCCCCTATTTTTTACATTTACATTTTACATGCATATATATATATATATATATATATATATATACTGTATAAATTACGTTTTAGAAAATACAACTGATCTGTTTTTCAAACTAATACATAACATCTACTAATAATAATCACATAATAAAACTAATGCTGTGGTGCATAATATTTACAATGACTGATTTTGGCTTCTTTTTTTTCTTTTACTTTTTTTAATTTACTTACACAAAATAGTGAAGAATTTTGATATCAGCCATGTATCAGTTAAAACATGCAAATATTTATTAGCTTATCAGCACTGCCCATATTTTTTTTGCATCTATAACCGAAACGCGCAGTGCTTTCCCCTAATTGATGTTGCGTCACACTGACCAGTTTGTAGCTCTGATGCATTTTAACATAATTTTAAGCTAGTAACAAAATTTTCTCACACTTAATTGTGCAGTAGGTTTTACAGTTATACAGTATGTATGCATTAGGTATAGGCACTTCTATCCACTGCATTGAAAGTACTGTATACATTTGATCAATTCATGCATTCCCTGGGGATCGAACCCATTGAATTATTTCAGAAAGTTGGCAAAGAATGAAAGACCATCCCTAGGTCCCCCCAGTTGGCGATTTCTGCCTCGCCACTGTCGTCATGAAACGAAATACAGTCTGACGTGTCATTTTTCACCCATATCTTAAATCAGGTTTATGCCTGGAGAAAGCTAAAGAATGCTGAAACAAACGATGTGTGTTTTCCAGCGGATAAACATAATGACGTGCGCAGCCATGTTGTGGGAGTTATTAGGTTTGATGATTGTATGTCCGCATCGTCGTGAGTCAAATGCTCTGCAAGTCAAATGTCTCGCGTTGCTTCCCCAGTCACCATCTGAACATCACAGAAGCGTTATGGGTAATTCTGGAGCCCAGAGTGCAAAGTAGATTTCATCCCCCTTCATCCTTCAAAGAACTGGAGGCTTTTCTTCTTGAAGAATGGCGCAATATTCCACAACCACACACACTTCTGCACTCTTATGGCAGCACTCCAGGACTGAAGCTGTTCCAATTGCGAATGGTGGTATGTGTGTGTGTGTGTGTGTGTGTGTGTGTGCATGTGTGGCCATATATATGGCGTCCTTAATGAGGACTGACAGGGTTTCATGTTGACTTTGTTTTCCCATTCAATATTTGCAGGAGATTGCTGAAAAAGAGGAACTTCATCAAAGCTCATAACAAACAAAAGGACAACATATTCAGGGCCCTTGTCGGAAATGAATGCATCCGTGTCCACGGAGACCGGAAATCCTTCGCAACTCGAAATCCTTGTGTCTCAAGACCGAGATTCAATCTGAGAATGTGATGTGGGAAAGCACACCATATGGAGAGTGCTCGTGTGGTTCCTGATTAGTTCCACATAATTGATCATTGGTTTCAGAGGGACTTATCACCACCCAGACGCCCATGTCATCTGTACTGGAGGCGAATGGTGTTTGTCATGCAAGCCAGTGCAGAGCTGAGATAAAGAAAATTCTGTCCTATGAATAGTGGATCCTTCAGCAGCACAAGGTTTATAGCTACATTGAATTTTTTGCAGCGACTCGGGCATTAAAATATGCCCTGTTGAGCTCGGTTAAGACTAGATGTACGAGATTGGGAGCCTGCGTCGACGGTAAGTCTTTGCCAGGCTGGTGGAGCCCAATTTTCTGCTATAGGCAAGGCTGCTTATACCACTGAGTCGCTGACAGCTCACTGCAGAGTCAAAAGCTCATGTTCCCACCTTTAACAAGTGGATTTAAGTAGGAAACTTTTTACAAATGTAGAGTAAAACTTCCCGTTCCACTTTGCAGAACAGCCGTGCTCTAGTTCAGGTGAGCTGCAGCGTGTAGGTGAGGCGAGTTTTGAATAGTATGATTACGTTAAAAGAATCATTCAACCAAAACTGAAACTTTTCATATTTGTAGTACTTTTGAAGATCTTTGTGCAGTACTTTTTCATGCAGTGACAAACAATAACAAAGGATTTTAATATGAGCCGTTTCCTATATTCCAGTACGATCGGACAAATATTAGCAATTAGCAAAAAAAAAATAAAAAATAATAAAAAAAATCTTGGTCATGCAAATGAACAGATCATTCTATGTTATAATTTTGCAAACATTATGGCAATGACACTTCTGACTGTTCTCCGAACATTCTGAAACAAGTAGTAACATTCCAAAACAAGTAAAACAAGTAGAAATATTCCAAAACATAAAAAAAAAAAGTTCCATAAACGATGCATAAATAATGTTTTTTTGTGTGCTTTGATGGTATTTTAGTAGATGGTAAGGGGTCATATGATGCGATTTCGAGTTTTCCTTTGACTTTGGAGTGTTAGAAACTGTTTATTGCATATTTAAGATCCATAAAGTTCCAAAGACTAAAGTCTCAAACCAAAAGAGATCTTCTTTACAGTATAAAAGTTAAGAGTTGTCCACGCCTTCCTAAAACGCCTCATTTAAACACGGCCCAACAAATCTACGTCACTGTGTGGGAAGATTTGCATAACACTGCCCAAATGTTTACGCAACGAAAAAGGCATAACTTTTATTCTCGTTGTAGTATTGTTGCCGCCGCCGGCATATCGTGGAGACGCTGTGTGTTTCCAAATATGGTAAGGGGCGTACCATTTCCGTCACATGCTTGAGGTATACTGCCAATCACAATGCACTGGATTGCACAATGCATTTATCAAAGCACACTTGATCCATATTTAATACACAGATTATTGCAATCTAGCCATTATTTTAGTTTAATTGCATGACCGTTGCATTCACAATTAGAAATTACAGAACCAAAATAACAGCAGTTTTCAGGGCTAATAAATCTTTAAACAGTACTGAGAGCTGTTTAATTCAGACTGTACGCTCAAATGAGAGACCTTTAACACTCGTGATTTTAACAAAAACTCCAAATGGCCAGCTACCTTTCCCTATTTCACTCACACACTGACGTTACTGTTCATTTCTCTGATTGAGTAAATGGGGGCCTTGTTGACTTGAATATAGGTGGCTTGTAAAAGCGTCTCAAATAATGTACTGTGACAAAGTATTGATCATGACACAAATAGGCTAAGGTCTGTTTGTCTCTGCAGCGGAGGCAGTGTGGGCCATGGGACAAAGCTGTCAACAGATTCCATCACTCAAGTGTCAGTTTGACAGTGTTCTGGCATTGTGATCTAACACAGATCAGATGGCTTTAATGAATATGACATGTAGAAACACACTATGCTACAAAACAAGGAATAGTTATTTGACATTTCGGTGATGCATGCTGTACTGTTGAGGTACTGCAAATGGGTTTTCTCAACTATTTTGTAGTACAAATCTCCCAATAGTCTCCTTAAAAAAAAAAAACAGCAGAGATCTCTCAAATAAAATAAAATAACACATTTCACTGTTATGTTTGTACTATTTTGTACTATTATAGTATTTAATAATATTTTCAGGGTTTTGTTTTAAATTTAGTTTGTTTTAGTCATTTTATGTGATTTTGTCCATTTTATCACTTATTTTATTTTATTGCTTTTATATACTGTACCTACACACATACCCAATTAACTTTACTCTAAAGAGTCTCATTGATTTCAAATAATTAAGTTTTAGGTTTTTCTATTTATACCAGTATACCCACTTAATAAACCTGCAGCAAATAACCCATGAGTAATGTAATTTCTTATGCGTAACATGTCATGTATGACAGTGAAATTCACTTGAATATGGCTTTGTTGGATAATTCACTGATATGTTTGCCATCCTCAGATGAATGTGGACAGTTCAAGTGTGATCCGTCCAGACAAAGCTGTCGATAGCTTCAGGAAGAAGGATGACATGTTGACCGTTGGGCGTCTCACAAGCACAGGAAAATTACGCCATGATAATTGGGCAAGATAGTCGGTTGAATTGCTCATGACAAATCACGATCAGCCACAGTTCACAAAACCCACTTCAAGTTGATTATCAGATCATACAGTATGTGAGACGCTGACCAATCAAACACTTCAGAAAATGCCCTGCAGGTGTCAGATCCAGATTTGGTGATGAAGTGGGATTTGAATGTAAAATGAGATTCCTCAGTAATTTCCATGCTGACTTTATATTGCTTCCATCAACAAAAAACTTGAATTGAAATCTTGCCGCAGTCTTTTGCCGTTAAAATAATACTGTTAGGATTTTCTAAAGACACACAGCGAAGAATTAGCACTGAAAAGGCATGGATACAGTTATTTTTGCGCCTGACCTTATTGAATATGTATTTGTAGGAGTTAACCTTTTAGATTTAAAATTTATGGGAGGAGAGTATTAAATTGAATCATGCAACGTGATTTACTAATGTTTGCGCTCGTCAAATTACTGGTATTTTTGCCATTATTTAACTCCCTAAAAAAAGCATGTTCTTAAAGCATGCAGTAATTTGCGCTGCTCTTGGTAGATTGCGCTGGTCATTATGGAAATGATCTAGCTGCATCTGTGTTCTTTAATGTGCACATTTTTAGTAAATCACCCGCTGAATTTTTCCCTCCCATCGGCTCTTTTATTGAATTGTGCTATAACGATAATTTGTGATAATTTTAGTATATCTGGCCCACAAAGGGGCAGATTAAGTGTAAAACAAACTTCCTGGAGGTCTTTCAGGGAACTAGGAGGAGAAACCCAGCAACTTATGGGATATCAAATTGGCCAGATTCCTAAATAAATAATAAATAAGGCATCCATTAAATACAGCTAAAATCATGGTGAGTTTGGCAGACAGATGCTGTAAGATGTATTTTGAGGGCTTCTCAAGTTTTGCTCTCATGACAATATCCCTTTTGCTAACGCTTTTGTTTGTTGTCTTTGTCATCGTGACGCATTACCAGCATTGAAAATAGATTCAGCGCGTTCTCTGACGCAGCGTAAACTAGTGTGTGGGTGTCTTAAATATCCAACACAGTGTAAACATATGTTAGTGCGGAACTGCTGGCTGGGACAGCAAGGAATTTCAGCTTTATCAGAGTGTTTTTGCCATGGGATGACTCATCGTTTTAATGAGATGATTTCAGGGATAGCTGTTGATGTCTCTTTTGTGCATGAAACACTGAGTGTATTCCTAGGTTTCTTATTTTCTTTGCTTCATGTTTGTATTCTCATTCAGAATCTAAAGAGAGAAAAAGCCTCCATTAATTCTGCATCACTGCAATGAACAGTTCATCTCACTTCAACATGTTCAACCTACACAATATGCATCGCGTTCATACATTTATAAACTGAAGTACAGATTAATATTCAATGCTTGTAACAAAACATTCTGTTGACTCCTGTTGTTACGGTAAATGGCTCTCAGAAAATCTGAGAGCATTAGATGGCATGATGTGCAATTTGCTCAGATACATACAGCACAGCCTTTATATATAATGCATCAGTAATGCAGCATGCATACGGTATATACATGTGTATTGGGTTACACTTTATTTCGATAGTCCACTTTAGACATTCTACTAACTATACGTAACTTTTTAACTACATGTCAACTACATGTCAACTAATTCTCATTAATTTGCAACTACATGCCTACTAATTCTCAGAGTAGACTGTTAGGGTAGGTTTAGGGTTAGTAGAATAAGTTGACATATACTTGCAAAGTTTCTCATAGTCAGTATGTTGTATGTTGTAGACCCATCAAAATAAAGTGTTAGAAGATATTAAGCAGACAGTCTACTAATACTCTAATGACTGCTAGTTGATATGTAGTTGCAAAGTTACTTACTGTTAGTATAATATCTAAAGTGGACTATCAAAATAAAGTGTTACTGTGTATTGTGTTGAATTAAAGTCAACATGATATCAACATTTTTATTTACTAGTTTATTTACTTTCTTAATGCATGTTTCTGGTCTTGGTCTTACTGTGCATGATTCACAAGTACATGTTATTCCAAAAAAAAAAAAAAAAAAAAAAAATATATATATATATATATATATATATATATATATATATATATATATTGTATATTTTACTAATTTTATTATATTTATTATCTTAGATCACTAACGAGAACAAATTGCCACACGTGATTCACAGTGTCCTTTCAGACCAGAATATCTAGAAACAATTATGGCCATTAAAATATACATGTTTAGTTTAAAAAGACAGCATAGATGAAATTTTAGCTCATTACTGCGATGGCCAGATGCAGCTAAGCAAACACTAGATAATGTGTTGAAGTCAAGCCTTTTTAGCGTTGAGAAAAATCAAGCATTTACAAAAGCATTGATATATGTCAAAACTACATATGTCAAAAGTAAGCAAATGGCTAGACTATATATCAGTTCGCTTACTTTTGACATTTTGCTGGTGGCAAAAAAAAAAAAAAAAAATCCAGCATAAATAATCTTGCCAAGCAGATGCTTTTCTCATAAATAAAATGATTTTGATGAAGTTGATCTTGTTAGATGCAGAATAATTGAATACATTAATGACAAATCTGTTCATCTGTGCACACATAAGTAGACCCAGACATTTAACCACTGTTCTTTGAAAAGTGAATTTATTCTTATGTTTCTAAATATTTGTTAAAGCTAATGCCTGCACTTAAACTGTCAGAGGTCTAAATAGACTATTTGTTCATTATTTAGTCATTTCAAGCCTTTAATTGATTCTAAATTGAATTCAAATTGGTCCTGAGGGATTTGGGTGAATAGTAAGTTTTATATCAATGCTTTTGTAAATGCTTGATTTTTCTCAACGCTAAAAAGGCTTGACTTCAACACATTATCTAGTGTTTGCTTAGCTGTATCCAGCCATCTCAGTAATGAGCTAAAATTTCATCTATGCTGTCTTTTTAAACTAATATAGAATTAATTTAATGGGCATAATTGTTTCTAGAAATTCTGGTCGGAAAGTACAACTGTGATTCATGTGTGGTAATTTGTTCTCGTTAGTGATCTAAGAATATCACCCTTTAATCATTTCCTAGAGATTTTCGACGCTTGTGTCGCCACATGCCCTGTGGAACACCTCACCAAACCCACAAAAAATCTGCTCTTGTGTCCAGTATGACTCTTCCATACGATCTTACAGAAAAATGCATTTGAATGAATTATGCTAGTGTCTGCTTGCAACATAAATATCTGAATGCACTGGCATGGGCAAACTCCAAGTCACTTACTTTTAAAGTCTACTAACCAAAGCTTTGAGCTATCTGGATCACGTAACACCGCCCCACGTTTGTCGATAAGCGTTTCTCTGATATGCCCTGTGAGCTTCGCCAGCCCTGGAAGAGCGTGAGTGCTTCCCCGAACTCCCCCCAGCTGTTAAACTGTATTCCACGCACCAGGTCTGAAAATGTTTTGTCAAGTGTGAACAGCAAGTGAAGCCTCGCAGATACAGTACCACGCTTTTCCATGCCAGACTTTTCATTTTCATCTGCTAGAATGCATCTCCCATCAGCTGCATTTATTTTGTAGATTAGTAAAAAGCACTTGCCATATGCAGGGTGTAGTTTCTTTTTCTTTTTCATTGCATCAGATGGACAAATCCAATGTATTTTGTTGACAGAGCTAGTAGTAATAACGTTGCATAGACTACTGTCTATTATCGAGCTCTGTTTTTGTGCATTTCTGACAGACAGACTGTACGATTTTTCAGTAATTATTTCTGCAGGTTGCATAGTCTGTTTTTTTTTGAGTGAGTCATTGGATAATTTTTGAACTGATTTGTCCCAAAACTGCCATGTGCTTGGAGTTGCATGGTTGATTCTGCTTTATATTGTTGTTAAGTCATTCACACAAAAAAAAACAACCTTCCTTTCTAAATATAAATTTATCAATAACTACAAAACAAATTCAGGACACAATTGTTACACTTTTACTTATTGTTGCATACTTTTTTTTTTTAATAGGATCGTTTTTGTCAGTTTAATTATTATGCTAATTTGATATTTATTTCTAGAATAACACAAATCAGGGTTTTATACTGCATTTTGTGTAGCTTGCAAAACTCAAACTATTCATAAACTGTTGAACTTAAGGATAAAATATAAACCTGTATTCACTGTTCACAAATAAAGGGAAAGAAACAAATCTCAGTCTACTTGTCTGTTTGCCACCCTCTAAAATTTTGCCATATACAATTGGTCCATTACACTGAATAAAACAATAAGTAAGATTTACTTATTTTTTATTTGGCAAGTTTTTGCACGCATAAATTTTAAGTAAAATGTAAGTATTGAATTAAGTCAAATCTACTTAACTAAGTTAAGTAAAATTATTAATTAAAAAAAGGAAATAAGTAAATTTAACATGTCCAGTTAGAGTTTGATGAGTAATTTTTACTTAATTATTTTAAGATAAATCTGCAATACTTAAGTATATTTCACTCAGTCATGGCTTCTAAAATGTACTCAATTGATGTAGCACTGGAAAACAACCATGCTATTAAAGCATGTGATTTGCTTACAAACATGTAAGTAAGCAAGTAGACATCTTGTTATCCTTGTAAGATAATATGTCCACTCAAAAGAATTATCCAACTGAACACAGAGACCTCAATACTTAGTAGGGGAGCACGGGGCACAAAGTAACGCGGGGTTAGTTGTAACACACGTTTTTTTAATATTTCCACACATGCTAGCATAACCAAATTTACAGTATTTAATAGTTACCATATCAACATTACATAGAGAGAAAAAAAGTGTGCCAAAATTCAAAAGTCTTTTGAAGATATCGCTGAACATTTATTTTACCATAGTAAAATTATATTTCTGGCTTAAGTACATTTTTCATCTCAGTTTTTATTACTAATTTAAAATGAGACAAATCTGCTATTATTTTAATCTCCAATCTGTTATTTATCAGTTTAGATAGTTTTTTATGCTTCGGTTAGCAGAAGACACTAACCGGTTTTAAATTTTTTAATAGGATCGTTTTTGTCAGTTTAATTATTATGTTAATTAGATATTTATGGTTGCAATATGTTAGAATGACATTATTTTATTTAAATATTTAAATAATCATTTTATTTTATTGACAAAATATTTTAGTTTGTCTTGTATATTTTTTTCATAAGATCAGATAACATTTTAGGCTGTCATATGGTTATGTTACAACGTGCCCCTCAGCTGTTACAATGGACCCCACCTACGGGGCATGTTGTCACATTTCACTTCCAATTTTTGAGGGTAAATAGAGAAAAAGGTATATACTGTAATTATGAAACAAAGCGACATATTTGTACTAGACAAGTGTGAAATTACTGTGGATAAAAAAATTATACTCTGAACACAAAGTGGATTTACACAATTTGAGAAAGTCAAAAAGTGTTACTTTGTGCCCCGCTCTCCCCTACACCATACACAACGACGGTGACAATCAGTGGATCGTGTTTGAGTATGAATGGGTCATTTTGAGTAGAAAATCAACTCCAGATGTCACAAAACAGTAAGTTACTAAACCTAACAACAAAAGCAACCATAACACAGTGTAAATACATCTCGAAAATAGCAAAAAAGTTAATCTTATTAATTACATGCCCAAGTGCATGATGGGAACAGTCTACTTGTCTGTTTGCCACCCTCTAAAATTTAGCCATTTTTTAAAATTCTTGCCTGAACTAAATTATTTAATGTAGAAATTACATTTGTTTTAATGTAGTATTTACTTCACCAAAAATTATTTTTATCATTATGCTGCAATTTGATTTATTTATCATATATTGAGAAGCAAAGCGTCATTTGCTTGACTCTGCAACTATTAAAGAAGAAATAAAATCATGAGGATTTGGAATGACACGAGGGGGAGTAAATGATGACAGAACTTTCATTTTTGGCTGAACTATTCTTCAACCCCCAAACTGTGTTTTTCTCTGCATTTACTACCTCTTATTCTGCTCATAAACATCAGCATTATTGAGCTGTGTATGTCAGCATGGAAGGGCTAAAGATTTCCACACAGCATCTCTTCCATAAGCCATCTTCTCTGGACTCGAATTGTCCCATGCAATAAAATAACTAGTTAGTACAACAGAATACACATACTCGTTTACCAAGTGCCAAGGAGTAACTTTTTAACTTGATATGCAGCTACTGTATATCCATCTATATTTAAAATGAACCTTTTTTTGCCTCATTACACACTTTATGCATTTATTATATACAATTACAGACAACGTCTATGCATCTAAAAAAAATCTGTCTGTGTAAAGTGGATAACTTTCTTTTTTTTCTCTCTTACTTCAGGTTTACTTCATGCAAGCCTTCCAGTTAACAGAGTCAGTGTAAACAGACAATTACTGGCGGTAAAACTCAGTACAAATATTTCCTCTGTCAAGCTACCCTTGGGGCAGACACATTAAATCAAGAACTCATTCCAAAATGCAAGAAATAGCAGCGGAGACAAATACAAGGGTAAAAATACTGAATATTACAGCTGGAATGTGCAAAAGTGACTCAGCTTAAGTTTAGTAGCTTCTGCTGTTATTTTCGATGGAGCTCAGAGAGCTGCATGATGCGGTCATCGTCACAGCCATTCACATAAAAAATAGACACAAAAAGCCACATTAGGCTGTGTGAATTCTAGTGAATTTACTAGAGCTAAAGGCCATTGTTTGCCTCGATACACAACACATGGCTTCTAAAGGCTTGTTGTTCTTATAAAACAACAGAAAAGGCATTAAAATAAATGACAAACAATGGGTGAATCTAACAAAGTCTTTTTGTTTGTTTGTTTCTTCTGAAGTTTCTTATGCTCATCAAGATTCCATTATTTTGGTCAATACAGGAACAAAAACAGTAATATTGTGAAATATTATTGTAATTTAAAATGGGTTTCTATTTTAATATACTTTAAAATATAATTTATTCCTGTGATCAAAGCTGAATTTTCAATATTATTACTCCAGTCTTCGGATCCTGTCACATGATCCTTCAAAAATCTTTCTAATATGCTGATTTATTATCAGTGTTGGAAACAGTTGTGCTGTTGTGTTTGGAACCTGTGATTTTTTCAGGATTCTTTGAATAAATATAATATAATATAAAAAAATAATAATATAATATATTATATTATATAATATATATATATATATATATATATATAAAAGATCAGTATTTGTTCAAAATAGAAGTATTCTCTAACAATATACACTTATAATGTTTTTGTTATTAACTTTAATAATTAAAACAAACAATAGCAATTTGTGATACTATAGAATACTTTTATCAAACCAGATTTCAGAAGCATAACTATGCTTTTTATTATGTGCCGTATGGTGTAACCTTTAAAAAATGGCACTGCAGTACAGTAGATGCCAGAAAGTCTTATTCTATAGCGTGTCTTCTTTTGTTCTCCACTCCATCACATGCATATATCCAGGCTCCATTTTTATTGCAAGTCACATAACAAATGAGGCCCCTGCATTTTAAAATCTCATTTTTTTGCAGATTGCCTCTCTGATGGTGCTTTTAAATGGTTCCACTTCTCAGACTGAGCTCGTGCTCCTTGTCGTAGGAGTGACACCATAAAGCACACGAGCTACACTCAGTGGAAAGGTATGTATGGGTGCATGTATAGGCGAGAGGTAGGGATAAACCTGTATTATATGCTTGTCAAGTAAATAGGATCCCAGCAAAGCTCACTGCGGTACATGCATGCAGACTAGTGAGCAGAGCTCCATTAATCATGCGATGGAGGGAATGAGGACAGATATGAAGCTGCGACAGATGTGAGAAAGTCACCAGTGATGGCGAATGCTTCTAATCGTTATTGTTCTCGTGTAAAGGAATAGCACATGGTGGTTCTGCTGGCCTTATTTAAAGTCACTGTTCAACCAAAACTGACCTTTAGTTTTTGAAAGAAGTATCTTATTCTTAAAATGCTTGCACTTAATTCACCAAAAATGCAGTAGAAACAGTAATGTGAATTATTATAAAAATGTAAAAGAACTATCTTCTGTCGTAATATTATAAAAGTCTTTACTGTCACTTTTGATCCATTTAATACAATGAATAAAAATCCTATTAAAAATAATAATAATCTTAAACCATAATCTTAAATCTTTAACCCTAAACCAAGGTTATTATTATTATTATTAGCTGAAGCTAAATATAAATAAAACTTACACTAAATAACTACATACATTAAATTGATATAATATATACTAAATAACTATATATGACATATAACATTGTTTAGTTTAAAGTAAAATCATTTAATTTAATAAAAACTTAAGAATTTAAACAAATAAAAATACACACACACAACACACACACACACACACACACACACACACACTTTATAAAATATGTTTTTTAGATGTTACATGTAAACGAGCATACAAAAATGACTAAACCTGAAACTAAAGTTATTATGAAAGCATAAAATATAAAAATACAATCTAATTAAAAATGTTAGCAAAAAAAATATAACAGTATAATTAATAACTAAAATAGCACTGCTCCAAATTAACAGTACACACTGTACATCTCACAAGGCATGCATGCTTTTCTAAATTTGTGTTTTTATCAGCTTTATAGCTGGCCAGACAACTCCAAATCTCTTCTATGTATAATTTCACAATGTGTGAATGTGAAACTGGGGAATTATGCAAAATATTTAGTCTCAGGGATTTAACTGTCATCGTCACCCACTTCAAATGTGCCAGCGCACATCATTCGGGCCGTTCTGTCTATCTGCCACAGATACCTAGAGATTTGAACTCCGCCGCAAGCCTAAAATAACCCGCAACCAATCAAAGGAGAATCCATTAAGAAGCACAAATTCCCAACTGTCGCTTATAAATGTAACTGCGTCCAAAAACTGCAGTCTGTATGTGCGAGACAGCAGTGCTTGAGCGGGTGAACAGCAGTCAATCAAGGTCATTTGGAGCCTGATGGCGTCTCCCGACAGCCAGCGTAATCAATTGCCCTATGGACCTTTGTAAAAATGCAGCAAAAAGGGACCAATAACTCCACTGACACCAAAGAAACAGAAAATAAGGTTATGCGTATTGGCTTTGCTCCACTCGGGTACATTTCATCAGGAAAAAGAGAAGGACTTGAAAAGCTAAATCAATAGTTAATTATATCAGGCATAAACATAAATACAGTTGTGCTAGTGCCTTGGCGAGGATTGCTAAGTATTGGTCTTCATGGGTTTTAAGAGACCCATTTCATCTTATGTAGCTGGTGGTCTATTAAATGCACATGGTGTATTTCTACACAAATGCTTTTCTTGAGTACAAAAAAGAAAGTAAATAAGAAATAAATAATCCAAATGTAGTTTAGCCAGAAGCAACTGACCAGCGAAGTGTTGCACAGGCAAGTTTGGATTGTAAGCCATTAGTGGAACAAATGGAAAGCATTCATCAAGCCACCCGTGTTTACGATCGGTAAAAACATGCTCTAATGAGGACGACAAGATTACAATTCAAAAAAGCATGAAGAGAAGCCATAAATATGAGCCTGGGATCAATTTCTATTTGGCTGTTCTTGTTTTATACAGTTTGAGATTTTATTCATGTACTTATTTACTCACCCTCTTATCATTTTGAAGTTGTTTTATCACAAGTATTTGGAAAACTTTTGATATTCCTATATAAGTCCATTGGAGTTATGTGTGATGAAAAGATCTTCCTTTATTGTGAATGGGTCACTGAGTCACATCAGTTCAGTCTGACTTGTGAACGAATCATTCAGACTACTTTGGTTTAAAAGATTCATTGTAAAGATCAATTTCAACAGAATGATTCATCTACAATTCATCAATAGTTCTAATTTTAATTTAGTTTACAATTCTGTACCAAAATAACAGTCTAAAAGTGAAATAAAAAGTATCAAATTATACAAACATATCAAAAAATAAAAATGACAAAAAACAAATGACAAAAGCTTTAGAATAAACTGAAAACAGAATTAAAAAAATGATTTAAAATATGAATAAAAACTATAATAGTATCTTAATGATATAAGCAGATCAACTGTTTTCAACATTGATCATAATAAGCAATGTTTCTTGAGTGGCAAATCAGCATATTAGAATGATTTCTGAAGTATCATGTGACACTGAAGACTGGAGCCTAAGACTGGAATAAATGCAGCCTTAGTGAGCAGAAGAGACTACTTTCAAAAACATTTTAAAAATCTTACCGACCCCAAACCTTTCAACAGTAAGGTTCTAAGAATTGGCCAGAGTATTCTTCAAAAACAAAAAGTATTAAAAGCACTGGTAGCATGTGGCGTTTCGCATCCTCAAACAAACTTCTCTGAACACGCGACGTCTCTCAGCGAGTGCGTTCCACCAGCATCTTCGCAGGGAATCCGAACGTGTAGAGCAGATTCCCAACAAATCAAAGTTCAGAGGCCTCGGCTGATCAGTGTGATTCACCAACTGACACCCACAGAGCCAAACCCAGCGAGAAGCTGTAAGATCAACTCATCAAGCACCTGCTCCCGTGTCTCATCACCCATTCCCTGTGTTCCCCTGCTTGTTTTACTGCCATTTAATGTGGAGCGGAAGAACGGCAGATTCATCATGCATGAGTCTGTGATACTGCATTGACTTTCTGATGAAGAGAACTGCATAATTCTTAAGTGTGAAGCTCGCTGTTGACAAACAAGCTGTTGACAACAACCTGCATGGATTTAAGTAACTCGCATATGCATTGACTTTTATCTACCTAGTTTTATTTTACTAGTTCACATTTCTAGCCTAGAACTGACTGTAGACGATTTAGACAAGAAGAGACCATCTATGTTTGCTAGTTTGCTTCTTCTGTGACATTTAGGCAATGTGAAAAAAAAAAGGTCTGGATTACTTCACATGTATTGTACAAATATAGATAATTTATATGCTACTTTCATTTCATATATATGTATATATATATGTGTGTGTGTGAGAGCATATGTGTGTGTGTGTGTGCGTGTGCGTATGTACATGCACAGACAGACAGACAGATAGATGGATAGACGAGGTTATATAATTAAATACAGCATTAATCAAAGTCATTGCAGCATTACAACATTAAACTTAGAACTGGGAAATAAAAAACATGCTTTATTGTCATGAAACTGTCTTAAAATAAGCTTCATTTTTGGTGCAATGTATAATTTCTTTATTATGATGATTAGTATTATTATCATCATTATCATCTGATCTTAAATGACCCAGACATGTTTTTGATAAGTTTGTTCAAGGATATCTTGTTTACTTGCTAGTAAGTGCTTCAAACTAAAGATTTCAGTACCTTTCAAAGATTTGATGCCACTAACCTTGCAAACACATCCAGCATCTTCTTCTTCCTCAAAAGCACTCATTGTTACAGCTTCAGAAAAACTTGCTGCACGCTGACGCTTATAAATATTGTAAAATCAACCAATAACAAAAGGAGCTTGTCATTTTAAGAAATCTCTTGGCATTTTGTTATGAAATATGCCTCAGATGCTCAGTCTGGGTGAGCTGGGTGATGCTCAGGATTATTTTCCACCTCACCCATCATTGCTCAGCAATCTGTGTTCAATAGCAGCTGTGCTGAACACTAAAGCAACGTCTCTGCCCGACCTGCAGACTTCAGACTCAATTTCTACACTTTTATGTCGCACCCTACAAACTTTGTCGACCATTCCTGCTTTAATGACAGAGTTTGGGTCAGCCAAAGCAGTGCTATCGCTATTGTTCATGCAGTATCCATAAACATGAGATGCTGTAGTGGGAGGAGCTTGTCAAGAGACATCGTTCTCACTTCAATCGCAACTCCTTAATTTACACCCACTGCTTTTACAACCATCTGCCTCCTGAACCTGAGTTCACAACTCCCGTCAGCTCCCGAGCCTGTTACGAATGAAGACCTCCTACTGCTTCTCTCCCACCAGCAGAGGATAAGAAAGGTGACTTTATGGACAAGAATAACTTAGCTTTCTGTAACATTTACTTGAAGCTAGTATAGCCCATTCACTGCATTAAATAGCAGGGAAGTAGAGGATTATAATATAATTTTATATGGGAATAAATGCAGTTTAACTTATAGTATGATTTTCATGTTATTGCATTGTTTCTCTCTTTAAACAATATTTCTATTTTATGTATTTTATTATTTTGACTGTTTTTAATTCTCATTATTCATAATTAGGTATAATACACTAATTGGATATAATTTTCTATAATTCTAAATGATTATAGCATATAATAGGCTACTCAAATTAAAGTCAATGCAACAAGTAAAGTGCAATAGATATGTCATTATATATATATATATATATATATATATATATATATATACTGTATATATATATATATATATATATATATATATATATATATATACTGTATATATAATGTTTGCTGGTGAACTAAATTTATTTATTCAGTTGGTTGTTGATTTAATTTGATTTGATTTTATGCAATGCAGTATATCTTGATATCGCAACCTGGTCTCATAAAAATATGTACCTCTGTGCACTTTCTGTGCGACACCGTTTTATGTACCTTACTGCACGTTTCGCCGCAGTTTCAAAGAGAAATGTCCACTGAGTGGCGCTAAAACACAGGTTAAATACGTGAACCCTGGCACGTTTTTATTATGTTGATATAGGTACGTATTGTTGTGTTTTTATTTTGTTGCTTCAGGTACGTACTGCGGCGGTTCAGAATTCAAATATCCGGGGTCTGTCCCTAAAAGTTAATGCTCTTGCTCTAATGAGACACGTATTTCGTGTCTCGCTAAAAAGTGCACCCAGGTACATAAATGCCATGAGACTAGGTTGCAACTTGCGATATCTTGCTGTTTAGCCGTGCAGGTGTTGAACTTCTCCAGATCTTTGTGCAAAGCAGTCCACAAAACCGACTATATTACAGAAAAGGGACATATAAATGTCTCTGATTTACAATGTAATATTCCAGCATGAAAGTGCCCTTGCATTCACTCTCTGTGACTCTCACTTCTTTTCAAATCACTGCCCTTTTCAAGTAATTCCACAGTCTGAATGCAATTATACTACCCCCCCCCCCACCCCATTCAATTTAAATAAAACTTCCATATATTTAGAACTAAAACATTTGATATGGAAAAGCTTCCAAGTTTGTGAGGCTTATGTAACTCATTGACATATTAATATTGAGAAAGCTTCCTAAATAATAGTGCTGATAGAACGTATTACAAATAGAATGTGAATGTGAGTTCATGCATTAATATTCCAGATCTGAGAGAAAAATGTCTCAATGTACAATTGTTCTCTGGCTATATCCCATGCTGCCTGTAATGTTTACCAGTGAATCATGGAGCATTGTGGCCCACCTCCACCTCCTCTGAAGAATGATTTACACTTCAAACAATGTGCCTCTCTGCAGGTAGCGTGACGAGGAGTATTATTTTTATCAAATTCTGAGCAAATGCATGCTAAAAGGTGAAAAGCTCTTTACTCCCCCGGACACAGAGAGAAAGACCTGAATATGATTTCTCACAGGAGGATAAAATAGGCCCATGACTCATTTATATTCATTGGTGCATGCGTGCGTGTCCATTGGTGATGTATTTGTACAAATGTGTATAATGACATGTTGATGACACATGGAGAAATGTCTGAGTTGATCTAATAAAGGAATAGTTCACTCATTCTCAGGCCATCCAAGATGTAGATGAGTTTGTTTCTTCATCAGATTTGGAGAAATGTAGCATTCCATCACTTGCTCATCATTGGATCCTCTGCAGTGAATGGGTGCCGTCAGAATGAGAGTCCAAACAGCTGATTAAAACATCACAATAATCCACACCACACCACTCCATTCCATCAATTAACATCTTGTGAAGTGTAAAGTTGTTTGTAAGAAACTAATCTGTCAGTAAGGCATTTTAACTTCAAACTGTTGCTTGTGGCTGGAATACGAGTCCATATACATATGAGATGCAACTATTTTCCACATTTTAGAATAATAGTAAAGTCATCCAAACTTTTGACAGTGTTTAATTTGGGGCGTAATGTAGCTGCATGCATGCGCAAAAGCCCAGGGCGATGTTAATGCAAATACATTTCAAAGTTTCAATTGATGTATAACACTTATCTGTACGACCAAAATCGACGGAGTATTTTTAATGTCTTTTGCACTTGTCTTAAAAAAAACGAGTTGGTATCGCCGTGATACAGCCGTCCCCTTAGGGTTAAATAGCACCTGCAATGTAATTCATTAGTCATTTCAGGAAGTGCTTGCACAAATTAATAACAGGAAAAGGCAAATATTAATCTCATCCTCATACCTGCTGTCATTGAGGCAAAACAGAGACAATGGTGCTGGATTGCTGGCTGCATTAATGTGATACAAAATTATTTTCAAGAGCTTTTAGTAAGGAGTTGTTGCATTTTACAATTATATTTTTGCATTTGGCAGATGCTTTTATTGCTTTACATAAATGTAATTGTTATCTATAAAAAAAGCTTTCAGCATTGATATCATCTTATTTCAGTTTTTTTAAGCATTGCTTTTTAAATGATTGTTCTCTTTCTCGGCCTCTGCTTCTCTCTACAGCAATGAAATATGTTTAGAAACATAAATAGCTCCTTGTGTTTGATATAAATGGGTGTGTGTTTTTAGGTATTTCATCAAGTTCTCATCTAGAAGTTGTCATGATGCATCACATGACCAACCACCATCATCCAACTTTTTGTAATGTTGCTGCTGTTTGAGGGTGATGCATCTTCTAATGAAAATGGCTTATTGTGTTAATGATGCCAATTACTCCATGCAAAAGCTTCCGAGACGCACAAACACTGCACGACTAAGATGAAAGCAGTGCTAAATTTATCTTTTGAATGGTCTGTAGCCGTTCAGAATATGTCTAATGAGGCAAATACCTAATGCATAAATTTCCCCCCAGGCTGACAATCCTCCAGCATCGCACACTGCGACGAACATATAGGCCTGACAAGAGCTCACAAATATATTTTCACAATGAATACTAATCATTTTGGATTCAGCATGAGAAGCAGTTATTAAAGATGTTCAAAGTCATAAAGCAGACAGACATTAAGTGCTATACAGTGAACGGCGATGGCAAATATTTAGGATCTCCTAATCACACTTTGCAGACAATTTATGCTTATTGTTATTGTTTATCTATTCAGCGTCTTAAATGGAAAACATGATTATCCTTTTTTTACCGCAATTAACATTTCAATACTCATTAAACAAACACTTCAACCAAAAAAACATTCATTAAAATGATTGTGGCTGACGAACCCCCATCGTTCTGTTTTTATTTATTTTCAGTTTTCAAACCAACAAATAAATGCATTTATCTTCACATACGTAGATATAGAATAGCTAATCAATATTCCTTCATCCAAAGCTGTAAATGCCTATCTGCTTGAATATGTAATGGTCTTGTATGCATGCTATACACCATGCTAAACACTTCCAAGAAAGACATGACATGAATTTGCTTGTTCGATCTTATTTCATACATTGCATGTAAAAGAATCACTCAGTTTCAAAGATTTTTTTAAACCACGGTTATTTCAGCTGACAGTTGCATTGCTTCAAAATGTGCTGCAGCTTCGTATTGTTTTGTCTTTTGGAGTTGTTGTACATTAAATTTACGCATTTATACAATAACTGAAAATATCTTGGAAAATTACGTCTTCCCATTTTTTATTTGTTTATTTTAAACACTGCCTTTTAACCCGTTTTTCTCTTTCTCAGGGTGTTGAACTGCAGCAGTGAGAGTTTGTATAGTCTGAATTTTATCCTTTGCAATTTGAGAATTCATAAATTTATATTTACATATACAGTACAAGCCATACAGTATGTTATTGCATATGTTTGCCTATCATATTAGATCATGCTATACACCATGCTAAACACTTCCGAGAAAAACATGACATGGGTTTGCTTGCTGAATCTTATTTTTATACATTGCATGCAAAATAATCGCTCAATTTGATCTATTTCTTCATCTACTATTATTTCAGCTGACAGCTGCATTGCTTCAAAACGTGCCGCAGCTCCGTATTGTTTTGTTGAATAACATTTTTGGGTTATTGTCAGTCAGAGGGAGCTGGTGTAATTAGGCCACAGTATTAATAGAAGAGCTTTGAGAGCAAGAGAGAAAAATAGACAGTGTGCTTGATAGCTCGGTTCTGATATGTGTACTTGAGCGGGTGTCATCAGGGTGTTGAAGTTAATTGGGGTAGGTCTCCAGTTTACCGCCTGTGTGCCGCCGATGTGATTTAAGCGAGCATCAAACCATTTGGAGTGAAAATAGAAATCTAGATGTAGACATGTTCATTTATAACCAGTCCCGGTGAGTGCAGTGTTGTCTGAACTAGGATCAAATGTGCTCTCGCTCGTATTTGACCAGGTCACTATGTGGCCAAACAGAAAACCGAGGTAGAGGAAGTATTTTCACTCTGTAATCACTGGTTTAGAGCTGAAAAATGGTCCGAATGTGGACCTGGGGGCTGTTTCATAAAACACGTTTAACAAATAAGCCAGGCTTATTTCAGTTAGTCTGACTTATTTTGAACCAAATCAAGTGACAATAAGTCAGACTAACTGAAATAAACCTGGCTTATTTGGTAAACGTGTTTTGTGAAATAGCTCCCAGGTGTGAGAATAGTAAACAAATATTTTATTCTTCTAAACCTCAGGTAGAAGTTGCACTACCTTTTTGAGTCCAGCTAACATCATAAACAAACACGAAACTGTTCAGAGATCAGCAGCTTGAGGGGTTTGACCTCTGCATGTTGAAGGTGAGTCTCTGTCTGGAACGCTTGTTTACATGGGGTCATTGCTCTCACCAAATGTTCGTTCATGTCAGATGTGTAATATGAATTAAACATTACATTCAAACAGCAGTTGATTTGATACAGCGAGTTGAAGTTATTGATTATTTTAACTCATGTCTGGAGCAAATAGTGAGCAAACTCATGTCTGTTTTTTTTTAAGGTAGTTAATCATCGATGCATCACACACACACAAACACACACTCACACACACTTTCAGTTTTAGATGTTTTAATTTATTTCCATTTAGTAATTTTACTTTAATTTAAGATAAATGTTCCATCTAATATTTATATTTGATTTTATTTCAAATTTATTTCAATTAACAAAAATGTGTTTAATAGTTTAACAATAACAACCCTGACACTCCAGCATCCTATTCTGAAGACCTGCAACATTGGAAAAAAAACAAAAAAAAACATCCAAAACAGCTGTGTTGGACGTTTCAGCCCTGATTATGTGCAAATGCTTGAGTTTAGAGCTTATCAGGGAACATTGTCTGGTTTTCTTCCTAATTAGGGATCGTAGCTGTTTGCGAAACAAAGTTATAGCTTTGTTTGTTGTAATACTAGGTCCAATTTTGCAGTCCATTGAACTTCTGGCATTGACCATGAGATTATGATGCACCAAATTTCATCCAAATATTGTTGTGGAAGTTGCACTTATGAATATAATCTCAGTCTTGATTCCTGCAGAGATCTGAGTTTGTGAGAATTACACTCATGATTATGAAAATAAAACTTTCTGGTTTACTTTCTGATGTGCTACCATTGGCTGGCTAGCGACAAGACTCACGTTGTGACCTCAGGGAAACATTATGTTCATGTTTTACACTGAATCCAACGTGCCATTAGTCAGAACAGGAAAACCGCTCAGCCAGAGGCAGGAACAAAATTGAGATGGGAACCCTCCAAGATGAAAGCAAAGCAGGACGTGGATTGGTTTCCTTGCGTAGGCATGCTGTGACTCATGATTGGGAGTTCTCTGCAAAACAGCCAAACTTCTCATCAAAAAAAAAAAGAGAGAGAGAGATTTTGAGAGAGATTAATATTGCATGTGTTTATTTATTTTCTTCTGTCAATCAGCATTATTTAGTAATGTGCTGTGTAGAAGCCAAACGCTGAACTGCACAGCGTTGATAAACTATCCACACAATCCACTGAGCAAGTAAACTGTTGTGTAGTGGACAAATAAACTTCATGTCCAGTGGCACTGGTGCATACACATGCACAGGTGTAGTATGTTGAGGTAATTTTATTGCTTTTTGCTCTCATAGTAAGACCTTGTATAAACTGGATGTTACTGCGCAGGAAGAGTCTCTGCAAAGACAGCCAACATCAAGCTAAAGCTGTGCATACATACACTAAACACAGTGATGGTGACACTCATAAACCACATCAAAGAATGTTATCAACACAACACATAGCAACAAACATTGCAAAACCAGGGTAAATTATGCTGTAAACACTAAAAACAGTGAGCAATATATTAAATATTAAACAAAAATAAAAAAAAGTTGTAGGCATTGCATTTTTTTTTTTCAAATTGAAAATATATTACAGTTAAAACTTCAGAAAAATAATTTACAGTTATAATATACATTTTTAATTTTCTTTATTTGTTTGTTTATTCCAACACATTATTATTATTTATTTATTTAATTATTTATGTATTCATTTACTTATTTAATATCTTTCCCTCACAATTTGCTGAAGGTTTTCAGTATTCTTTTTGGTTATGATTTAATGCTTCTCTGACCCAGGCATACACTGGAGGTCACGCTATTATCAAAACTGCATTTACAAAACTGATTCAGTTACTATATAGCCTTGTGTGCACAGTTGCTCCATTTTTTGCTTTCACAACAGCATACATACTAGCACACTACTAGGACTATAGGGCTACCTTGTGTGTCCTCAGAGGCATATGAAGTCAAGACTTATTGAATGCAATAGCCACCAAGGTTGCACATTGTAATGGGTGATAATTTTCTCAAATTTTATCAAAGAAATATGATTTGCAGCAGGCCACTGCACTGCCCAATTGCCTTTCATGACATTCTGTAATACACTGTTAAACAAAAATGTCATTTGCATATGATTTTGAAGCGCATGTCAACCCATCAGTGGGATATTAGATTGAATCAATCTTTGATGATGCAGCATTATTATACAAGCTTTTGTTCCATCACAAAAAGAAAAGAGATGAGATGGACAGCATGAAATTAAATGTATTTTACATGAAAAATGCATTTTAACTGGGTCAGTTCTTATTCTTGAAGGAAAGAGAGAAATGCAAACACACAATAAGCAAGCTTCACACCAAACTGTTCATAAAACAACCCAGTTTCAAGCTAAATATGGTAACAAACCCACACATATGGTCTGTTTCTCACAGTGGTCATACCAGTAATACAATCATAACCATTACTTATTAACAATAAACACTCTGAAAGACCAGGCATGCTATTAGTTGTTAATTATTAACAGAAGCCGTTTAAGTTGTTAGATGGCACTTGAAGCAGTCAGAATCATCAACCTCAGGTATCTAGAACGGTTCTCCACAAACTTAATATCCTAAAGTTCACGGAGAAATTATATTCTCCCTGATTTGGTCAATGCAGCTGGAGTTAATTATGAGCTTGCTGGTTTTCATTTAAATGTGCTTACCTCCGAACACCTCCATGCCTTGGGCCCTGGAGTCCACAATGCATCACTATGAATCTATTATTCATTTAGCGTTTCATTGTTAAAGGAAGTTGCTTGGTTTAGTGGGCCAGGGATAGTGTATGTTCAGCGAAAGAAGCGGAGGATTTACAAACAACATGAAATATTAACCACAAGGAAAGCATTTCAAACTGTGTGTGAAAACAACCTTTAGACAGGGCCGTGACTGTAACATAAAACTCCCTATGAGCCCCAATCGCTCGCTACTGAATAATGCTAATACTTACTTTACAAATACACAAGTACAGTATAAATGAAATAAATTCAATTTAATTGAAATCATATTTTTCTAGAACATATTTTTTTTCTAGAATCATATTTTTCATATTTGATAGAGTGACACCTTTTGTAAAATTATTCTGCAAATCATATACCTGCCATCAAAATATAATATTTGCTGGAAGAACAGTACTAACATCTGTTTATATCCCTCAGTTTGTCTTTCTTTGAATAAGCTGCTGGCGAATTCTGTCAAAATAAAGCATGTGGTGCTAAGATGGTTAGACGAAAGGGGAAATAAAAGGCATATGATGTAACAACCAACAATATACTGTAGGAATATTAAGAACAGAAGTAAATGGGTAGAGGACATTAACAAATCTTGTAACCTCTGATGAAATATTCTCATCATATTGCACTTTCTGGTAATAATTTGAGGAGAAATGTCATTTCTGTTGATATTTTGTTGACAGTTTATGTTTATGGTTATCTTCTGATAAAAACAGTTTTGCAAGAACTTCTGACACATCAGAGAGGAGTCTCAACTTTCCAGTTTATGGGTTCAAAGAAGCAAGCACATTGCATATTCATGACTCATATCTTAAGCAGTCCCTTTCAACACTGTCCCCATCAAGCTAAAAAAAACTCACATCACCTTGCCCTAACCTGTCCCTATTTTACATATTCTCTGTCACTGACCAACAACAAGTAACGCTTAAGAACAATAACAACTGCTTCCTGCTGCTGTTTTACGTGGCTCACCATATGTTTTTCAGGTTGACCGCGCAGGTGTCCACTGGATGCCACTTGTCCACTGTCAGGAGACCATGGAACCATGAAGAACACAGGGGATAAATGACTTGACCAGTCAACCAAAATCCAGCCCTCTACTTAAAGGAACAGTTCAGCAAACAAATGCACTTTCTAACACCTGAACCTAATTTTATTCCAAACTATATGAACTGAACAAGACATGGGCTATTGACCTCCAAAAATGCCAAAAAGTGTCTTAAAAGCAGTCATTGAGACTCTATTTCAAGTATTTTGAAGTTGTACGATAGCTTTATTGTGAGGAACACACATAAATATTTTATGCCACATCCTATGGGAATGAAGTTTGATTCAAGAGGTGTGGCACTATATTATCAGTAAAGAAAAAAAAATACAGTGAGGTAGTCTTTTCCTCACGCACAGCCTATACTTGGTTACTTAGTTACACTAGTAGGTGGCGATAAGTGAATTTATTAAGAAGTTATTCAACCAATTTGATCTTATTTAATTAAATAAATAAATAAATAAAAACAGGAATGTAACAAGTGTTTATGAGGCAGTCATTGAATCATTTAAACAACTGATTCATTTTAAAACAGAATTCAGTAATGCAATAAAGTAACTAGCTGCATTTAATATGCAGTATGTTCTATATAGTGTGTGTGTGTGTGTGTGTGTGAGTGTCAGCAAATTATGATTTTTGATTTTTTTGCTTTGACTGTTTTTTTTTGTTTTGTCTTTTAAACCTAGCTGCTAATGCAGAATTGTGCATGCGCTGTTTCCCTTGTCAACATCAGTGGTGTGGTTTTCCTGCAAAGTTTTAAATCTGAAAGTGCACCGTGTACAAAGTTATTGTCTCTCAAAAGAAAGAGTCGACTCTGAATCATTGAAACAAGTAATTTTTAAAACGAATCCTAAGCCGTTTCATGTTGACGTCAACATTAAATATTAGCATATTGCCCGCACACTTGTTGGTCTTTTCGTGTTGGTCTGAATGAAAATGCAGATTCATTCTTTGCCACTAGGTGCTGCTTTTGGAGCGGTAAAAATAGCTGTTTCCCCAGTAACGCTGTACACAAAGCAGCACTGCACTCACAAACTCTGCTTTATCAGGCATTACAGGCGAGATGAAATGAAAATGAGACCAATCGACCAATCACCGCAGATTAGTGTCACGCAAAGGAGGGGTTTAGAAAAATGAATCGTTTAGCGAATCGTTTGGGAGTCGTTGAGCAAGTAAGGAAAAAATAAATGCATATTATAAGAATATGAAAGTGTTTTTTGACCTTGCATGCATGTCAACCTGTTGTTGGGGACTTCCAAAACCAAAATATGAGCCTTTCAGTACCCATAATAGGGGCACTTTAATACTCAGACTGATGTGGCTAGTTAGGGAAATACAAGTTCAAAAGTGTGGCCTTTTAGCAGTGTGAGAACAAGACAGATGATGTTTTTTAGGCCGTTGACTTCACCGAGACGCCCGTGTTGCATCAGGACAGAGGAAACCGTGTCACCACAACAGCAGGAGAGCAGGAAGCCGGTATCGGTGAATCGTTTGAAAGCAGGACAGTTCAAAAGAAAAATGTGGCTTGCTAATGTATTTTGAACAAAACAACTTTTAATTTGAAAGTTGTAATTTTTTGGTATTTATCATTATACATTGCAGAGGATAAAATACATAAAAAAGAGGAAGTTCAAAAACTTCCAACTTGTGAAGTTAATCACGGTGTGTGTGTGCAGGACAAGAGCTTCTTTTAAACAGTTCTGTAAATTTGCTGTTAACACAGATTATGTGGGAACGATAAGGCTGTGCGAGATAATTAAAGTGCAGCTGCTGAGTTGTGGGAGGTCCGTGCAGAAGTTAATTAAAAGAAAGGTAACGCAGGATCGGCACACAATCATAATGAAAACAAGAATCCCCCTCAAATTAATGTTCCAACACTGGGATGTGCTGCCTCTATTTTCACATTAATAAATGAAAAGCTCCGTACAAATAAGAGGCTTTAATTCCAGCGTGTTCCTGATGAGATGCTAAGAACAGAGGGGTAGCTCTGAAATATTTACTCTTCTGGAGACGTTCCAGCTGAGAGGTTAGAACAATGAGTGCTTGCTTAAACAAGTCTTAGTGGATTTAGTGGCGTTTGTGAGAGGGATGCAACCGCACTGATGTGGTGGGGTTATATACAGCCATTCAAAAGTTTGGGTCAGTTATGGTATTTATTGATTTACTTGCTTTCTCAGCAAAACAATAAATGTTTCTTATTAGAATGATTAGCATGTGACCATGGACCACAAAACCATCATAAAGGTAATTTTTTTTTTTTTTTTTTATAAATAAGCTTTCCATTGATGTATGAATTGTTAGAATAGGACAATATTTGGCTGAGACACAACTATTTGCAACAATTTGGTGCAAAAAAAAAATAAAACAATTAAAAATCTAAATATTGCAAAAATCACCTTTAAAGTTGTTCAAATTAAGTTCTTAGCAATTCATAATCAAAATATAAGTTTTGATATATTTATGGAGGGAAATTTACAAAATGTCTTCATGGAACATGACCTTTATTTAATATCCTAATGATTTTTGGCATAAAAGAAAAATCGATAATTTTGACAGTGTATAGTTGGCTATTGCTACAATGTACCTGTGCTACTCATGACTGGTTTTGTGGTCCAGAATGATTCCTGAAGGATCACGTGACACTGAAGACAGGAGTAATGATGCTGAAAATTCAGCTTTGCATCCCAGGAATATATTTTACATTTAAAAATGTATTCAAATACAAAAGTTATTCTAAATTGTAATAATATTTCACAATATTACTGTTTTACTGTATACTGTATTTAATCAAATAAATGTAGCCTTACGAGCACGAGAGACATCTTAAAATATACAAACAAATTTAATATGCATTGCATTACAAAAAAAACAACAACAACAAATTAACAACATCATAACCCCCATGTTTGTCACGTTACACGTAGGAACAGGGACAAGGAGGCGAGGAACTTCTTCAAATAACACTTTATTAAACAAAACTAAGGTATCGCTAGAGACATGGAACCACATGAAGACGATCAGACTGGACACAGAGGCAGGGAAACACAGGGCTTAAGAAGGAAAGACTAAACTAGATAATTAATAACACAGGGCTGGGGACTAATTAAACTAATGAGAACGAACGAGGACAGGAACAGAAAGACCAAATATGGGCACGAGAGGAGGGGAAACACAAGACACAGAGAGACAAAGTCTGACACTACTCCCCCTCCTGAACGGTGCGGCACCGTACACCATCCAAACGGGACGGGGAGGGACGGGGAGGGACGGGGAGGGGAGGGCGCTCTGGAGGCCTCAAGGGACACGGAGACAGGACAGGAGGCCTCCAGGGCGGCGCTCGTTCCGGAATCCACGGTGGAGCGGGGAGCTCGGGCAGCCATGGAGGAGCAGGGAGCTTGGGCGGCCATGGCGGAGCAGGGAGAACCGCAGGTGGGCTTGCCATACTCACTGCAGGCACTACCGGCAGGCCTGCTTTGGCCGCAAACGGCGGTGTATGAGGAAGAGCCGCGGACGGCGGCGGGCTTGCGTGGGCCACGAATGGCGGGAGTGAATGAGCGGCGAACGGCGGCGGGTGAGGAAGAGCCGCGGATGGCGGCGGGCTTGCGTGGGCCGCGAACGGCTGGAGTGAATGAGCCGCGAACAGCGGTGGGCTTGCGTGGGCCGCGAATGGCGGGAGTAAATGAGCCGCGGCGGGCTTGCGGGAGCCGCGAACGACGGTGGGCTGGTTCTGGCTCGGGGCAGGACACTCTCCAGACACCGGAGGATCCCTTCCCTCCATTTTAGTCCTGTGGTGTCTGGGAGGTCCACGGGACGATGGGAATTGGCCCCGTGCCAGAACAACGAGAGAATGGTGGCGTCATCAAAGGCCGTCGCCGCGGCGATCCTGCAGAACTCCCACGAATACTCAATCAAGGGGAGATCTAGGCGAGCAAGTGCGATGATCTGTGCGGCAACTTCCATCGTCGCGTCGGTGTTGGTCCAGTCTTCTGTCACGTTACACATAGGAACTAGGGATGTAACGGTATGAAAATTTCTTATCACGATTATAGTGACCAAAATTATCACGGTTATCAGTATTATCACGGTATTGTTAAAATGTGCTGGAGATGTTCAAAAAGTACCGACACATAAATCGCTTCACCAAGTTTTATATTTAAAAATCATCAAACAACAAATAAAATTACTTTTTGTTTGCATAATCACTAAAACAATAACATTACCAATGATGTTTGGATTTCAAATGACAACTTGACTGACAACAGTTTAATAGCATGTTCAAATATCTAATGTAAATGTTCAAATAAAGCATTGAAAAAGTTTTATAAAAAGGTAAACCTCACATTTCTGTCATGGGACGTGGTTGTAGTAAAGCGCCCAACACAGGAGTAAACATAAATATTCTTTAATTCTAACTTCAACACAGAGGACAGGAGAATTCATAGGCATCAATGCACGTATTCCTTTAAATGAACATCCAACCGAGACAAAGAACATCATCATCATCATCATCATCATCATCATCTTCTCATCATCTTCTTCTTCTTCTTGTAATTGTATTGGCGGATGGCAAACCAACTTAAAGGTGCATTTACCGCCACCTACTGGACTGGAGTATGGGCAGTAGTAAGACAAAGAACATACAGAAACAGAAGGCTTATAAAGAACGGGAAACCAAAGAGCAAACGAGATGATTAATGAACTCAGGTGATCTGAATGAAAGATGATAAACTAATAGGAACAGGAACCAAACCAAATAAGGCAAAACAGGAACTTACACATGACAGTTTCAGCCTTTAAATATAGAAAAGGGTTAAGTCAAAATGATAATTGATTAATAAATTATTATATGTATTTTATCTGCTCCATAAATAATTCTACATAACTTATCTGAATTGTTTAAATGTGTAGAATCCACATAAGCTTCTTTTTCATCAACTAGTCAAAATTTACAGCAGGGCATGCACATTCGGTCTGTTTTTGGCCAGACAGAAACTGCACACAGGCTGAATGTAAATATAAGTCTCTGTAAATCCACTCTCTGACAGCAGGTGGCACTTATGATAAAGCTGAATTAGAGCTGTTTCCCGTAACAAAGCAGTATTGCGATTAAGAACACTTCCTTTAGGTATTACATGGAGCGAAGATGAAAACTAAATGCCATCGAATCGTTTCTGAAGACAGTAAGAATCTTCAGAGGTACATTCATATAATTCATTAATTCATATTCATTTGTATAATTTCCTTAGCACTCTTTTAAAACCTCCCAGCTTTTCCGCCCTATTTTCACTCAAAACGAAACTACTCTGCTGCTGTGCACACGTGAGACTGTTACTGAAAACTGTGCTTTATGCTGGACAGTATTTATTTATCGTGAGTTGTTCAAATCACGGTAATACGGTTTTAATGATAATTTAAATATGAAACTGTAATACTAACCGTGGGGAATTTTATCATGATTTATATCAAACCTGTAATCGTTACATCCCTAATAGGAACAGGGACGAGGAGGCGAGGAACTTCTTCAAATAACACTTTATTAAACAAAACTAAGGTATCGCTAGAGACATGGAACCACATGAAGACAATCAGACTGGACACAGAGGCAGGGAAACACAGGGCTTAAGAAGGAAAGACTAAACTAGATAATTAATAACACAGGGCTGGGGGCTAATTAAACTAATGAGAACGAACGAGGACAGGAACAGGAAGACCAAATATGGGCACGAGAGGAGGGGAAACACAAGACACAGAGAGACAAAGTCTGACAATGTTCTCTTTGAGTTGTAGGATTTGCTCAAAAATCATAATACAATATTAATATTTAGGCTGTCGATCAGTTGAAATCAATCAAATAAAATTTATTTCATAACATTCTGATTGATTAATTGGATTAATTACACATATCAGTACTTGCAGATTAAATATAAAATTTGTTTTAAAATTATATGCATTAACAATTATTGAAAATTATATGAAATGTAATTTATTATAATTTGTGATGTTATAATATTAATTATATTAAATATAATTTACAATTATTATAAATCAAACTTAAATTAACATGGTAAATGATATCCCTAATTGATCTGCAATTACTTATAAATTACTAATTAAATAAACATTTATGTTGCTTGCTTTTATTTCAGAGCTTATTTTTGAAGTTCAGTTCACTTTCATTATATTGCAAAGAGCATGTAAACATTCTGTTTTTTTCACAGAAGATAGAAAGTCATACAGGTTTTGGAAACACATTAGGGTGAGAAAATTATGACAAATTTTCTTTTTTGGATGAACTTGCTACTACATTGTCAGAATTTGGACATGAAAACCCAGAAATACGTCCAATTCAGGATAGAATGAGTCATGACTGAAGCTCCTGTGCGTTTTCTCGTAAGAGCGTCTGTGTCTGACTGTGTTCAAACAAGTTACCCTCAGGGTGAACGCAGAACAAGGCTTCTAGTAAATCATACAGGACGATCCATAAATGCTGGCGCAGGACCGATTCTTTAATCCCCTGATACAAAACAATACTTTTTTTTGTTTGTTTGTTTGGAGTAGGGTCATCAAACAGAGAGCATGTTAAGTGCAGATTTCATCAGCCTGATGTGTTTGACTTTGGTTAGTACTTTGAAACTGGACACATGGAGGAGCGTCATCACAGGACTGGCTGATACTAAGCAAGAATTCAAATAATAGAACATGCTGCTCCCACGAGTCAGGGAGATGTTTACAAGCAGTTTTATGGTGTGTCCTTGTAGAGCATCATTGTCCGGCAATGTCCATAATCTGACCTGAAAGTTTGTGAATGGATGAAATTTAAATAGCAAAACACTAACCTTAACTGTCTGCTTGACAATGTTGCATTGTGTCCTAAAACTTTAAAGTCGAAGTCCAAAGCAACACACTGCAGTATTTCAGAATTTAGGTAAAATCGACTCCAGTGAGTTAAACAACATTTATTGTGTAAATCGGTGCATTCAGTTCATGTACAATGGTGTTTTATACAAGATTTAAACCTGCATTTATTTTATTTGTTTTCATGTTTTATGAAAAGACCCAAAATCTTTAGAGAACAATAAATTTGCCAAAAGCGCACTCATACATATTGCTAATGTTTTCTTTAGGTGGAAATGTGTTGACTATTACATTTTCACCAAGAACAGCTAACTTTTTAATGAGCTAAGCAAAACTTCTCACGCAGCGTGAAAAACACAGGAATCAATACCAATCTACTATTTGCTAATTGAACTGCATGGGAAATAATTGTGTGTGTGTGTGTGTGTGTGTGTGTGTCTGTATTTTAGCCTCAGGTTGGTTTCAGGGGCAAAAAACTATCTGGTCAGTTCTGGTCCCATGTGCTTCCAGATGAAATTATTTAATGACATTCTCATGAGTATCTCATATATATATTTTTTTCTTCATGTGATGTGGCCCATCTATTTTGTAGAGGACTGAAATGCATTTTTGTCGTAAACATTTTGATGTCATACATATTGCTATAAACATTTTATAGTGGTTGTTTGTGTGATATAGCTTTTAATGCTCAACTTAAAGGAACAATCCACTTTTTTTGGAAATAGGCTCATTTTCCAACTCCCCTAGAGTTAAACAGTTGAGTTTTACCGTTTTTGAATCCATTCAGCCGATCTCCGGGTCTGGCGGTAGCACTTTTAGCGTAGCTTGGCATAGATCATTGAATCTCATTAGACCGTTAGTATCTCGCTCAAAAATGACCAAAGAGTTTCGATATTTTCCCTATTTAAAACTTGACTCTTCTGTAGTTACATCGTGTACTAAGACTGACGGAAAATGAAAAGCTGTGATTTTCTAGGCCGATATGGCTAGGAACTATACTCTCATTCCGGCGTAATAATAAAGGAACTTTGCTGCCGTACCATGAGTGCAGCAGGCGCAATGATATGACGCAGCACCTGAAAGTAGTCCCCAGCTAGGTAACTAGTTATGATATAGCCGGGGACTACTTTCAGGCGCTGCGTAATATCATTGATATGAAAAGCCTAGAAAATCACAGCTTTTCATTTTCCGTCAGTCTTAGTACACAATGTAACTACAGAAGTGTCAAGCTTTAAATAGGAAAATTATTGAAACTCTTTGGTCATTTTTGATGACCAAATGCTAATGGTCTAATCCGATTCAATGATCTATGCTAAGCTAAAAGTGCTACCGCCAGACCCGGAGATCGGCTGAATGGATTCAAAAACGGTAAAACTCAACTGTTTAACTCTTAGGGAGTTGGAAAATGAGCCTATTTCCAAAAAAAAGTGGAGTGTTCCTTTAAGTTCTAAACAAAAGTGGAGCAACACCGTGAATAAATGAATGAATGAATAAATAAATAAATATTATTTTTCTGTATTTTTATTAGAGATCACAGCAGTGTCTCAAATAGTGCTCAGATCAGGTATTTCAATATGAACTCTCATTGTTCATCTAATTCTTCCAAGACTAAATGATCTGAGCATGCAAAAAACTCTCATTTCTGTCTCTCTTTATTTCTCCTGAGGAATTTTTAAGCATAACTGCATAACTTCTAACAAAAGACATCTGCCGAAGCCAATAGATAAGCCAAATAATTTGACAAAAGTTATGCCTCACATGAAAACCAGATCAAGGTGAAATCAGGTCAAAATACAAAGCAGAATTGTCTGCAAAGTAGGTTAGGCAAGTCAGAAATAACTTCAGGCTTTGAACAGTGTGTATAAAGCATCGGTAAAGATTGAATGATTGCCCGTCATTGCTGGTGAATGATTTGTGTTTATTGTTAATGCATTTTCCCACGCTCTCAGAGACATACACTGTAAAAAAAAAGACTTAAGATTTTTCTAAGTTGTAAATAAAACAAAGATAATTGGAGTATGTTTGCCAAGAAAATACTATTTCTTTTTACTTCACAATTTCACATTGAAAACAATGTTCCTTGTCATTTCACAGAAAGAATGAAAAAATGACCCATTTAAGCAATTAAAATTCCAGCTTTAGTCTACTGCAGACCTTCTCTAAACTTGCTCCGCTGCAGCATTGCGTTACATTTTCTCAAGTTGGAGACTTTCGAGTGCAAACTAATTATTATTATTTTTTCACTATTACTTTATTTTGATTATTTCAAAATTATAATGCCAAATGCATTATCGTGCAATATCAACAACAGTATGATTTCCCCTTGATGACAGAAGCGCTGTGTGGCCTGCAACGGAAGCCATTAGTGTAATGATGGAATATTGTTGTTCTGAGGCAATGATCATAGTAGTTTCGTTCTGATTTCTGTGCGCCTCTGATGAGGCAAACATGCAAATGAGGGGCCCGCCATATGGCAGCATCCGCCGCTGTCTCTCGGCAACCGGGGAGACAATGAACAGCGGCCTCCGTTCTCAATGCGAATTTTATCTGGCAGGATGTTTCAGAAATAATGTGTGACTTTGTGTTAGCAAATGAGATTCACATCGTTACAACGTGGCCCAGCAATGTGCGCGCGTCAGGCGGGAGGCGTCTGGAGGACCTGGGGAACATACCTCACTGAAATACTGCAGCACGCGCCCAACCATTGTGATAAGATAATAATTAAAATGTTGTGTGATTTAAATTGTTTTCAGCATATTCATTAACGCTCTGCCGTACTGCATTAGGTGCAATGATGAGGCACTTTAACATACTGCAAATCCCATGGGCCACTCTTGCAGTCAACGAAATTGGGTGATAATTGTCGATTATTGAAATTAGACTTAAAATAGCGCTGAGAGTAACGCGGTAGAAAAGCCGATTCTTTTTTCTCACATCAGACACAGTATACTGTTGTGGAATAGTGACAATAATGTCAAAAACAATTACATTTCATCAGTAGACTATCTGAAATTGAACAATGCGAGTAGATCTATAATACACAGATAGAGTTAGCAATTAGCAATCATATTTTCTCATTGGTGCTCAGTTATGATTTTTTTATTTTTTTGCCAATCACTAGGTGACATACAACTAATTATTCTGCATCCAAATAAAATAATTACCATAGACAACTTCCAACCCTCCAAGTTCGCAATGGAAGGCACTAGAGTGATTTAGAGTAGGCTAATATATTTAAATTACATATTATTATTATTATTATTAATTAATTATTATATCAAATATTTTCATTATTTTGTCTTTTTTATTTATTATTTGTAATTTATTTATTAGTCACTTGCCATGTTTGTTGATTATCTTCACTTTTGAAGTCTCTTTTTATCGTTTTAACAATACTTAATTTTTTGTCTCACTACTAAACAAGATATCTGTTTTGCTTGGCAATAATTATTTGGTTGAATGAGACATTTTGAATTTCACAAACACAAATTTAAACTGGCTGAACAAATGAAAACAATTAACGAGACAGTCGTTGTGAGAACTCAATATTCTCTAGCATCATGTTAACTTCTTTGCAGACTGAAAGTCAGGGGAAGCTGAACGTTTGCAAGCCTTAATCTAGAAGTGTGACATGATTGTGGTAAGTCACCTCTAGATATTTTTTTTTCTCTCTCTCTCATGAGCCATCATAATTAAACGCATCTGACAGTCAAATAAATTATGGACGGGATTTAATCACGCGCTCATCAGTCAGCGACGTCTTTCAAAAGGATTTATCTAAACGTTCACAGCAGAAACATGTCATTACAGACATTCCCCCGCTGTGTGGACGTGTTCACGTGTTCATGAAAGACTCGTTCGAAACGCGAGCAACCAGGCGTCATGAACATAGCCTGTCATTAGAAGCGGTATCATGGAAAAGAAAGTGATTTCTCCCGGGAGATTATCGGGCCGGACTCGTATGAGCAGAAGTGTTCAGTGCGACGGATCCCATGTTAGTCACAGTCGCGGCACTGCACCGATCCATCGTGGGTTGTCAGGAAAAGGCCCTTATTTCCAGTGCAAAATGCCACTTGGTAACATTTAGCATCTTTGATGGGTGTTTTTCAGTCCTTTGAGGATGGCGAATGCATGATGTGACACTATGTGGGAGTTCTCTGCATGGGGACCATTGCTCATCTCAGATTTGTTTTTTTTTTTGCAGGTTTGTATCTGCAAGCTGTTGAAGCAAACATGCTGAAGATGCTCTGTCATTTAGTCTTGATTCTAATAAGGCCCAAACATCTAAATTGACTGTTTTTCTCCAAGTCAAAATATTATTTAATTTGCTGAATCATCCTGACTGCATTAAGTCAAACTATTTTTAAGGGTCAGATCAGAGGTGCGTTTCCCGAACAACAACGTAACTCGCTAATTAACCACCGTAGTACGATGCATTGTTTTGGAAATGAAATAGCTAGTCACGACTGTTTCCCGAACACGGTCGCATCTCCGTCGTTTGAACCACAACATAGGGCCATTGTTAATGACGTCACACGCATGTGGTGGAGGAATAACTTATGCTATTTAACTGATTAGAGATCTCTAAGATGCTACTGTATTGAATATGGCACGTACTGACTAATTCACAATTTTTGTTCCCTGTCATTGTGCTTTATTTGGTGTTTGATTCTTCGCGGGTTCCCTCTTACGTCATACTCCGGGGTTCCCTTGCACATGCACTTTGCACTTTTCAAAAACAGCGCTTACAATGGACGTGCAAAAATACATTAAAATGCATTTTATATTTAGATAGAATGGAAAATACAGATAGTACTGCATGTTAGCTTGCTTGTTGTGCCCAAGAGCATATTTATTTAAGCCCATATATCTTATTAACAAGAAACTATGATTCTAACCACAGGTCGAGAGCTGTAGTTCCAACGACGTAAGTTTGTGATGCTGATTGCAAACGTTCGTTTGAACTATGGTTTCGGGAAACACCGAATCGTTGAACTAAGCCAGGAAAGTTGTCTCGTACCGTGTTAATTGAAGTGACAGGTCCTGCGATCAGGTAGAAATAATACTTTAAACCAGGTCTGTCCAAACTCGGCCCTGGAGGGCCGGTGTCCTGCAGAGCTTAGCTCCAACCCTAATCAAACACACCCGAAGCAGCTAATCAAGTTCTATAGGCATACTAGAAACTTCCATGCAGGTGTGTTGAGGCAAGTTGGAGCTAAACTCTGCAGGACACCGGCCCTCCAGGACCGAGTTTGGACAGCCCTGCTTTACACTGATCACTTTTGATAATGTGACTTAAAAGGGTCATATGATGCTTTTTTTAAAGATCATTATTTTGTGTATTTGGTGTAACAGAATATGTTGACATGCTTTAATGTTCAAAAAAACACATTATTTTTCAAATACTGTACATTATTGTAGGTACTCTATGCCCCACCTCTCTCAAACGTTTCGTTTTCTACAAAGTCCCGACAAGCACAGTCTGCTCTGATTGGCCAACTGACCCAGTGCATTGTGATTGGCCGAACACCACAAGCACTCGTTGGAAATGTAACGCCCCTTTCCATAATCGCGAGCTTTATCTTTCAAAATAAAAGTAAAGACAGTTAATAATGTCCTTAGTTTTACCATCAGTTCAAGCCCGAGAGGGGAACAGAGTCGCTTGACAGACACAGTGATGAAGCTCATATGTGTTTGTACACAAGCCGCGATTAAGACAGCTGACTCCACTGTGACTCTCTCTCTCTCTCTCTCTCTCTCTCTCTCGCACACACACGCACAGGACGCTCAACTCCACATTCGAATAGTCAATAGCAAATACTTAAACTAATAACAAAACATACAGTTGCTGATTCAGAAGCGCCAGATTGTCATAGCAAAGTCAGAATTACCTCCTCTCCTATGTTCACGAAACTGTCGTCCATAAAATGCGTTGTGATAACATCTGGGTTGTGCTGTTCTATTGTAAGTAATCTTAATGATTCCTAAATGCATCTACTTTCGGAAGGCCAAATAAAGTGCTTTTGCTTTCGCCTAGAAACACACAGCTTCTCCCTGTCACGGCTGCATCAACACTACTGTGGTTACTGAAACCACGCCTTCTTTCCTCGCGTGAACATTTGGGTGGCATTAAGCAAATATTTCCACATCGTGACGTAGATATGTGGGGGCGTGTTTGAATGAGCCGTTTTAGGGGGCGTGGTCGAGTCTTAACTTTTATAAAGAATATCTCTTTGGTTTTGAGACTTTAGTCTTTGCAACTTCAGGGATCTTATCTATGCACAATCAGCTTGTAACACTTCAAAGAGAAAGCAAAACTTGAATGAATGAATTTTAATATAGACATTAGGAATTTCAATCATGAAACAACTACTGCAAGATTACTTCACCTATTTTCATTGGTCACTTACAGCTAAGCTATTTTAACTTGATTCTTTTTTTTTATGTATTTAGGTTAATTATTTGATCATATTATTAATTGTTATTATTGGTAGTAGTAGTAATATTATTTTGACAAATAAAATCAGTTCATTTAGATGTTACCAATATTTTTTTAAGTTTGTATTATTATTATTATTAGTAGTAGTATTATTATGTGGTTTAAACCTAAAATTGCATTCATTAATTCATTATTGTATTCATTCTTTTATTCATTCATTCATTCATTTTAAATATCCTGGCATTTATTATGAGTAAGATAGAATTTCGTTAAATTGTATTCAAACTTTACTCATTCTAATATGCTGATTTGCTGCTCAAGAAACATTGCTATTATTATTATTATTATTATTATTAGCATTACTATTGATCATTTATTATTAAATGTGTTTATAGCTTTGTTGTACTTACAAATATAGAATAGAATAGAATAGAATAGAATAGAATAGAATAGAATAGAATAGAATAGGCCTGTATTTCCTAAAAGCATCATAAGCCTAAATTGATCGTAGCTCCATTGGTTTCAATGGGTCTACAATGTATTTAAGCTTATGATGCTTTTGGGAAATGAAGACCAGAACAGAACAGAACAGAATAGGAAGAACAGAATACTCATATATGGCGCTTAATAAAAAATAATATTGAACCTTGCTTGTAATTGAAAAAAATATGTCAGCCGAAATAAATTACACATAGATGGTTTTATCTATCCTCTCATGAATTATGTAAAAATACGATAGCAAGTCATCACAGAGAATGTGGCCGAAATGTCTTCTGACAATATTCTGGTATTTACATTTTGGTATTGGGTGATTATTCAGACGTGACTCACAGAAAATGTGGATGACTCAAGTTTCCCAAAAGCAAAAACACTCTTTATGTGCATGTCTGGCCACAGAGACACAAAACAAACACGTCCGTCACATACACACACACCGAAAAATCCAGAGGGTGAAGCAAACTCATGAATTTTTTTTCCTCTCTCTTTTACGCTGACTGATACACTCACTGTCTCTCCTCTCCACTGGCTTATCATCAGAGCAAACAATACAGTCCCATATGTAATAACAGCTATCATCATGAGCCCAGGACTGCATTACAGACTTAGATTGTGGACTTGATCGAGCCCTCGTGGGGAATTCGCCCAAGTTAACAGGAGTGTGGAGGGCAGAGCTGCATAGCCAAGCATCGGAAATGAAATCCTGGTGCTGAGCTGCCTGCCTCTCCAGACGGCCTCATGCTCGAGTGACGAGACGGGCTTTAGAAGAGTGTCACAGTGGACTGATATTAGAGATCTCTGGCCAAAGAATAGAGCAGACAGGCCACGAGAACGTGATAAAAGAGTGGGCTGATAAAGACGCATGCTTTCATCTGATCGTTCATTTTAAAGTTTATTTTAAAAATATTTATTATGTTCCGCCAGACACAGATATTTATCCTCAACTATAACAAAATGAAAATGTGAGTGCAAAATTCCCTGTGTAAAACTCAATGGCACAACGTGGTTGCTTACTTTTGATTCTCAATGGCATTCTGGATTTCAGATATGATTCAGTTATTGCTTACCATGTTGTGTAATTCATTTTTTTTGCATCCTCATGTCAAACTCAACCTGTATGACTTTCTATCTTCTGTATATATACTAACTTGTATAGCTAACCATTTGTATAGCTAACTATATATATATATATATATATATATATATATATACACATACATATCAAAACCATTTCTTATTATCATCAATGTTGAAAGAAGTTGTGCTGCATCATTTTTTTTTTCTTTTTTTTTGCCAATACAAAGTTTAACAGAACAGCATTTATTTTAAAATATAAATCTTTTGTAACATTATAAATGTCTTTCTGTTACTTTTGATGAATTTAATGTATCTGTGCTGAATAAAAGTATTAATTTCTTACAAAAAAAAAATCTTGAAAGGTAGTGCATAATGATGTCTAATGTGTTTTGGACCCCATTTATCTTTAATGTATTGACAAATACATAAATACAGTATCTGTATTTGTGTTCCAATGACAGATTTTCTGAAACCAAAATTGACATTTGCTTGATTGCTACACCTCAGCATTCTCTTTATCCCAGTAAAGCTAATATTTGGGGGTGAAAATCCGTAGCTGTCGCCCTTAACTCTATTATCAATATACCTTTATTGTGTGACTGCTTGTTGGCAGACGCAGCTCTGTGAGCGGAGTCGTGCTGTGCCAGTATAGCTCTGTAATTCCTGTTGTCAGCATACAAAACTGGTGCCAGAACTACAGTATGCCAGAGAAAACGTGCTGGTCAGGATGCACTCCTACGTAAAGCTAAGTTCTTATGACGACCTCCTCCTATGCTCCTGCTGTAGCGTCGACACTGGGAAATAAGCCAAAGGGCGGCAAAATAAACCGCTAATTAGCCTTAATTTGCCTTTGTTAATTTACAGACAGCAGATGTTATTGCTCCTGCGTGTGTTCGTGTCTCATACATATGTATAAAAAAAATCAGTGGTGTGGAAAAAATCATAACGGTAGATGTAAAATTGTTAGTTAGCGGAATATGCAATGCATAATTTATTTTCCTTGAAACTAACCTTAACATACACGATAACCCTAAAGTCAAATGCAATGCCTTTTAAAACATCACAGATGCATTATCCTGTCACAGACGATAGTGAGCTGGTTTCTTATGTGTTAGCTAAATAATCCTAGAAAAGTAGTTCACCCAAAAATGTCTACTTTCCTCTGCAGAACACAAAAGGAGAACTTTTGAAGGACGTGCTGATCGTTCCTTGCAATACAATCACAGTAAATGAGGACTGAAGATGTCAAGCTTTTAAAAAGGATGCAAAATCACCATGAAAGTGCTCCACATAACGTGCATGCTTTGTTTCAAGTCTTCTGAAGTCATATGATAGCTTTTGTGTGAGGAACAGACCCATATGTAAACCTTTGTGCTTCTTGTCTATGTATATGTACTTCTGTAGCATCTTCGCTCTTCTGCAGAACTCCAAATGTTGAATTTTGCTGTAGAAACTTTTGTATTTATGTATGTATGTGTGTGTATGTGTGTGTGTGTGTGTGTGTGTGTGTGGGGGGGGGGGTTGAATGTTTTCACATTTAAATTAAATAGCATATTAAATAGCATATCATAAAAATAGACACTGAGGAAGGTATTATGTTTTTCGGTTATGTTTCATGTCAGCTTTTTCTGATATGAGTCTCCTAAAATCGCTTTAAACTTTTTCAACTTTCACTTTTTTTGTGCACTTAAAAAAGGAAAGCACAGCTCAACATCTGCATAACACGTCCCACTATTAATTATGTTTGGAAATATAGACTGGTTGAATGGTTTGTCTTAAAAGCAAATATCTCAAGGCAGATGTTTTTGTATAGCGATTTCCCTAATACACATTGTTTCAAAACAGCTTTACATAAAAATAAAAAAAACATGATGTTATTGTTTATAATATATGTATATTTTAATGTCTTGTTGCATTTAGCAGATAGTTTACATTTTTGCTGATACATGCTACACATTTTTGTGATGATATAAACAGTTATTTGCTGTATAGTATATATTGTTGTAAATATGCAAGTAAAGTATGGCAAACTATATACTGAACTTTTAAAATATCACTCGACGATAGTTTATTTTTATTTTTTAAATGATATAACAATCAGGGATCTGAGATAAGGGTTATTTTAGTATAATAGTTTTTATTAATATTTTGAATTAGATTTTATTTTTATATTTTCTGTTTTCATTTAAATTTTAGTTACAGTTTTAGTAATTCTGTTGTGTGTTTTTGTATTTCTTCTTTTTTATTTTATTTATTTTTTAATTTATTTATTAAAATGTCTATATAGTTTTCATAAATTTTTATTCCAGTTTAATTTTAGTTATTTTAGCCTGTAAAACTATTTTTTACATCTTTTTGTTTTATAATATGCTGCACCATGGTTTTCACATCTTGAGGTCATTTGACGCATGTTTAAAAGAACGTTGATTGTGTTCTGCCACATTACTGCATACAAAAATCCAATAGCCTATTTTGTTGTTTGTCACGTCGAGTCTCAATAGATGTAGCTTCATTTTATTCTTATTGATGATGGCTGAGTCTAATTATTTAGTGTTTGTGCATATAAAACAGAATGAGGCATGAGCAATGGGAGGCCAGTGATGGGCTGTTTTAAAAGATGCTGCGAGGCAGGAATTAACGAGATCTATATCTCATTGTACCGTTGCCAAACACACAATGCTACTCTAAGAATAGATATGACAGAGAGACAGATGCAGAGAGACAGCGGGAAAGAGAATGTGAAAGTGAAGGAGGATGGAGGGAGAGAAAAACCTGGAAAAGCAGGAACAACATTTAGGGAGCTGCTTTCATTTTAATTAAAATTATTACACAGAGATATAAAAGGGTTCCTTTGAGGGAAGATGGTAAAGATGTCATGGAAATAATCTAGCAAAACATATAGCAATATATATTCCAATTCTTTTAAAAACATGTCCAGATATTTGTTCATTTTTTTTCAATTACATCTTTTCAAAGTAATCCTTTCATATTGGCATGCAACAATTCCAAAAAAAACTAAAAATAATAATAATAATATTTTTTTTCCACGCTTTTGTCGTAGTTCGTCCTGGATTTCTTTTTTCATACAATCAATCAATCAATCAATCAACCGATCGATGTTTATATTAATTATTAATTATTATTATTATGTTTATACAAATTATATTTAAAATTCCACTACAAATAACTGGAAAACTCACAGACATTAATTTATGGACCTATATGTATATAAGATTGTATAAGATTTTTATATGATTGCATATATTGTTCTGCATTTTCACAAAATAATTTCTCTCACCTTTCCCTTTTCCCCCTTTGCAGACGACAAAAGACACCCAGCATGATTATTATGCATTTCCCAGACCGCTGGCATGTTCATGTGTTATCAAGGGAAATTTAGTCTGTTTCAGATTAGTTGCATTTTGACATTGCAGATGATGCAGAATGCACAATGGGCCGTGATGCTGCCTTAAAGTCTGCCGTGCATGCTGCTATTATATAAAATAGCAAATTATGTTTTCTATCTTCATTATTATCGTTATCATCATTTCATTGATTTCCATTCATGATGATGAAAGGAAGGAAGCAAAAGAGAAGCAGATATGAAGAGAAATGACTGGTGTTTTTAAATGAAAACCAGCATTCAGCAGACTCAAATCTAACTTTTTTTTTCTTTTTCTTTTTTTTTTCTAAATAACAAAAGACACCTGGCATCATTCATGTGCAATTCCCAGACTTTTGATGAATGTGGATAATCAAGGGAAATGTAGACTGTTTCTGATCAGCAGTATTTTAGTATGCAGATCATGTTATCATTACAGTCATTTCATTGAAGCTGATTCGTGTTTCCAGAAGGTTAGCAATAATGTATACAGGAATTTTAGTTCAGCATTTCAATTTTTTTTGCTAAGATTTTATTTGTATTCCTTAAAAGAAAAAAAAGCATTTATTTACATTTTTAGCCTTATTTTTAGCATCATTTACTTTATTTTAATTATTGTTATTATCTTTTATTTTTATAGTGAGCAGTGAAAGTAATTTTTGATAATAAAGAATTATATTTTATCTATCTATCTATCTATCTATCTATCTATCTATCTATCTATCCTGCACATTTCAGTAAATGTAGTAGGTCATTCATGCATCCCATACGTCCAGAAAAAGCCACACACTGTGCCCAGTACACATACTACAGTACATTCTAGTTTATATGCCTGTGAATAAATGCCTATAATTGCATTTAAAACGTAAAGTTCAAAATTAGGTCAACACCACGCTAGCAGCAAAGCACACATTATATTTCCCCAACACACTCTTCGTTAGAACTCCCATAATTACAGAGTGGTTTCCATCATCAGCTTCACCCCTAAAGTGAGGGCTGCCCCTATCAAACACATGCAGCCATGGGAAATGCAATTATCACCGCAAATTTGAAACACACTGACATTCCATTTCTCTTGGGTGAGAAAAAAAAAAAAGCACAATTAGATTACATCTAATTATTCATACAGTAGCTGGATGATGTCATTCGAATATTTCTGCTTATTCGCTGCTGGATTGGAAACTAAGATGAAGCTACAGTGTAAAGATAGAAATATAGGAAGATGCAGCTGATCTTCTTTGATATGCCAGCAGTCTTTAGATCTTCCTCAAGAGCTTGTGCGTAGCCATTTATGCACATATCGAAGAGATAGTTTTCGTGGATAAAATTAATTAATTATACGTATTTTTTTTTTTTTTTTTTGAAAAATATTAACTGTCAGGAGAGTTTGATGTGATTCCCCTTAAAGGGGTGGTTGACTGTTTTTTTTCTAGGCTTGATTGTGTTTATGGGGTGCAGTCTAGCATGTGTTCATGCTTGTTTTTTTTAAAAACGCATTATTTTTCACATAATTTACCTTTATTCCACACCTCTCTGTCCCTTCTCTGACAAACGCCTCGATTTATTTCCTGGTTTTATGAAGCTCCTCCTTCAGAAATACGCGATGGGCTGAGATTGGTTAGCTGGCTCAGTGTGTTGTGATTGGCTAAACCGCCTCTACTGCATGTCTGAACGTCCCGCCCCTCTCCTCAGTGGCATGTGCTCCGGTTGAATTGTAAACAGTGGCGTTGTCTAATGCTTATCAATTTGAGCCAGATTGAGACCCAGAGGATATTAGTGAAGAGGATCGTGCAGAACCTGTGCAAGCACGGCTCTTAATGGTATGTTTGGTTGTTGTTGTCTCATACTTTTAAATACACTGCTATTTGTAAGTGCTACTGCTTCTGTTAGCTTTTAATATACGGTTTTATCCTGATTAAAGCTTTAATACAGCACAGCAACCGCACGCGTGTCCATTTATAATGCTTCTCATTGCTGTGTGAAAATAAGTGTATAATTGGAACAGTTTGTTGAAGCTTATCTGACGATCTGAATGAGAGAGAGAGAGAGAGAGAGAGAGAGATGCAGAGCAGAGCGACACCAGTAACAGTATTAAGAACCGCTGCTTTAATGATTTTGAAACTTGTGAATCCATTAGAATCGTTAGAAGACAGAATCGTGATTCATATGAATAGATTTTTACGTGCATCCCTAGTTTTCTCTTCCTCTTCTCTAAAGCAGTGCCTCGCCCCCTTTGCTGTGTGTTCCCGGGGGCGGGGTTTATCTGGGTCCTGTGATGTATCAGACCCAGGAAGTAACTCGTTGTAGTCCCTTACCTGTCGTTTTTGTAGGCATTAAACTGCCAGAATTTTAAAAGACAATATCTCCGTTTGCATTGAATTTTCAGCGTCGCAAGTCTGCAGATATTGTTTATGCTCAAACAGCAACATTACACACTAACTAATGTTAAAAAAAGTGAAATCGCAATCAACCACCCCTTTAAATTACTAATAAGCTCTGGATGTGGGAAGCTGGGCCTACGTCAGTCCAAACGACATTTACTTTCTGTTTAAAGAAGCAGTTCACCTAAAAATAACATGTCTGTCACTGGATCCAAAAACGGACAAAATGTGAGCTGTTATTTTAGTCAACATCAATTCAAAAATGTCTATGTTGGAAAAACAACTGTGAGTGTTCCCTTTTTCATCCTTGAAAGTGTTTTTCTGATGCTGTGGGTTATAAAAGTTGTGATGTATACTTTGTTTTGGGGTTTTATTTTTTGAAAAGCCTTTTCACCAAGGAAAGTTTTACGATCCTGGAGTATTCCTACACCTCACTGACCTGCTGCAAAATAAACTGAAACTGCATTTTTAGGCCGAGGCCTACAGCAGTTGTTTTGACCTTTATCAAAGACAAAAACTTAGTGTGTTCATTTCACACTCACCCTCTGACACTCTCTACAGTTTCATGATCCAAGGATATTCCTACAATGAAATGGCCTCTACAAGTTATTCACTTAGCAGATGCTTTTATCCAAAGAGACTTACAAATGAGGTATACAACAAGCAATTTATCATAAGTGGCCAATAACATGAGAAGCCTGTTTAAGCCTCGTAGTGTAGAAGAAAGTGAAAACTGACCACGTGTCCCAGTTTGCATATATATAGTAATTGAAATCGGCATGAATAAGAAAACTTCTCTCTAGAATGCTTTTCTCTCTGAATACTTAACAAATCAAACTTTATTCACTTGATTTTTTTTTTTTACTGCTTAGTTTGGTTGTTAGAGTCTCAGTTTTATGAACTGCCTGGATAGATTTGCTCTTAGTTTGATACCAAGAACTGCAATAAACCGACACAACAAACTGACAGTGAAGCTACTATATGATGTTAGCCATTTTAGGCATGTATTCTCCTTATGGATGCATTGTGCAAGGAATCACATTACATATAAATGTATTTTAACATGATATATTTTGCATAAACTTTTTTTTTTTTTTTTTTAAGTAAGGTGGCATATGACATACAGATGAACACAGATACTTTTATACAGTGAAAACACACATGCATGCACGTTATGTCATTATTCTGGTTTCCCGACATACACCTTTATTTAAAAACATTGCATGCATATGAAGGAAACAAACTGCCTATGAGAAATAAGGGTTTGTATACATGGAAATGACATGGTTTATATAAAAAAAAAAACGTGGCGGACTCTCTGTGGCATGATAAAAAAAAAAAGTCTTTAACAGCACTGGGAGCCTTTAGACAGCAGAGGAGGAAGAAAAGCTATTCCAGATCATGTCTTGAGAAGACATGCGTGCTGCCAGCATTCTCAGGTGGACGGGAGGAGATGCCTACAGAGACGGCTTTTTATGCTGTCAGAGCTCATTACTGGACTTTTATAACATGACTGAGCTGCCAACACAACACAGACAGGACGATGGTTGTCCAGTCCATAGCTGGAGGGGGGAAAAGTTTGTTAGCAGAGCTTCAGAAGAGAGTCTCCCATTGGTAGGAAGGAGGTGCATCCGTGGGGAATATCCAACTCCAGATGGTTCAGGATGGTAGGGAGGAGATGTCAGAGCAATGGACAGCACTTTAGAAAGATTCTGCAGAAATGATGCCTGCTTGTGAAGATGAAAAAGCAGAGTCATTCCAGTATACGGGATATTGAACATTTGAACTTTTTGTCTTTTAGAAAATTAAGTCTGTTGTAAATTATCAATGTATTTCTATAAAATTGAACAGCAGATATCTGGTCAAGCTTAGACACTGTATTAAAGGAATAGTTAACCCAAAAATTAAAATATGATGCACTCTAAAAAATGCTGGGTTAAATACAACAGTGCTGGGTAAATATTGGACAGAACACATGCTGGGTTGTTTTCAACCAACAGTTGAGTTAAATGTTTAACCCAGCCTTCTGAGCAGTAACCCAACCGCTGGGTCTAAACAACCCAATCACTGAGTTCGTCCATATTTTACCCAGCATTTTTTAGAGTGTGGTGTGGATTACTTGTGGATTATTGTGATGTTTTATCAGCTGTTTGGACTCTCATTCTGACGGCACCCATTCACTGCAGAGGATCCATTGATGAGCAAGTGATTCTCCAAATCTGTTCTGATTTTCTAATTTTCATCTGTGCTCCCTGTTCCCTTGATATCAACTGCATTATTAACCCAGGCCGGCAAGAAAATGAACAACATGGAAATAAGGGCTAAAGGGCTAAAGTTAGTTATGGTTTTGAGGGATTGATGTTTGCTTACATATGAGGATGCCAACTTTTGATATTTTGTTAACCAACTTTTGAGATATATCATGTTTTCTGACATTGTATCAAACAATGCTTTAAAAGTGAAACAAAATGTCACTGTATTTTTAGAATCAGTTTGTACTGAAGTTTGTGCTGTTGTTCCCTCCAAAACAATGTCACTTGGTTTACAAAGTTGTCATTAGGGAAGTGGTTTTTAGTAGTTTTGATAGACACAAATTATCGTTTCTTCATAAATTTTGATTTCAGTAGTTCATGTTAGCTGTGTTCACTTAATTTTCATATTATGATAAAACAAAATGAACTTAATACATTTTACATCTTTAAAGACTGAGTTTAATATTATACACATACATATGAAAATGCAATAGTATTCTGTTCATATTGTTCTGCATACAGCTCATGTCCGTAGCAGCATGTTTGTTTAGCCACTATTTTTCTCTGCACAAAGCAGACTGGGCTCTTTAAAGCCATTGGTTATAGTGTTATAATGATTGTTTACTAAAATTAAAAATGCACCTTAATCAAAGGGACCGTTGCAATCTGTATGTCTTGCACTTTTGTGTTTACCCTGCTGGCTGTGTTCATGCCTGTTCTGTACGTAAGTGCTCAGCAGAAAGTGCCCCCCTGTCATCCACGCCGTATCATAATGCCATTACTCATATTATATGATTATTAAGTACTGTTTATAATCTGATAAACGCCTAAAAACCCTCCAACAGGAACTGTGGTGTCAGTATCAAAGGAAGTGCAATTAAGCGGTCAAGAAGAAAACATCTAATGACAAGAGAACAGCCACTGTGGTTCGAGTACCACTACATTTTTTTTTAATAAAAAGTTTGATCATTCATATAAAGACATAAAATGATATTCACAACCCATTTAACTTCTGTAATGTGATGTATTTCTAAGTGGAACAGGATAGTAAACATAAAAGGTCATGGTAGACAAAAGTTTAAAAAGACATACGTAATTATACCAGGATTGTGAAATAAATACATAAATACATAGATTGATTGATTGATTGTTATGTATTTACTCACCTATTTCTTGTTAGAAAAACAATTTCAGAAGGATTTCATTTTGACTTGATTTTTAATGTTTTTTTTTTAATGTTTTTTTTTTTTTTTTGGTAATACATTGATTGGTAATACATTGATTGATTGATTGGGGTTACTATATATGTATAATTTTATTTGATTTATTTATTTTAATGTTATAATGTTATGCATGTACGCAACTTTTTTAGTTGAAAAATAAAATGGTGTTAATTGACGTTTGGGGTCGGTACGATTTTTAAAAAAAATATATTTTTATTTTGAAACATGATTACTTTTGTTTGTGTGTGTTGTGTGTGTGTGTGTGTGTGTGTCTGTGTGTATGTATGCATGTTGTTAGTTATATTTTTTTTAATTATTTTTATTGTATTTAACGGTTTAAAAATGTATTTACTCACCTTCTGTTAGGAAAATTAAGTAAGTAAGTAAATAAATACATTTTAATTTGACTTAAAATAGTGTTTAAAAAGTAGACATTTGGGGTTGGCAAGATTTTTTAATGTTTTTGAAGCAATTAAAACATTTTTTTTTTTTCATGTATTTACTCACGTATTTCTTTCAGGGGAAAAAAATGCTATTACAATTTAAGACAACTGTTTTCTATTTGAATATATTGTTAAATGTAATTTATTCCTGTAATCAAAGCTTAATTTTCAGCATAATTGCTCCAGTCTTCAGTGTCACATGATCCTTCAGAAATCATTCTAATATGCTGATTTGCTGCTCAGGAAACATTTCTGATTATTATCAATGTTGAAACAGTTGTACTGCTTCATATTGTTTTGTGGAAACCGTGAGACATATATTTTTAGAAAAAAATGATTAATATATTGTCCAATTATATAAGCAACTTTTTTGAAATGCATTTCGAAACTCTCTAATCGACAGCAGCCGCAAGCAAGCCTGGAGGCTAATATTGTCTGGGAAGTAACTTCAAGAACACGTCTTGCCTGGAAGCGTCACCTCAGCTGCCCTCTGCCACCTTGCAATTAATCATGCATCGAATCAAAGAGCGTCGTCCTTGGACTGGGTGACAGTTTCTGCCTCTGTTACTCCACCTGGTGCCGCAAGTCCACAACAGGTCGCCCCTTGTCTCTAAAGATTGGCATAAAGTACGTGAGATCCACAAAATGGCACCTCGTGGCTTTGAGTTTTATTTAGCGTGCGTGATGGCCGGTCCTTCCGCACTCCACTGCCTCCACAGCTGCTGCTTCTTGGCGCCCATCTGTTAAGGGTATTGTGTGCGCTGTGTGCTGATCCCAAACTCATTACCAGCATCCTTCCCTTATACACTATTGTTCTTTTTACTAATGTGGAGTCTCACATCCAATCAGCCTCGGATATGCCAGTCGACAGGCAAGATGAAGGCAGTGGATGCTCAGCTGCAAGAGGTTCTGACCTGATTACAGTTTTTTTGTCTTGTGGGAACGGATGTTTTAAGAACTTTCGGGCTTGTGGTGGCAGAATAAACCATGTAAAGTCTTCAAAAAAGCACAGCTGTTTTCAACATTGATAATACTAAGAAATGTGTCTTGAGCAGCAAGTCAGCATAGTACAATGATTTCTGAAGGATCATGTGACACTGAAGATTGGAGTAATGATGCTGAAAATTCAGCTTTGATCACAGGAATAAATTACATTTTAAAGTTCTATGTTATATTAATATATTAAGTCTAAGAATTGATTTAAAAATGTATGTTTTCCATCCCTGATATCAAGACATATAGTGCCAAACCACCAATAGACAGCATGTATTAGTGTTGGGCGATATACTCAATTGTCATATTGTCCTATCGTCAGCCTGTGAGATTGCCGATACATGATATTGTCATGCTAATTTATTGAATTATTTACTTACTTAGTTTCATTGCCGGAGAGTGAACCAACTCCAGTGTAAGTTACTAATTAATGCTTACATTTCCTGTTATTCAAACAGCAGCTACAGAAAATGAGCAAAGAACATTTACATTATCAAAGAACATCATACCTGACTTCAGTCTAGCATGAGTATATGCACTCCTGTATATAACTAAGTGAAGCTATCTACACTGTATGATGAATAAATATGCTCTACTTACATCTGCACTTTGTTTATGCTGAGAGAATTAGCGAGAGAGCTGATTCAGCCAGTGAGCGCACGCACTCAACAACAAAACTCCACTGTTTCAGCGATGACTCATCTGAACACCTCTGATTGGCCATTGCATTCATAAAGTCAACGGAATCGTGTGTGATTGGTTATAACGCGCAACACTGCAAAAACATGGAAAAAGAAATATGATATAACAAATAATCCCTATTATTACTTAAATAGTATTACTAGCCTGATAATAATAATAATAATAATAATAATAATTATTAAAGGCATCAGCCCCAGGCAATATCTCTGACTATTGTCGATACACGATACTATCGTCTATCGACATAACCCTAGAATGTATGCATTAATAAATAAATGGTAACACTTTATAATAACTGCACACCATGAATCATTTGTTAAGCATTAGTAAATAGTCAATTCATCCTTTATAAAGCATTGTTCCAACATTAATATGCATCAGTTAGCAGTTTATAAATACAGCTATAAATGTTTTGTTCTTGAGCATATCTATAATGTTTAATAATAGTATTTTCATACTTTATTAACAATCAATTTATCATTTCTAAATTATTACATTATTTACAAATCAGCTATTTAGGAGTTGTCAGTGGTTCATAAGATCATTTAGAAAGTGTTAGCAAGTGATTAATAAACTATTTAAATGTACATTTATAAATCTTATTATGTAGACACATGATAATAGTTGCTCAGTGTGTTAATAAATGCTTTATTAACACATATTCCTGCTGTAATTCATGATTAAGTCAGGTAGTTATAAAACATTTAGTAGTTGCCAGCCATCTGTTTTTGTGAGCTCATCTAAAGTGAGGACTATTTATACCTTGTAAAGCATTTACAAATGAGATTTAAAGACTCATTTATCTTCCAAACTGAAAAGTTAAACAAATACAACACAGAGGGATACAGAACAGAGCATGAAAAATAAAAATGAAAAATAAACCTCTGCAATTTCATTGAAAAAAAAAAAAAACAAGTGTACTGTTGTACAGTTTCATTTTTTTGCATCTTGAAATAAATATTTCTGAGTTCTGTCTCCCCCTGTGTTGTGCTTGTTTATTTTTTTTCTGTTAGGAAGATAACTGAGTCTTTAAATCTCCATTGTAACAGATATGCTTATAAATCAAGAACAAGGCATGTATAGCTGTATTTATAAACTGCTTACTAATGACTATTAATGTTGGGACAATGCTTTATTAAGGATGAACTGACTATTTACTAATGCTTACCTAATGATTCATAGCGTGCAGTTATTATAAAGTGTTACCAAATAAATAAATAAATTAATTAATTAATTAATTTATGCAATGCACAGCATCACTCCAGCCACTTGTGATCAGCTGTTTACTAAAGACAATTCTATAATGTCATTACCCCATAAAGACAACGTGGAAGAGACATATTTGTCTTGAAGATTGGTAATGACCTTCTTGCCAAGTTTGCTAATATTATTAATGCATTCCAAGTGATTTGCTCAGTGTGATGTGTAAACACGGGTAGGTTAATGCATTTTCTGAACACTGTACTGGAGATGGTTTATTCATGGTTAGGTGATTACTTAATTATATATGAACAGTCTTTCAAACACTAGATAAGTTCAACTTTATTGAGGTAAACACGTCAAGATATGTGTTACAGTCCATTATCACAATGCACAACATGACAGCAGAGTTGTTCCTTCACAATGCAGTGCAAACACAAGCATGACACATCCTCTTCTATCTCGTTTCATTTCATTCTTTACTTATTTATTCTCGTTTGCCCTTTGGAAGTGGACATTCTGCCTCTCTGCCTCTTTATTTGTGCTTCTCAAGCATTTTAATTACTTATTTTTATTGATTTTAAGTATAAAACGGACGCAGATGCATTATACATGTTGCAGTAGATATATAGAGCTAGTGAAGTATAAAGTGCTCCAAAAAGCACTGTAAAAGTATTTTAAAGTATCTAAAGAAGCCATTTTTGAATTTACCATAAGCACAAATGAGATTTGTGAGCTCTGGCAAATCATCAACCACTCTCATTGTTTGGAAAACTGCAGCTCTTTCCTTTTGTTTTTCACCAAAGAAAGAAAATAATACAGGGTTGGAATGACAGGAGATTCATCTCTGGGTGAAAAACTAGATTGTTGTTATAAAATTGCACTTTTTAGTCAATCACCAAAAGTTTTATATTATCTTTGCATGTGCCAAAGAATGTGATATATTACAGATTTGTGAATGAAACGGGTTGGCAAACGTTTAAATATTGCTGTTTGTTTATGGCTCCAGAACACAGCAGGAAAAGAAAATGACTTTTAATTTGGCACACCTGTAGAGAGGAAATACAGGTGGGAGAAACCATTTCAATTGAATAGAGAAAGGTTGCGGGGAAATTGTTTGCAGCCTGTAGGCCAGCCTACATTTAATAAATAACTGTAAATGGGCATGGAATTTACCCTCTGACTTTGGATTTACAACCATTTTTGTGGAGTAATTTTTGGATGAATTATTTTTGGACACAAACTAGAAGAGTCCAGGATAAGGTAACACTTGATTTGTGTTTATCAGTTGCTGTGTCTTTCGTTTTGCTTTGGACCCATTCCTTTATTGCAATGTTGTGTTTGGGCTATTTCATTTCATTTCATTTCTATTTTATTTATTTATTTTTATTATCATTATTTTTTTTTATTTTTTTAAGTTTTTTTTTGTTATTTTATTTTATTTTTTATTTTTTTATTATTATTTTATTTTTTTTTTTTTTTTATTTATTTGATTTGATTTGATTTGATTTGATTTGATTTGATTTGTCCCTCTTTGCATTCAGGTGTCCATCCATGGATATGTTGTTTATCATTTGCTTTTTATTGATCTTTTTACTTTTGTAATGTAGCATATTTTGACTGCAAGCCACTGTTATCTGAATAATCGTCTCAAATCTCAAATCTGTGTAGAAAACAGCACTGTATTGTACAGTCATCCCGTCTCATTCAACTTCGGCTTTTCAGGAAACGTTAGTTTGAAGCCTGACCTGAGTACACAAGGCCATTAAGGAACCAAAAATTGTGTCATCAGTTTATATAAAACCACACTTATCACTCTATAGGATGCACCTTGTTATTCACACCACTTGTGAATGTGGGAAGTTTGTATGAAGCAACACATACATTGATTGATGCAGTGTCTGTGTTTCCAAAAGTGATTAGTATCTTGAAACTGTTTATTAATTATGTTTTTTATTGCAATTTTGGCTTTATTTACAATGCGATTCTCCCCCCCCCCCCACTCGCATTGTAGCAATCTCTAAACCATATGAGTATTCAGCATAGGATATTAATCTCCAAAATGATTTTGTGGGGTTTTATGTCATTTTTCATAGAATGTTAACCTGCAGCCCTGAACCATGGCATTAGTGATGAAAAATTTGGATTCAGTTTTCTGCACTATTATTACCAATTCATTCAAACTGGACTGGTGGTGATTTCGGTTGCCATCTCGTCTTTCTAAATGAACCTTTTAAAAACACTGATTGGTGTGTCATGCTGAACTGTGCATTAGGCAGTGAAAATTCTAATGTTACCCTAACTAAAGTATCCCGGAATGTACTTTTCAAAATCATTTGAAAAGACGCCTGTCAAAGGCAAGAATCAGAAATTTTATACAATGAATCATTCATTGTGTTAATAATTTATACATGAAACACATTTGGTTTGAAGTAGTGCTAAAAGTTTTAGAAATAAATCAAGCTTTCAATTTGACTTTTTTTTTCTTTGGGGGGGGGTCAGTAGTTCTTCAGAACTAGATTCTAAAGGAAATTCGCTGGAATGTTGCTTGAGTGTTTTAGGTGACTGACAGGTCATTATGGCGTTGCCAGGAATCTGGTGTTATATTTTAGTGTTATATTTTACTAAGAAGAAGAAGGGGAAAAAAAGTAGGGTTTGCTTTGAAACTCGAGCGGTACGGTTCAGTACAGTATGGTACGGTACGCAATTATGTCCGTTTCCATTGTCAAAAGTTGTGAATGGTACCAAAATAGCGAACCGTACCATACCACTTTTTTGATACCCTTCCATTGGGGTACCTAGCACAGCAAAGGGTACCAAAAGGGTGGAGCTAAACTCACTGCAGAACATTGATTGGTTGACTAGAATCGTCACTTTTGCGTGATGCAAAGGGATAAAGCTTCTCCTTCACTCGTTCCTCTCTGCTGTCCATGAGGGTTGGGCTTATTTACATGGAGCGCAAACACAAAAAAAATATAACAGTGTATTTTATAATTTTATATTTTCACACAGACAATAGCTGTTTCTCAGTATGCGTTCTTGTCTGTTCTTGTGGACTTGTGAAACGTCATTGCCCATTGTGTAATGAAATGTATTTTTAAAAGTTTTTTTTAGGTGAGAATGTAATTGTTTAAAACTCAAATCTGTGGTTTATTTATAAAGATAGCGCCTATTTGGAAAATTTAGCTCGATTTCGGAGCTCCAGGCGATCACCGGGCGCTCGGTGCTCATGTATCCACGTAGAGCAGCCTTAGCTCGGCTAGTCCTTCCGACATTTGCCGCTGGCTCTGATGTCTCTGTAGTGATTAAACATGAGATACAATTCGTTTTGGGTATATTTAACAGGCATTTGTAGTCTCATGAATCTACGGTATTTTTTGTTCCTGGTCATATCGTTTTGGCTGAGCACAAAGTTGCTTAAGGGGAAGTCGTGGCCTAATGGTTAGAGAGTCGGACTTGTAATCCAAAGGTTGCGGGTTCGAGTCTCGGGCCTGCAGGAATTGTAGGTGGGGGGAGTGAATATCCAGCGCTCTCTCCACCCTCAATACCACGACTGAGGTGAGACCCTTGAGCAAGGCACCGAACCCCCAACTGCTCCCCGGGTGCCGCAGCATAAATGGCTGCCCACTGCTCCGGGTGTGTGTTCACGGTGTGTGTGTGCACTTGGATGGGTTAAATGCAGAGCACAAATTCTGAGTATGGGTCACCATACTTGGCTGTATGTCACGTCACTTTCACTGTCACTTAACTTTATAGCTATATTTATTTTGAACTTTAGCATTGTACAGCGCTGACTTGCATATGTTTGACTGAATTGTTTGCTTTTGTCTTTATTTCCTCTTATATAAGCCTCTTATACTTTGTACTTATACTTTTATAGTGGCTATTATTGTTCATTAAAACTGACATTTAACAAAAAGAGGCAGAGTTTTGCTTATTGTCGCTCTTTATCATCGATCGCTACTTTCTGGTATACACCACACCTATCGAGTAAGGGTACTGTTCTCGTACTGTTGACGATGGAAACGCAAGCTGGATCAGGCTGTTCCGTCCCGAATCGTACTGTACCGTACTGTACTGTACTGTACTGACCCTTGGAAACAAGCCATTAGAAATTGCTAGTAAATTTTATAAATAATTACAAAGAAATGGCAAGTAACACATTTCATTAAATATAATTTTAACAGGCTGAAATTGTATTTTCTTGTAAGAAAACATATGCAGTAATCTTAGTATTTTTATTTTATTATTTTATTATTATTATTATAATTATTATTATTTTTTTTACAATTTCGAACAAATCAGTTTAGCTGTGTATATCAGGATATATATTAAATTGTATGTCTTTATAACACCAGGGACTAATTAAAACTAAATTAATTAATATCTTTGTGCAGTCCATACATTTGTAAATGACATGTGAGTAAAACTTTAAAAAAGAGCAGCTGCTAAACAAGGATGGTGCATTATTTTAAGCCTCAATTTTTGAGCATCGACTCGGGCTTTAAAAAATATGGTTCACCATCTGGCTTTAATCAAACACTAGACCTCCTCTGAAACACCTTGCCCCGGACAATTTGTATTAAACATATATGGTGCTGCATCCCAGAGTGGTTTACAGTAGAGGTAATGAGGGCAAGCTGCTTCAGTGACGCACACTTCATATCATCAGTCGACGGGAAGTGACCCCGCTGCGCCTACAACCGTGCAGAGAGATGTGGACCTTTCTGTGTCAGAACTCTGTGATTAATTAAATTACACTGCAAATATCACCAGTGAAATACATGATATTACAGACTGACATATTCATAGTAGCCAATATCAGTGTTAAATGTTTCATTTCCTCCTTTGGTCTCGTAAAACATATGATCTCATGATAATATGATTCTGTGTAGAATCTGGCATTTATAAAGGAATGCTTTGGGTTCAGTGCATCTTAATCTCTACCGAAAGCAGTTTTGGCAGAATGTCAGTTATCTTGTACCATCAGGTTTTTTTTTTTTAAGCAATAAGTGCAGTTACAGTAAGGCACTTACAATGGAAGTAAACTGTGCCAGGTTATAAATGCAGTATTTGGCGCAGACATCATACATATGGCGAGTGGAGTATTGTGCCAGTCGTTCATGAACTTGCTTGCAAACTTCATGAACATGCTTGCAAAGCTGGTTTTGTTTCTCGATCTAGCAAATTATAGTTAGCATCCACTGTATTTGTGAAAGATGGCTTACAGCAGTGTACCGTGCTAAACACAATCAGTGTAAATTTATCGTTTTGGTCTTATAAATCAGTATTTTATTAAATAAATGTTCTGCCACTATTCCAGTAATGTGATACTTGTCTCTCAATTTATGGAACAATTCAGACAGAATCAAGACAATCAGAGATTTTGGTCCGCTTTCAAAACCTAGTGAGTGTCCTGTTTCAAGGCCTCTTATGCACTCATGATGTGAAGGCTGTGTCAAAACTCATTTAATGCTGAAAAGTATTCGTAAAAATAGTTCAGTTTAATTAAAAATACACTTTTATTTTCTGTGCTATGTGTTTTGTGTTTATTAAGAGTATTGCATCTTTATCTTAACACCAATAGTGTTATTGAAATTGTGTGCTTCATTTGAGGAGCGTTATTTGTGTGACAGGCAATACAACGATTGATTGATTGATTGATTGATTGATTTTTATGCATTAAAGTTTTATGACATTAATTTAATTGCGTAAATCACAACTTCAAAATCCATAAGTTTTAAAAAACAATACACTAATGACAAGCCAGCTAGGCCTAAATCTGAAAATCTATTTCAAAATTTGAATTCATTGGACTAAGTGAATACTTAGACTAAAGATGTTTTGGTTTTAGTCTGTTTTATGCTTTTAAATTGTATGACACATTTCCATCAAATTTGTTTGCATAAATTGCATAAGTTTATAAATTCTTAAGTTTTAAACCATACAGTTTATTGGCAAAGCAACTACATTTGATTTGGAATTAATTGAACTAATTGTATACTTAGAACCACTTTTTTATTATTATTATTTTCCATCAAATTCAAATATCCATTAAACTGAATTGCATACTTTTTAAGTTCATAAGTACACTTAGAATCATTTATTTTTGCAGTCTGTTTTTTATGCATTTAAATTCTCTCCATCAAACTGAAATTCATAAAAGTTCAAATTTCATACGTTTCAGTCATACAGTTGAACAATAGAAGTGAATGTTCCAAATCTGTCACTTGAGATTCCATTTCAGTTAAGATGCTGCCTCAGAAGGCAGCTCCCTATCGGCAGTAGAAAGAAAGGGAACTTGCTATGTTTCAGAACAGAGTGTTCATCTGAGAGCTATAGAGATGACAAGAGTTTCTCTTCCTTGTTTTCCTAATGTGTGCTTGTCAAAGCACGCTGTGGTGAAGAAAGTACACAGTCAGCTGTTTTGAGTCCATTTGAAACTAAAACAATAGCATCTGCTCTGCGTGTGCATTTCATTGATCACTTTTGACAAGGTATTTAGCCGCTAGCCGTTTAATGATTACAAATAATGTTGCTATACAAAATACTTCTTTTTTTTCACATTTTATGCCATAAAGTCTGATTGACTCTCTGAGGCGTATTAATAAATAGTGTAATTCCAGCCGTAATATGTGACGATGACAATATTCAGTGTCTGTGCTTTATGTGTATGACAAATTGAAAGGCTTATTCTTGGCAGATTCTTGCGTCTATTTCTAGATTAAAAAGTAGTGGAGCATGAATATCTATTATATTCTTACATTTCACATTAAAAAGGCTATAAGCCAAATATTCACTGGGACAAAGTGTACTGCGCCGTCTTACTCGCTCTTGTAGTTCTCATAAATGTGTGTTTCATGGCATAAATGGAACCAGAAAACAGGAGAGTGTGTTTAGACGTTAAACATGTTGTAAGAAGAGGCACAAAGCCGAGCTTGATTTATTGTAAAACTCATAAGCTGCCATTTATTTACTTAATTTTTCTATAGGCTTAATTTGAGGATAGAAGCAAAGTCCTTTTTAAGCTTCTCAAGTCAGCTTGGCGGCCATCTTGGTAATATCTCTTGGCAGCTATTTATACAGTAAGTACAACTCTTGTTTACTTCAATGGGAAAAATACCAAAAAAATGTATCTCAGACAAAAAAATTCATAAAATGTATTATAAATTATGATTTTTTTGGATTGTTCAGAATTGTCATAAAGACAAGGTATGCCTCAGTTGTAACTGAAAGGCTGAACATCATTTCCTACAACCATCATGTTGAGAAATTCTGTAATATTTTTTCATTTTGTCAGAATTATATTTTTCTAACATTAATACCCTAAATCTTTTTTAATGTGCCATAAATTCATATGTGTTTTACAAAGTCTGCAGTAGTTTAATGACACTAAATGTTTCCTCGGGCCTAATGGTTTATTAAGCGATTAGCTTCCATTTACATACATATATAGCATGTGAGATAAAGAATGAGCCCTGAACGAGTACCAGCACTCATTGAGCAGCAGCGGACTTGAGCACAGGCCAGAAATACATTTTTGAGCTTTATTTTCTTGGTTTATAGACATGGTGCCAAATTGTACTCAATAGCTTTGAATGTATTGTATCTAAGCATGTTGTAAAGCAGTGTTATTTCAATATTTTTATATCTTATTATATTAATCATCGTATTTTAATATTTTGAATTGGTTTTTATATTTTCAATTTTCATTTTGACATTTTATCTGTTTATTAAATATTTCTAATTACTTTTAATCTTTTCTCTTTTTTTCAATTTCATTTAAATTTTTGTACTTTACTTTAACTTCATCGTAAGTTAGTTACCAATATTAAGTAGTTTAATTTTGCATATATCACTTATATCACTTAATACTGTATATCTTCTGAATAAAAACATTGTCTAGTACTTTTAAAATGGATATTCTATTAAAATACGCTCAAGGAATTCTTAAATAAATCACAAACTGTTTTATTTTCCCCTTTCAATAAACATGAATGAGTGATTAATTTGAAATCTCGTATACAATCTGGTCATACCCATTTTCTAAATAATAACAATAAGTCATATAATGTAATTTGCCATTTATTTTAAATGTGCAGATTAAGTATGGGTGTACATTTCTGAATATTTTCTTGATTACTATTAAGATTTTGTTCTCTTTCAAGTAAATGCATACATTACTGTTCAAAAGTTTGTTGAGACTATTTATATATTTATTTATTGTTGTTTCTTGCTTTTCATGCATGGGCACTTACACTTACATGTACTTACAGCTTTGTTATTGTAGGCTAATTCTAGTTTGATTGTGCTCATTAGCACATTATTTCTAAGACTTGATAGTTCATTATTTATTGAATTTTTTATTAACCTTTATTTAACATGACTCACGACACAATGCATGCTGCACAAGCCGTGAAATCTCCGTGCTGAAGTTCGCAGCTGTCTCTTTACCTCATTAGTAGGTATTACACATGGAGTTTGTGTTATTGCTCTGGGTGCTGCTATTAAAGGCTTGACAAGAGATTTACAACCAGCATTTGTTCTTCACTTTAATTTAGTATCGAAACTAATTTGTAAAGGGTCTCTGAGGTCCCATGGTCTCTGAGCACCTGTTAAACAGCGATGGAGATTTGTGTTTCAAATAGGACAAATCTCTCGCTTGCCGATTATTAATGTCCGCTCAGCAACGGGTTACTGTATATTTTTAGCATCAGTGTGACTTTCTTTGTGTCGAATGATGTATGGACTTTCTGAATAGCATTAGAATATTAAGGAATTGGGGACTGTCGTGTTTTCTGTTATACTTGGATTTAATGCTAAAACATCTACTTTGATAATTCACTGAACCATATAAGGAAAAATGGGGGGGGGGGGTCACCTCTGGTCATAAAGTGTTTAAAGCTTAAAATCTGTTTTCTTTCTATTGTGGGCTGAAATTTTATTTTCTGCAATGTAATATGCTTTATCTAAAATTATTCTAAACATTTTTTTTTTTATTGTGTAATTGTAAATAATTAATTTTATGGTAGTCTCAGAAAATATTTGTGTACTTAATGTCTAAATGTCATCGCAAATATGAAAGCAAGTGTAATTTAGCAAAAATTAAGAAAATTTCAGTTTAAAGAAAAGGTCACAACACTTGATTATATTGTTTTTTTTTTTTGAGAGCACTTTATCTCCTTCTTTTCTTTGCTACCGCCTTTAAGATAAATTACTGCTAATTTTAATGAAGTGCTCATATGAAGAATCTGATCACTTTTCATTACTCTTTGAAACAAACATGAACATCTCACAGAATGAAGGGCATGATGAACCTTGTTTATTTCAAATTTCTAGGTAAGTCTCAAATAAAACAGAACAATGTGTGTGTGATTACAATTATGATTATACAGTCTTACTCAAATTACATTTTATTTCAGTTCTGATGGAACAATTATTGGGTGGAAAGAGTGTATGCCTTCCTCTTGAAACACTGAACTAATCAGGTCCCTTTGATCTAAACGATCCAATATACTTGTTAATCTAACACTTAAATATATAAATAAAGTTTGTCTGCGTATAGTTGTGTATATATTTCAAATCTCTCTTTTGTTCAAAGCAGATTTGCAGTTTTAAATGGTATCATTCAAGTTATTTGAAAAAAAAAAAGAAAACTTTGTAAACTTCTGTCTTTTATGGCGCTTTATGTATGTATGTATGTATTTTATATATTTATTTATTTTTGCGGTTTGAAAGCTTCATTCCACATTAATTTAATCTTTAATTTTGGGTCAACTATTCCTTTCATTTGAGGTTGATGCAGCGTATATATGTATGCACTGTATGTTTGTACTGTATGTTTGTACTGTATGTATGTATGTATGTATGTACTGTATGTATGTACTGTATGTTTGTAATGTATGTACTGTATGTATGTATGTATGTACTGTATGTTTGTGACTGTATGTTATGTATGTATGTATGTATGTATGTATGTATGTTTGTACTGTATGTTATGTATGTATGTATGTATGGTATATATGTATGTATGTATGTATGTGTATACTGCATGTTTGTACTGTATGGTATATATGTATGTATGTATGTATGTACTGTATGTTTGTACTGTATGTATGTATGTATGTATGTATGGTATATATGTATGTATGTATGTATGTATATACTGTATGTTTGTACTGTATGGTATGTATGTATGTATGTACTGTATGTTTGTACTGTATGTTATGTATGTATGTATGTACTGTATGTTTGTACTGTATGTTATGTATGTATGTATGTATGGTATATATGTATGTATGTATGTATGTATATACTGCATGTTTGTACTGTATGGTATATATGTATGTATGTATGTATGTATGTACTATATGTTTGTACTGTATGTATGTATGTATGTATGTATGTATGGTATATATGTATGTATGTATGTATATACTGTATGTTTGTACTGTATGGTATATATGTATGTATGTATGTATGTATGTATGTACTGTATGTTTGTACTGTATGTTATGTATGTATGTATGTATGTATGTATGTACTGTATGTTTGTACTGTATGTATGTATGTATGTATGTATGTACTGTATGTTTGTACTGTATGGTATGTATGTATGTATGTATGTATGTATGTACTGTATGTTTGTACTGTATGTTATGTATGTATGTATGTATGTATGTATGTACTGTATGTTTGTACTGTATGGTATATATGTATGTATTTATGTATGTATGTATGTATGTATGTATGTGCATGTATGTATGTACTGTATGTTTGTACTGTATGTTATGTATGTATGGTATATATGTATGTACTGTATGTTTGTACTGTATGCTATGTATGTATGGTATATATATATGTATGTATGTATGTACTGTATGTTTGTACTGTATGTTATGTATGTATGGTATGTATGTATGTATGTATATACTGTATGTTTGTACTGTATGGTATATATGTATGTATTTATGTATGTTATGTATGTATGTATGTATGTATGCATGTATGTATGTACTGTATGTTTGTACTGTATGTTATGTATGTATGGTATATATGTATGTACTGTATGTTTGTACTGTATGCTATGTATGTATGGTATATATATATGTATGTATGTATGTACTGTATGTTTGTACTGTATGTTATGTATGTATGGTATGTATGTATGGCTCCTCTCTCGCTGTTTTTTTTCTCCCCAAAGTCTGCATACCTATAACTCAAAATATTAAAGATATCCTAACATCCTTTTATATTTTGGGTTTTAACTTTTTCTTTTCTTTTCTTGAATCTTCATTTTTAAGGCCCTATATGGTTCATTTCCAGAGATATTGGGATCTCAATGCGGCTCCATGACTAGATATATTTTCAGTGGACAAACCTGTCAGAGTACCAAAAATATTATTTTCCAAAATTTACTTGACTGTAATGATTAAATATATCTTAATATCCTTTTAGAGTTCTGGTTCTTAAGATTTTTTTATTATTATTATTCATTTTAGTTAAATCCCAGAGACATGGGGATTTCAAGGCAACTCCATGTCCAAATTTAATGACATTTTACCTATTACCCATATTTTGGCTTTCTTTTTCATTTATTTTAATTTTTTTTCACCAGAACTGTGTGTATGTGTATGTGTATGTGTATGTGTATGTGTATGTGCATGTGTATGTGCATGTGTGTGTTGATATGGATATGTGAGTTGATACGGAATGACCCAGCTATGCTGGTGATATTATTAATACTTGGACTGAACTTGTTAGTGCAAGTGAGGCACAGTTTAACATTTACAGCTACAAGTTTACCCATATTCCTACAGTATTCCTATATCATCATAGCAGTATGAAGCTGGAACTAATGATCACACTTATTTGGCATCTTGTTTTCATTCTGCAAAATCACTCCGAAGCCCAATCTGTCTGTTTGTGTCTGTTATCTCCAGCTCAATAACATGAACACGCTCTGAAACAGTCACTGTCTGTGATCAATATGTAGCCAGCAAGATGGATATAATAGTTTCTGTTTGTCACTCATAGCAGAAAACATTGTTTATTTTTTGCTGACAAAGTAAGCACTGTAAAATTAAATGCTCACAGACGTGTTCGAGTCTCTTGATTGTGGCAATAAAGCTCACATTGATGGAAATCAGCGACAGAGGGAGCCGGTATTGTTTGGCTTTAGGCAACACGGAGCACTTAATAATGCACTGATCAATTATAATTATTTTTATTCTCTTTTGTGACTTTCACTGTTATTGTTCACTTATTGCCTGCGCTCGCATCAGGAGAATTCTGGAGTGATGCTCTTCATGTTGATATCAGTATTGTCGGTGGCGCTGAAAAACCCATCACTATGCTGACAGACGTGACAGTTTGCTCAAAACATGTCATTATCATTACTATCGTGCTAATTTAGTCTGATAAACCTGCATCTATCCTGTAGGAAACAAAAGAAAATCACAAATGAATGAGACCTTTTTTTCCTACCTCAGTTGTTTCCCTGGACTGCAATGCAAGCAAACAGAGAGAAAATAGTCTCCTTACCAAAGTCTGCAATATATAATGTTTGAAATCTCAAATACTCTCATGAGATATGATCTGATGTCTGCAATTTCATTTGTGTCTATTTTTGTATGTCTCCATAAGAGTGTTATTTTAGTATTTTGCATGTAGTTGTTTTTATTAATATTTTGAAATACCTTTATTTTTATTTGCAGTCTTAATTGTAATTTTTATCAAATATAGCCTATTAGAATGATTTCTGAAGGATCATGTGATGCTGAAGACTGGAGTAATGATGCTGAAAATTCAGCTTTGCATTACATGAATAAATTACAGTTTAAAATATATTAATATAGAAAAGTTATTTTAAATTATAGGAATATTTCACAATATTACTGTTTTACTGTATTTTTAGCACATAAATGCAACCTTGGTGTGGATGACAGACTTGAATTAAAACATTTAAAAACGGTATTGTTTCCAAACTTCTGACTAGTACTTTTCATATATATACTTATATGTATGTATATATATATATATATATATATAATTGCCATTTTTTATTTATCTGTAATTTATCAACCACATCATCTATTTGGACAAAATGCCCATGCCCACGGTTTAATGCCTGCACGTTTTTGGAAGTTTAGGCAATGTTAGATTTATTTTATGAAATTTGGCTAGACCAATAAATAAATAAATAAATAATAATAATAACTGCTCATATTGCAATTGGGATTACTATTGATAATTGTCAATGCTTTGTTCAGGTTTTCATAGTTCAAGTCATTCAAATCAAAATTGACCCTAGGTACTTGAACAAGTTCTTATTGTCTTATTTCAGTACAGTCTGTTAACTTACTGCATGTGAAAAAATTACTTGCTTCTTGCGTCAGACCAAGGCTGCATCTCATTGGTAGTTTTACTTGACCTTAATGCTGCGCGCGACACTTTAGTCATGACATATTCATAGATCGATTACAAAACTATATAGGTTTTTAAGGGCAGGTTTTAAGATGGTTTAGATCCTACCTTTCCGATCACTATCACTTTGTCTATTTAGACGGGGAATCATCTCAGTTAAATCCAGTAAAGTATAGAGTGTCACAATGATCTTTCCTAGGCCCTCTGTTATTTTCAATATACATGTTGCCCCTTGGTAATATTATTAGAAAATACGGGATTAGTTTCCATTGTTATTCTGATGATGCTCAACTATATTTCAACAAGATCAGATGAAACTTCTAAATTATCTGAGCTAACAGAGTGTGTTAAAATGTAAAAGACTGGATGACCAATAATTTTCTCTTATTAAATTCGGATAGGACCGATATATTACTTATTGGACAGTAAACATAATCTTGTACAAAAAAAAAAAAACAGTACACATAATCTTGTAGATTACAATTTGCATCTAGACGGATGTCCTGTTACTTCCTCTACAGTCAAAGATATGGGTTTTATATATATATACTGTATATACTGTATATAATATTTATTTTTTTTTTTTTTTTTTTTTTTGAAAATCATATTTCCCATGTTACAAAAACAGCATTCTTCCATCTTAGAAACATTGCCAAGCTACGGAACATGTTTCCTGTTTCTGATGCAGAAAAGCTAGTTCATGCATTCATGACCTCTAGACTGGACTATTGTAATGCACTGCTAGGTGGTTGTCCTGCATCTTCAATAAACAAGCTACAGATAGTCCAAAATGCAGCGGCTAGAGTCCTTACCAGGTCAAGAAACAACCTGGTCTCATAAAAATATGTACCTCTGTGCACTTTCTGTGCGACACCGTTTTATGTACCTTACTGCACGTTTCGCCGCAGTTTCAAAGAGAAATGTCCACTGAGTGGCGCTAAAACACAGGTTAAATACGTGAACCCTGGCACGTTTTTATTATGTTCATATAGGTACGTATTGCTGTGTTTTTATTATGTTGCTTCAGGTACGTACTGCGGCTGTTCAGAATTCAAATATCTGGGGTCTGTCCCTAAAAGTTAATGCTCTATCGTGTTGGAAATATGCCCTACACCAAACCCAACCCTAAACCTACCCGATAGTGTTAACAAATGCATAACTGGTATAAAAACGTATTTGTTGATGCAACCGTGCCATTTCAACTTCCTTATCTGCAGATTTGAACTGTTTTGTCGAACCGTGGTTACACGGGATTCGATCCGGAGCTCCTCACCTCCTAAGTACGTCTCCGTACTCCGTGAGCTACCGAACAAACTTACCATCTATGAAAACCCATAGATATGACGCTGGATATGTGTGATGCTAACATTCAAAAGCATCAGTTTTCAAATCTCCCAGCATATTAATATTGTTTTGAAGTCGTAACATGATATTCTTAAAGTAATTGTGGCAAAAATACGCTTTATTAATCAAAACTCTGTAAATTTGTGTGAAAAGGAGTAAAAGGTGTCGGAGCTTTACTGCCTCTAGTGTTTGTTTCTTTTGGAAACTGAAACTGCAGTAATATGTAGTTATTGGTACGTATTTCGTGTCTCGCTAAAAAGTGCACCCAGGTACATAAATGCCATGAGACTAGGTTGTCAAGAAAATATGATCATATCACCCCAATTTTACATTCTCTGCACTGGCTACCTATTAAGTTGTGGCTCAGTGGTAGAGCATTGCGTTAGCGGCACAAAAGGTTGTGGGTTCAATTCCCAGGGAACACACATACTGAGAAAAAAAAAATGTATAGCCTGAATGCACTGTAAGTCGCTTTGGATAAAAGCGTCTGCTAAATGCATAAATAAATGTAAATATCAGTTACAAAATAGTACTACTTACTTTTAAGGCCCTAAATGGTTTAGCTCCTGCGTACCTAACTAGTCTTCTATCACGCTACAATCCATCACGCTCCCTAAGGTCGCAAAACTCTGGACTCTTGGTAGTACCTAGAATAGCAAAGTCCACTAAAGGAGGTAGAGCTTTTTCACATTTGGCTCCCAAACTCTGGAATAGTCTTCCTGATAACGTTTGGGGTTCAGACACACTCTCTCTGTTTAAATCTAGATTAAAGACACATCTCTTTAGCCAAGCATTCACATAATGTATCTCATAACCTTGTACTTCAGTTATATCTGATCAAATGCACATTTTCATTCTTTTGCTTGGGTTGAACACATAATTGTTTGCTTAATTGGAACAGCAGCTACGCTAATTTTTCTCTATTACCTTCTCTGTTTCTGCCACGGGATTGGCATCCCGTGATAACTAGGAATTACACAAGCTTCAGTCTGGATCCAGCCCTTACAAAGACCTGAGATGACCAAACACCTGAGAAGAGATGATGCCAACCCCTCAGAGGACCTCAGATGATGCCAACCCTCAGACAACACACAAAACTACCAAATTTTGCATTACATGACATTAACTAACTGCTTGATTTTTACCGTACATTACTTGAGATAGTCACCACTGATAAGCTATTACTAAATATAATTTTCTATGCATTTAATTTTCTGTAAAGCTGCTTTGCAACAATTTGCATCATGAAAAGCACTATACAAATAAACTTGAATTTAATTGAATTGAATTCTGACATCAATTATATGCCATATGCACTATTAGTTTATTGTAATAAATGACAAAATAGTGTATGCATTATTTTTATGTTGTTGTTGTTTTGTGCTGAACACACTTTTCACAATACAATCACTTCCCAAAGGGAAAAACCAAGCCCTGTATCTTTTCCACATTGAATGTCCTATTTGTTTGGATTGTATCACATTATGGAAATAAAATCAGTTGCAAAACTGTTTTATGTAGACTTTAAGAGCTTCTTTCCCCAAACAGGCTTGGTTTAATGTGGTTGACGATGCACTTTTATTCTTTCAGCTGCAGCTCCTTCATAATTATTGTTTGCTCCTCTTTTCAGAACTCTGAACACTTTTATTTTTCTTATGAGTGTCTGGGTAGTTTAATGTGGCTTCTACTTTCTGATAATTATACCAACAGCACCCACAAGGACACTGAAACAACAGGATATTGTTTTTCCACCCATTTCCCACTTATTTTGTATTTATTTTACTTTATTTAACTTCTTTGGAATCTTCTTTTTCTTGCTCTGTCCTTACAAACACACAGCTTTTTGCTTCACACAATGTTGACTGATGGACTGGAGTGGTGTGGATTACTTGTGGATTAGTGGGATTTTTTTGTATAAACTCTTTGGACTCTCATTCTGACGGCACCCATTCACTGCAGAGGATCCATTGGTGAGCAAATGATGCAATGCTACATTTCTACAAATCTGTTCCGATGAGGAAACAAACTCATCTAGATCTTGATTGGCCTAAGGGTGAGTAAAAAAAATAAAACAAATTTGGTGAGCTATCCTTTTAAGAATATTTTCTAACATGAAACATCAAAATAACACATTTCAGTTTCTGTCCTTGGACATATCAAAGAGAGCTATGCTGTCATCTATTATTTATAATTGCATAAAATTAAATAATTGGTTAAGGGTCTAGAAACTTTTGCAATGCAGCACAACTTTAGACAATGGGGCAAGAGTAATGTGGCACCCTCGATCATTTACAATTGCATTGTTCTAATCCAGCAGCATGAAAGTGTGAGATGTAATTTCTATTGCCCTTCAGAGGCCATTACAGCTTCTAACCCAATAAGGTAATTGACTCAGTGTGCTGGGCTATGGGGAATATGGCTGCATGCAATTTCCTCAACGAGAGTAAAATGACTGGCTGAAATCAGCACCTGGCTCAATCGAGCCAACCTCTTGAAGCAGATTGTGGCCTTTTAGTGATGCACTCTTACAAAACGTCCAATTTAACTGATTGTGCTCAGAATCGGTCCTGCAAGTTACACTGTCTTTGCATTCCCTAAGTGGAAATCAGGTTAAATCCACTTTAGTCTGCTCAAAGTAGAGTTTAATTAGCGGTGTTTGGCAAGGAGAGCATCACTGCTGTTGCTCATAGTTAGGATTGGGGAACTGAACAAATTGGGTAATAAATGTTACATTTTGGCTGTGCCACAAATATGAATGATGCTTCAAGAGAAAAGGCATGCCATTACTTTTCTAAGCAATCACATTTAAAATTACCTGCCAGATGAGAAAACAAGCAGAACTGTAAAAAAAACAAAACAAAAAAATAACAGCATAAAAGTTGATTGTGTAATAGCCAGTCTATGAGGATTTGTGCAATAATAAGTCTGTGGAAGTGCTTATTCTGTAATTAATCTAATCACCAAAACAGATGCAAGTTTTTACAGCCAGTCTTAAATCAGAATGTTTATTCTTATTTTTCTTCTTATGTTTAATGATAATAATAATAATAATATAGTTCAATTATAATTATTATTCCCAGCATATTTGATGTACTTACATCTGTGTGTTTGTTTATTTGTTTGTGTGTTTATTCATTTCTCAACATCTCATTATTATCAACATATTAATACATATTAACAGTAGTTAACTGTATAATAGCCAGAATATGATGATACTTGTGACAGAACCAACCTCTTAATGTGTGTGCCATTTTTGATACTGTTTTTTTTATATATATATAATTTGTAAAAAATAAAAAAATAATAAAATAAGTCGATTATAGGGAGCAATTGACCTTTTAAAGTTGGCCTGGAAAATTCTGCTTGGGATGAATTGAAAAAAAAAAATCAATGATAAGTGTTTCATCCATTTCTTCCTGAGCTGCAGAAGATATTTGTGTCAATGCTGAGAGCATGATTCTCTAAGCAAACAGGCATTGATTGCTGCCAAATCTGTCATTTTAATCTCAGAAGGGCACATTTTGCAAATAGAAATTGCAAATAGAAATCAACACGATGTTGCTTAATGACATTTATTGTACGTAATCATGCACATGCATGCCTGAAATGTTCCTCTGGTAGGAAATTCAAATCTGAAGTCACCAGGAACAGGCTAAGTTAAAACATGATAGTAAATCGACTGCTTGTCAACCTCCTCAGAACACTGCATCGATATCAGTGGTGTGCTCTGTGGCATATCTCATATTAAAATCATAAGAGTCAAAATTTATCCTATCAGGATTTTTTAGATGCCAGGTCACCTGAAATCTGCATGTGTCAGATGAATATTCTGTGGTCAGGAATGTTGTGTGTGTCTGGTGGGTTGTGATTGATGACCTCAGTTGCATTGAAGAGATCTCACTCCGTATTGAAAATATGACTTATCAAAGACTGTGATTTAACAGATTGACTGATTATGCTTTAGACATGAGAGCTGACTAACTATTGTGTATGAAATCACAATATAACAAATTAAAACTATAAAATGAAAATAATGCACCTTAACTGATAAATGATATTAAAAATATTTTTTTTGTCTCTTTACTGATTGAATGAACCTCAGAGTATGTTTTATGTTTAATAAAATGTTTAATAATAATAATAATAATAATAATGCTACTGCTGCTGCTACTGCTACTACACTGTAAAAATAAAGAAAAAGTTGAGCAAACTTAAAGGTTTAAGGCAACCAGATTCAGCAGATTTTTGAGTTTTCTCAGCTTATTTTTTAGGAAATTTCTGAGTTTTCTCAACTTTTTGTTGTATAAACTTAAAACAAGAAGTCATATATATACAGTATATATATATATATATATATATATATATATATATATATATATATATATATATATATATATGTCCATGACAGGGTGGACATATCTTATGGTTTATGCTTCGAATAATGGCCCATAATTATCTAAAATAGGTGTGGGAGTTTCTATAGTACTATATGTTTCTATAGTACTTGAGTGTCTACTATTTATGATATGACAAAGCGAATGGGAAATTAAAACCAACATTTTAGAGTATTGTGAGGGTTGAAAGGTACTCTATGGTGATATTGACCCATATGTTGTTTTAAAATACACTGAGCACTTTATTTTTCACAAAAAAAAAAATATATATATATATAATAAAAAAAACTGGCTTGTAATATTGTCATGTTGCATGTGGACTGAAAAGTGTGCAGGACTTTTGTGCATTTTGTGCAAGTGTGCATTGACTGCTTGTCAATCTCCTCAGAACACTGCATCGATATCAGTGGTGTGCTCTGTGGCATATCTCATATTAAAATCATAAGAGTCAAAATTTATCCTATCAGGATTTTTTAGATGCCAGGTCACCTGAAATCTGCATGTGTCAGATGAATATTCTGTGGTCAGGAATGTTGTGTGTGTCTGGTGGGTTGTGATTGATGACCTCAGTTGCATTGAAGAGATCTCACTCCGTATTGAAAATATGACTTATCAAAGACTGTGATTTAACAGATTGACTGATTATGCTTTAGACATGAGAGCTGACTAACTATTGTGTATGAAATCACAATATAACAAATTAAAACTATAAAATGAAAATAATGCACCTTAACTGATAAATGATATTAAAAATATTTTTTTTGTCTCTTTACTGATTGAATGAACCTCAGAGTATGTTTTATGTTTAATAAAATGTTTAATAATAATAATAATAATAATAATAATAATAATAATGCTACTGCTGCTGCTACTGCTACTACACTGTAAAAATAAAGAAAAAGTTGAGCAAACTTAAAAGTTTAAGGCAACCAGATTCAGCAGATTTTTGAGTTTTCTCAGCTTATTTTTTAGGAAATTTCTGAGTTTTCTCAACTTTTTGTTGTATAAACTTAAAACAAGAAGTCATATATATACAGTTATATATATATATATATATATATATATATATGTCCATGACAGGGTGGACATATCTTATGGTTTATGCTTCGAATAATGGCCCATAATTATCTAAAATAGGTGTGGGAGTTTCTATAGTACTATATGTTTCTATAGTACTTGAGTGTCTACTATTTATGATATGACAAAGCGAATGGGAAATTAAAACCAACATTTTAGAGTATTGTGAGGGTTGAAAGGTACTCTATGGTGATATTGACCCATATGTTGTTTTAAAATACACTGAGCACTTTATTTTTCACAAAAAAAAAATATATATATATATAATAAAAAAAACTGGCTTGTAATATTGTCATGTTGCATGTGGACTGAAAAGTGTGCAGGACCCCCCCCCCCTTATTTTTTTAAGAGTATCAAATATTAATTTAATATTAAATTAATTAAATTAAATTAATTAATTAATTAATTAATTAATTAAATAAATGTATAAATATACTAAATTAATTAAATAATTAAATAATTCATTTTTAAATGTAATAATTATTTTTATTTTCTCAGCATCCCAAGCACACGTTTAGCAGTTCAGATTATCCATCATGAACAAGAAATAGTGTGTGTATTATAAACATCACCACCAACATTTATTAACCACTTGGTTTTATCATATTCCTGTTGCTGCAATTTTACAAAAGTAATAAGCCACCATTAAATAAAACCCCTTAAAATTAAAAACAGGATTGCATGGCCTCTCATGGCTTATTGATTTATTTCAATATCAGTTCTACCAACAAGCAAGAAGCTGGTGTCATAAACAGCCGGTAACAGAATGACTTCAGTGCTCTGTGTGGGTGGCTGTCACCTCAGAGACTCCAAAGTGCAGCTGACTCATCTTTCAGGCAACTTGGCACTGCTGAAGTCATGTTTACCCTCACAATCATTGTTGAGAGTCGCCTAACAGCATTGGTTCAGAGTTTCTGATTTAGGGCAACTGCCTTCCAAAAGCAAAAAAACAAACAAAAAAAAAAACAGACTTGAGGCATCATGATTGGATTTGGCAGATCAGTGCTATTAGTAGAAGTCACAGATGATGGTCTTAAGAGCTGGAGGAAGAGCCCATCTTAAAGGCATTAAGATCATGTAACCAAGACTGTCAGGCCACAAAGAATAAAAGGAAATAAATGAGGTATTGATGATAGACGACCTACCTTATGTCAGATTTCATATGTAGCCGTGCTTGTATTAGCAATTTCAGAGTGATTTCCTGATCTTAATGGACGGAAAAACGAAAGGTTTATTCACTAATTCACAGAAAAATGTCACTAATTATTTCCTGTGCACCACTTAGTTTTAGAAAATTTCAGATATCTTTGATGTTTGTTGGTTTACTGTAAACATAAAACATAAAATTGCTACACATATACATGCTAAAGTTGTGCATGCCAAGTAAAATGCAATCAAAATAGTACTTTTTTTTCTAGCTATGTTCGTATTCTGCATTCTTCAAGCACATATTGCACTATAGTTCCTATCAATTTATGTTTATGTAAATTTTTGTGGTTTTTCAGATTGTATCACACAGATTGTTACACATACGTGTTGCATTATGCCAGTGTGCTGAATATAACCCAATCAATTAAGTATCAATCAGTTAAACAAACTAATGCAGTTATCTGACAATACAGGTGCATCTCAATAAATTAGAATGTCATGGAAAAGTTAATTTATTTCAGTAATTCAACTCAAATTGTGAAACTCGTGTATTAAATAAATTCAATGCACACAGACTGAAGTAGTTTAAGTCTTTGGTTCTTTTAATTGTGATGATTTAGGCTCACATTTAACAAAAACCCACCAATTCACTATCTCAACAAATTAGAATACTTCATAAGACCAATAAAAAAAACATTTTTAGTGAATTGTTGGCCTTCTGGAAAGTATGTTCATTTACTGTATATGTACTCAATACTTGGTAGGGGCTCCTTTTGCTTTAATTACTGCCTCAATTCGGCGTGGCATGGAGGTGATCAGTTTGTGGCACTGCTGAGGTGGTATGGAAGCCCAGGTTTCTTTGACAGTGGCCTTCAGGTCATCTGCATTGTTGGGTCTGGTGTCTCTCATCTTCCTCTTGACAATACTCCATAGATTCTCTATGGGGTTCAGGTCAGGCGAGTTAGCTGGCCAATCAAGCACAGTAACACCATGGTCATTGAACCAGCTTTTGGTACCTTTGGCAGTGTGGGCAGGTGCCAAGTCCTGCTGGAAAATTAAATCAGCATCTCCATAAAGCTTGTTAGCAGAAGGAAGCATGAAGTGCTCTAAAATTTCCTGGTAAATGGCTGCGTTGACTGTGGACTTCAGAAAACACAGTGGACCAACACCAGCAGATGACATGGCAGCCCAAATCATCACTGACTGTGGAAACTTCACACTGGACTTCAAGCAACATGGATTCTGTGCCTCTCCACTCTTCCTCCAGACTCTGGGACCTTGTTTCCAAATGAAATGCAAAATTTACTTTCATCTGAAAAGAGGACTTTGGACCACTGAGCAACAGTCCAGTTCTTTTTCTCCACAGCCCAGGTAAGACGCTTCTGACGTTGTCTCTGGTTCAGAAGTGGCTTGGTAGCCTTTTCCTGAAGACGTCTGAGCGTGGTGACTCTTGACGCACTGACTCCAGCTTCAGTTCACTCCTTGTGAAGCTCTCCCAAGTGTTTGAATCAGCTTTGCTTGACAGTATTCTCAAGCTTGCGGTCATCCCTGTTGCTTGTGCACCTTTTCCTACCCAAATTTTTCCTTCCAGTCAACTTTGCATTTAATATGCTTTGATACAGCACTCTGTAAACTATGGAAGCATATGTGTAGCAAAATTCAATTTGCAATGTAATATGCAAAATGGCAATGCAATATGTAAAATGGCAATGTATTTCTGTATTTAAATTTACATTTTCCCATACATATGTGCAACATTTAGTGCAAAATGAAAATGAAAATTCAATTATATAATTTAAGTTTGCCATTTTCTACACTAGTTTTAATATGCATATTAAAAACATATTTTAAAGCTTTATAAGTTGCAAAATTAAAATTAAAATGTATTACCCAAATTGATTAGATATGTTTAACATGTCCAAGCAAAAACTGTAGCAAAATGATCATTTAAATGCTGTTTTTCCTAAATGCATTTAGACTTAGGGGTAGGACACTTGGGATTGCATTTTCATCGTGAGACCGCGGGATAATTGTAGCAAAATTCAATGAGAGTTTCAAAATGCATTCTGAGCCAATGGTGCAGCAAAACGGTGATTTAAATGTCTTTTATTTTTCTTAAACGCATTGACACTTACATATATGACGTTTCAATTGCATTTTCATTAAATACCCCACGATGAATATAGTTTAAGTCGTTGTGGATTTGAAAATGCATTCCGAGCGGAGCACGCCCCCTAGCTGTCAATCATTACATCAAGGCGGGGCTCGGCAACGGGACGCACAATAGGTCAATATTCACCATTAACCAAACGCTTTTCACCTGCCTGAACATCTCTGCCCGTTTATGCTCGGATTGATGCACATAAGCAAACAGACAGTGCTATTCTACACTTATTTACTACCTTACCTTATATTTTATTACTCTTTTATTTTAATCCGTAAAATAGCGCGTGTTCGGTGGCACCTGAACAGGGACACGCAGAGAGTTCCTCGGGTCAGGGGCTCAAATGTAAAAAAAAGTTGCAATGTGAGGAAAAAATAAATAAAAAAAATGATAGGTCAAAAGTTTGGATACATTAATATTTTATATTTTTGCATTAAGTCACTTATGGCCATCAAGCCTGCATTTATTTGATCAAAAATGTAATATACTTTAAAATACATTTTATGCAATGCTTATTGGATTCTTTGATGAATAAAATGTTAAATAAGAACAGCATTTTTTTTAAATATAACTTTCGTAACAATATACACTACCGTTCAAAAGCTTGCGGTCAGTATATATATATATATATATATATTTTTTTTTAAAGAAATTAGTTTTTATTCAGAAATTATTTTTTAAATTAATAGAAACAGTGATAGTAAAGATCAACATCGTTAGAAAACATCTCTATTTTGAATAAATGCTGTTCTTTTAAACTTTTTATTTATCAATGAACCCCAAACAATTATCACGGTTCCAAAATAAATAAATAAAATTAAAATAAAAACAAAACATTAAGCAGCACAACTGTTTCCAACACTGATTGAATTTTGCTACACATATGCTTCCATATTATACAGTGGCTTTGTTTCAGGGTTAGGTGTATACAGGTGCATGTCAATAAATTAGAATGTTGTGAAAAAGTTCATTTTTTCTTGTAACTTATTTCAAAAAGTGAAAATTTCATATATTTTAGATTTATTACATGTAAAGTAAAACATTTCAAAGTTTTTTTTGTTTTAATTTTGATGATTAGAGCAGTGATAAACTATGATAAAGCCCAAACCTTTTTCCTTTTGAAATCAAACAATACAGCAAAGTGTTTCTGATCATCAGTGGATGTTTTGACCCGTCCTTGTTTTCCCCTTTTTGTGTGTTGGCCTGCGAGCTCAAGGATTGTACAAGCCAACTTTTCCGAACACGTAACGGACGCAGTTTGCAGATGACTTGAGTGCTGAATACAGAATTAATTTGCAGATGGAAGGCTTGGTCTTCTTCTTTGATGGGGTGAACAATTACAGTGTGAGCACTCGCTAAGTAGGCTGGCAAAAATCACCGGAGCCGTTTCAAAACAGCGGGTGTCTGGCAAGTTGTGAGATAAATCATTAATTTCACGTGAGATGAACCGCTCAGAAATTGATGGTTAATGAGATCATATTATTACACGTGCTGCTCCTGATATGCAAATGTAAGTATTCAATTGCTTTAGTGATTGTCACGAAACCTACCAAGAGCATCGTAATAGTCATATTTCACACAAAAGTCAAAGACAAAACAAAGACATATATTTTAGGGCTGTAATTTTAATTATATATATATTTATAAATTAATACTTAAGAAATTAAGTGACCATAAATAAAGACCGTAAAAAAAAAACCAAAAAACGAATTATTAAATTAAAAAGACTAGTATTTAAAAAAACGAATTATTAAATTATCAACTAATTGATAATTTATTTATAATTTATTATATTTATAATTCATAATAAAAAAATAAATAAAAAAAATCAGCATATTAGAATAATTTCTGAAGGATCATGTGACAGTGAAGACTGGAGTAACGATTCTGAAAATTCAGCTTTGATCACAGGAATAAATTACATTTTAAAATATATTCAGACAGAAGACTATTATTTTAAATTTCAAAGCTGCAGTCCATAACTTCTTTTGGTTAAAAATGATCCGAAATCAATATTTGAGAAAGTACATAACCAGCCAGTGTTCAAAACTATCGCCTTACTTTAGCCCAATTCACAACGGTTATCTTATAATAGTGTTTTCTAATTTGAGTGGTATGGGTAGGTTTTCTTGGGAAATTCGAGCATGGCACTACATCATTACGTCACGTCTGTAAACATAAATAAGTTTTCCCGGCTACTAGGCTATCACAGCTGAGGATCCTGCAGGTGGTGGATCATTTATAGCCTTTTCTCACAGCAGCTAGAATAATTAAATGTATCATTTTGATGGCGGATTGTAATCCAGAAAGGATTATGTGTTTATGAAATACATGTGAATGAAATTAAATTATATTCCAGTTTTAAATGTGCTTCTGATTCCAGATATCCTGGGATTACACAATATTTGTATTTTAAAGAAAACCAGTTCGAAGGGAGCATAATTTGCTTTTTGGGTTAGAAGAATTTCTTAATATGAAATTCGAATGGCATGACAATTAGATGTTAGACTGTACAGAAATTGAAGTCTACAGCTAATACACACTATACTCATAGTCATGCAATGCTGATGTTGTTAACATTAATAATTTGAGAATAAAGTATAACAATAATAATAATTTGCACGGTTTGATGCGATATGAGCTAACTGATCGTTAAATTTAATCACCATTGGTAGAGCGATTTATTGTAATACTTTTCTTCCTCAGTTGGTCAGAACAAACGTGACAGACTTGTTACTTACTTGTTCAGATGGCAATATATGGTGAAAATTCTTATCTGAGTCATATATTCCAAGACGTAGGCTAGAATCTGTGTTTGCGAAGTACAGTAATCATCCACACCGGTGCGGTGACTGACTGCCATTCAATGCATTCCAGGTTTTCAAACAGAGATGGCGACAAAGAGGCAAAACTTATGGACTGCAGCATTAATAATAGTTTACAATATTACCGCTTTACTGCAGTTTTGATAAAAATTCGGCCTATAGGAATGTTAATAAAACAATCCCTAATTTGTTATGGTGTGTGTGTGTGTGTGTGTGTGTGGACACACCCTTCAGATTGGTGGACCCCTGGTGGCACAGGTTGCTCTGTTGATTGGTTTCCTGCTGTGGTTGTCATCTAATAAATCTCATCATACATCATACCCTACTCCGACACAAAGAAAATCAAAACGTTCCCCAGAGCCAAGTTGTCATACATGTATCCATAATGCACTCGAATAGATATAGTCATAAGCACCATGTGTTTTGATAACAGAGTTTAAAAAAATAATAACAGCGGTTCTTTAAAACTTACACCACAAACATTTGCTACGGAAGTATGAAAATGTTAATGCCTAGCCAAGGCATTACAAACATGCGATTATGTTCTGCTTTCTTAATGTTCTTGCATTGCATTAGCGGCAACAAACCTCAGTACTCAAGGGGCAAATCGACTCAATAGATTTCAATCAGCTTCTTTAGCAAGATTCTCTTCAAACTGCCATGACAGTAGTTGACCTGAATGAGTAAACTGACCATGAATGAGTCACGACTTGTGGTCTGAGACATTTCAGAATGCAATGACGCATGAAATCACACTTCGATCATGAAACCAACTCCCACACAAAGAGCAAAATCCACAGTAAAAAAATAACAAAATATTTCCTATAGGTCAAAGCATTCCCAGGTAATTAATAAACTGATTAAACGTATACCATGAATGTAAGTAGCTTTGAATAAGAGTGTCTGCCAAATGCATATACTGTATTGTAAATGTAAAAAATAGCACCGCTTGTGTTGTCTACTCTACTTTGAATTAATTACTTGTTCTTATGTTGCTTTCATTAAAAGTGTCTACTAGATTAATAAATACAAGTCAATTCAAAAAACGCTTTCCTGTATGTCAAGACTATACACAAAGGTAATATATTTGATTCCTAGAGAATGCATGAACTGATCAAATGTATACCTTGAATCCAGTGAAATAGCTCTCTGCCAAATGCATAAATGTAATGGATTGTACATACAATATATAGCACTACTTGTGTTGTCTACTTTGCATTAATTACTTTTGTTGCTTTTGATAAAAACATGCTGCAATACTAAATGTAAATGATTGCAAGTTTTCGTAAGTAGTAGTTTTGTTACCACACTTCCAACTCATCAAGTCATCAGAACAATGGTTTCATATGGGTAAAAATAGTATGCTATTGGTTCGATTCCCAGAGAATGCATGACCTGCTGAAACATACAGCTTAACAGCAAAGCAATGTTGGTTGCAAGTGTCTGCCAAAAACATAAATGTAATGTACATGTATTTTTTTTCTTTAATGGTGCTTTTTGCTAGATCAATAACTGTAAAAGTAAATTAATTTGATTTCAAATTTTTAGTTAAAGCATTTTGTGTTTCTGTATACTTACAGTAAGTTTCGGGTCTAAATGGCCTCTTAAAGAACAGTTATAAGCAGTCCACAGAGTGATTTTGGACTGTGTGAAATATAAATCCAACCTGGACCATTTTTGTAGGTCACTCTTTACAACGTTGGTCAAGCTGTTCAAACACTGGCTGATATCAGTGTTGACTGACTGGAGGAAGCCAACACCAGGGAGCTGAGATGTGTGAGCACTGGCTTTAGTTCAATCACCTATGCCCAGATCCGCTCCACAAGGGTGATGCAGTTTAAAGTCACCTAAACGGCAGCATCTGAGTACATAGTGACTTATAACTTTGGCGGCAGTAGATGCAATGGGAAAGTTGTGAATGATGGCTGAGATTTGTCTTTGTTAAACTATGTAGATCATATTTAGATCCATTCATTCACTTTTTGTGCATCTTAAGTGCCTGAATGCTTTTTAGGGCCACTGTGGAGTGTGTTTTCCATGCATCTGTGTTACTGTGAAAGCTCCATCTATGGACCAAACGCTGAAGCATGAAGGTCAAACAGCAGTGGTATAAAACCACAGGTTTGGTGCTGCACCTCGAAGAAACAGTGTATTTAGACTCAGTAAATAGTATGAAATTGCTATATCAAATTGCCTACTCCAGGGGGCTGGCTATAAGTGTACTGAGCGTTGCTTTGGATAAAAGCATCTGCCTTGTGCATTTGCCAGTTCAAATGTATCTGGCCATTAGTTTCTGACCTCGATTGATACACACTACCAAACAAGTGTGGGGCTTCTTACAGTCTTGCAACATCTAGACCTATTTGCTGTTGGTTGCATTGTATTCTCAGCCTCAATTGAGACGCCCACAGTCCGTCCACTGACCGCTTATGCACTTTGTATCACCATTAACATCCATGCTGTCATTTCATCAATTTAACTTTTTTCTCAAACGATATCTAAGATGGATTGCTTCAATTTATAATTGATTATTGATTCTGTTTCCATATCTGTGCATCCCTAATTCTTAAACGGCATGTTGAACAAAACTAACTCTGGTTGGTCACTATACATATCATTCAGCCAGTGTTTTTCTGTAAATCTGGACAGTTCCAGACATGATAAGCATCAAAGACAATAGTCAAGCCTCGTTAGGCTGCTAGCATTATTATGTGGCAGGCAAATAATCGCTATTGTTGGCACTCAAAACAAGCAGGTGGCACTTCAGAATTCAAATGTGTTCAGTTGTTAGATTGTTTTGGAGATACACATGACTGTTAACATTTCCCGTTGTCTTATCACTCTTTCTACCTACAGTAAAATGTACGGAGATAATTGAGCCGAAGATTAATTGCTGACTGTCGGAGGAATTCCAATAGACCTGACTGAAATAAACCTGTGCATATGAAACTCAAATTAATGGTTGCTGAGCAACATCAATCCTGCACGTATTCACCGTCTCTCTCTCTCCTTTTTTAATTTAGCCCCTCTGCTTAAGTTAATCTGTATTTCATTGAGGCCGTGAGATAATTAATGCAAATTTCAAATGAGAAACTTATTTAGTACGAACTCTAAGAAATAAGTTAACAAGGCTGTGATGTCCCAATTATTTATTTTTTTTCCGTTCAGCACACCAGGAGGCGGCACGGACGAACGCTTTACACGACCACATTTAATTTCATTATTCAGGTGGATGTTGCATTACTCCGATTACGACAGTACACTCCCAAAAACATATTCAAAATTAGTTGTGCTGCTTGCTTATGAACTCTATTAGCAAAACAAAAGATTATAGAGCCCACGTGATTATTTTAGTCTCCTGAAGAAAACTAAATGCTAATAAATAAATGAACCAAACCAAACTAAGCCAAATTGGCTGGCTTACTTCCACTAAGGATGTTAAATAGTTGAGAGCAATGTGGTCTTTGTCATTGTTTATTTATTTATTTTTCATGTATTTGCTGCTATATTTTGCAGGAGGTCAGACTACAGAAGATAAATATGGTGGTATATGTAAATATGTCTGTCGTATATCCGTCTGGCTCGTCATTCTTGTTTGATATCTCCAAGAGGCATGTCGCTCTCTACCTAATGCCAAGCTGTAAATCAGAGGAGTCTCAGAGCGAAGAGCCCGTCTCAGTAGTGCAAATTTATGTAAATACTGAAGTGTACTCCTGGCCCATATCTGTGGTTGGCCATGTTGATATTAAGGACACAGTTCATGTTTAATTCAGTCTTCCATTTTTGTCCTTATTTTTTTACACATGGCTTGAAGAGCTGTTGATTATGGGGAAACCCATTGGCATGATACAGGGCTGCAGATTATGACGTTTTCTATGGCTTATGTTTTGTTTTTGCATCATAATCATTAATTACAATCATTACAACTGCTGTATATTTTTAAATTTGGATATGCACGATTATCTTTGTAGACCTGCTATGATGATTTGCCACTACAGCTCTGCAACTTGATTGACTGATTGTTCCTCTACTACTGCTACTACCACAACTACTACTAAACTGCTACTAGATATTTAATTTTGATTTGATATATAAATGTTTACTACTAATTATAATTGCTATAATTTTAATTGTAGTATATTTCTAATGTACTACTACTTTTATATAAATGTTATTATTCTTCAAAATACTTGATGTGTTGTTTGTGCAAATGCAGTATCTATTAATATTTGTCTTTAAATTTCTGTTCAATTTAATAATGTCACAGAAAAAAATTGACTAAGTCATATTTATTTTATTTGTAAAACGTATTAATATTTATATTTATAATCTCTGCATCCCAAAAACATATAATCACGCCTGCTAAACAGTCCAGGTTACCCATTGTGAATAAAAGTGGGTGTGTGTATGTCCAGATTGCATCTCTTATCCTGTTGACACTGGTGTATTAGCTACACATTCTCACTCCCAACTGGTCACATATTGACACTTGGTCAGGACCCTTTGGTATCACTTTTTGATGCACAGTGTACCCCTTCAGTGTCATTTTTCAGCTTGCAGGGTCCTCCATTGCTTTAAATAAGAAACCCTTGGCGTCAGTATGGCGACGCGAAAGGAACTGTGGAATTTTATTGTCATGATTAAATTATATATTATGTAGTGCAGTCAAACGATTAATCGCATCCAAAATAAAAGTTTTTGTTTACATAATATGTGTGTGTGTGTGTTCTGTGTATATTTATCAGGGGTGCCGTAAGGGGGGGGGGGGGGGGGGAGGGTTGACCATGGGAGGGGATGGGGGGGTGGGGGGGTGACCATGGGAGGGGAATGCTAGAGCCCTGCATTTCAGCCCGGCCCCGTCCGGGCTTCGATCGGGCCAATTTTCACTCAAAATTCAGACGCAGGTCGGGCCTTGGCCCTGTTTTAGGCTTCTCCTTATTTTTATATTTTAGACATCCATCAATTACCATGCTGCTGCGACTGTCAAGAACGGCTCGACAGTGTTTAGTGTCCAGCAGCAGCAGAGAGCCGTCAGCAAGCTGAAGAGTTCTGCTTCAAATACAGGCAATAAAGCTTGCCATAAAGCCCCAGCAAAAGTAATTACCATGAATGTGTCAGGGGGAAATAGTAAGGAGATATTTTAATTATTTACTAATAAACTAGTGTTTTCTGTGTCAGTGTTGCAAAGATGAAGAATCAGATGATGATCCTGACTCGCCATCTCCTCATTAGACGAGCCTTTAGAGAGAAGTGCATCTTCACGGATTATAATGAAAGAGTTTTTGTTTTCGATTTGATTTATTTCGTTAAGTAGTAATTTAAAGCTTTCTATAGATATATTTATCATGTCTGTGAGTCATGTATTCGCTGACTTTCAGTTCATTTTTGTGAAGCGCTCCTGTTCAAGATGAGACAGCACATCGTTTTCTTTATTTTATAAAATTATTTTATATATGCAGGGCTCTAGACTGCGACCATTTTTTGAGAGTGTGCGAGTAAAAATTTGAGGTGGTGGTCGCACTTGTGCTAGTGCATGGTCTGCGCTGCTCCAAAGCGCGCGCTGCCAACGCAGCACATTGTAGCAGGAGAAAGATTTCACTGATCAGGTGCGAGCGCTTCAGTAGAGCCTGGTTTCACACCGCATGCGTAAGCAGAGCAGAAGCGGCGCGTATGCAGAGCGGGAGCAGCATGCGCCCATTGTGCTTTCACTCAGTGCGTCAGCACGAGTGCAGTAAAATACCTCTTCTTAAAACAGAGAAGGTGAACATGTTGGTATTCTTGTAGAGACAACATGCAAGTCCTGTCAGCACAGCCAGTTTAGTTTTACTTTTTGTTTTCGTTTTGAAAAGCTGGTTATCTTTGTTGTTTACCTCAGAGGCTTTCCATATTTTATAATATTACTATTATTTGATTCCTCAGTGTTTGCTAAACATTTTGTTATGTATTAGTCGGTATAATACAGCATGTGATGTGTCCTATGCCATACGTCTTATTCGTTTTTGTTAATAAATGTTATGCTAGTTTGTCATTGTAATGTACTGTTTTATTATTGTTGTGCCTTTTAATTAAGAATAACAATGAATCCATCTTTTGTTTTAGTCTTAAAAAGTGAAAGGTGTATAGATATAAGCAAAACAGACCATTATCTTTTCTTGTAAAGCCTGACACCAAGATCGTGAAAGTGAAAGCAAAAAGAGGAATTCCTGTCACAAAATTTAAATCACAAATAATACTGATGAAAATGAAAGGGTTGAATGTTGAACACTTTCCTTACCATATAACTATAAACTATGATGAAATTTCATCAGCATGCATTGATTAATCAAATGTTGTATTAAAAAAAAAAAAAAAATTGCAACCAAATGATGTGCTCATGCAGCCAACTGAGAAAGTTAGCACAAGTGCTACCAGTGGGAAGAATGAGTCTAGAGCCCTGATATTTTATAAAAAGTTTTGTAAAGTAGACCCTTTACAGTTCCGAATGATGTATTAATCTTACTTTTATGAACAAAAATTACTGCAAGTTGTTTCCATTGAAAAAAATGCAATTGATTGCACTGTTGCCTCCATGTCCTGCACATTAACTTCCACTCGCCGCACAAACTACTGGATGCAGCGCACATTTATCTAGGTTTAACGTTTAAAACATTGTTATATGCTTGAACTGTTTTAGTATATCTATAGATTTTATTTTAGGCAAGTCGTGATGATTTGAGAAGGCTAAATTGATCAAACATGGCTATGATCAGCTCACTGTCTGCCGCTGGCCGCTTGGTCGTTACTTTAAGAAAGAAAAAACTTATTTAACGAACAAAAAAAAAAATGCTCCAAACGTTTTTCTAAATTAACTTTATAAAAAAACAAAACTAAATATTATCACTTTGCCATTACATACAAAACTGAACAATTTTAACAGCTGAAACAGTATAATCTGATTTGGGAGAAGGGGAAAAAAAGATGGGCTAGGGAACACAATCGCGATTTCTCCGGAGGGGGATATCCCTCGGTTTTCTTAAATATATACATGCATGTGTGTGTATTTATATATACATAGTAAATATACACAGTATGCACACATATATTATGTAAAGACAGACTTTTATCTTGAATGCGATTAATCATTTGACAGCACTAATTTTATGTAATAATATTGGCATTATTGCATATATGTTGAGATGTGATTTTTCAATGTAAACAGTCACAACAATTTTATTTACATAACACTATTTACACATTTATGAGCATGTAACCCAACCCCTGCCCCTAAACCTACCATTTGTCAATAAAACACAAGATATAACAGGCAGATACAACTACAGTCATAATTTATTCAAAAATTATTAATATTCCAAGTCTTCCAAGGCAAAACAATTGATTTGTGAGAGGAAGAGATGCGATCGCCGTCTCTGTCCGCCGTAAGCTCATCATGTATGCTGCAGTTTGTGTGCAAATTCAAAAAATGCCACCAGAAGGAGCCTTACACAGTCTTGGTTGTGAAATGCTATTGGCTGTTGTGTGTCTCGTGACCGATTGAGTATCTTTTTGAATGAGATGTGAGTGTGTTAACGGGATCATTTTCAGCGATTAAAACCTAATGTTTTACTCTCTTCTAAAGATATCATATGTCCTCAGAAGACTTGGAATGCAACACGACTTGTTTGTAATGCTTTTAAACTGCTTTTTATGGTCTGTTTTTGCAATGAATACATGTGACTGCACTTATATTTGCCTGCTACTTGTTTTATATTGTTCAGAAGTGGGTAGGTTTAGGGGTTAGGTGCTCCAATGAAAGTATACATTTACATTTATGCATTTAGCAGATGCTTTTATCCAAAGCGACTTACATTGCATTTTAAGTTACAGTTTTACATTTTATCAGCTCTTGCTTTCCCTGAGAATCGAACCCATGATCTTGGCGTTGCTATAACCATGCTCTACCATTTGAGCTACAGGAAAGCCTGTGTAAGGCTCATTTATATAAAATTATTTCTGTTTTTTTACAAATGCATGCAAACCATTAAATGAAGACAAACAGCTGAAAACAATGGAGGACCCTGCAAAGGAAAAGTGACGCTAAAAGGATACTCCTGTGCGTCGAAAAATGATGCTAAAGGGGTACCTTGATCATCAAAAAGCGACACCAAGCGGTCCTGACCAAGCATCAATATCTGACGTGTTAGGAGTAAGAACGTGTTGGTATTTGAGGTTCTTCCTCTGGATACTGACATTGTGTGATCCCACAGCATCCTAAAGTAAGCAGTGAATTGTAGATAAACATTTCCTGTAACGGAGCAGATGAAAGCTGTAGCTTGAGGGCAGTCAATTTGCTGAGCTGGTGTAAGACGCTCCCATTGTGAGCGCTAAAAGCCATATGATAAATCATACGCAGCCGTGGGACCGGTGGCATCGAGTGGTTGGCTCTTTGAGCGTTGTCTTTGCAGACTAATGCTACATATTTGCCAGCAACTGTTATCTTTGTGTTTGTTTACTCAAAACATGAGGCTCAAACTTTCCATGTATCCACTAAAGCTTGAGCTGCAGAATGTGTAGTTTGGAGGTGATATGTAGCCTCTGGCTCCTGTAATCCTCTGATTGTTTATTTATACATTGTATTACAGTGTCTGACATCCAAGCTTTATTTTCTGGCTTCACCTCTTGTGAGAGTGCACAATTATTGCATGACAAATCCACCAAATTCACAGCTGTGTCGTCGCACTTTGCACAAACCTGAATCCCAAAAATTAATGGCCCAGAAATAATTTGATGAATTGCTGTTTATTTTTAGGGGCTTGATTCACCATGTAGCTCCAAATTGAGACTTGGACTGGGCGGTATGTGTTGTAAGTGCAAAAAAAATAAAAATCGATATGAACTTATTTTAAAAACGTCAAGCATAATTTTAGATAAAAATGTGTAAGGGAGTGTGTATTATGTAGTTGCTGAGATTTTTCTCCTGTTTCTAAGTGTTTCAGCATTTTTATCACCCTTTAAATGTATTATATTTGCTGCATTTTTAATAGTTAGAAAAAAAAATGAAGAAGCATAACTGTTTTGCAAAACATAAATGGGCATCAAATCAGCATATTCGAATGATTTCATGATTTCTGAAGTATCATGTGACACTGAAAATTGGAGTAATGATGCTGAAAATTCAGCTTCAACATCACAGTAATAAAAAAACTAACATATATATGTATATGTACACTTGATATGTACAGGTGCATCTCAATAAATTAGAATGTCGTGAAAAAGTTAATTTTTTCTTGTAACTTATTTCAAAAAGTGAATCTTTCATATATTTTAGATTCATTACATGTAAAGTAAAACATTTCAAAAGTTTTTTTTTGTTTTAATTTTGATGATTAGAGTTTACAGCTCATGAAAGTCAAAAATCAGTATCTCAAAATATTAGAATATTTACATTTGAGTTTCAATAAATGACCATCCATACAGTATAAATTCTGGGTATCTCTTGTTCTTTGAAACCACAATAATGGGGAAGACTGCTGACTTGGCAATGATCTAGAAGATGAACATTGACACCCTCCACAAAGAGGGTAAGTCACAGAAGGTCATTACTGAAAGTTGTGGCTGTTTACAGAGTGCTGTATCAAAGCATATTAAATGCAAAGTTGACTGGATGGAATAATTTGGGTAGGAAAAGGTGCACAAGCAACAGGGATGACCGCAAGCTTGAGAATACAGTCAAGCAAAGTTGATTCAAACACTTGGTAGAGCTTCACAAGGAGTGGACTGAAGCTGGAGTCAGTGCATCAAGAGTCACCACGCTCAGACGTCTTCAGGAAAAGGGCTACCAAGCCACTTCTGAACTAGAGACAATGTCAGAAGCATCTTACCTGGACTGTTGCTCAGTGGTCCAAAGTCCTTTTTTCAGATGAAAGTACATTTTGCATTTCAGTTGGAAATCTAGGTCCCAGAGTCTGGAGGAAGAGTGGAGAGGCACAGAATCCACGTTGCTTGAAGTCCAGTGTGAAGTTTCCACAGTCAGTGATGATTTGGGCTGCCATGTCATCTGCTGGTGTTGGTCCACTGTGTTTTCTGAAGTCCACAGTCAACACAGCCATCTACCAGGAAATTTTAGAGCACTTCATGCTTCCTTCTGCTGACAAGCTTTATGGAGATGCTGATTTCATTTTCCAGCAGGACTTGGCACCTGCCCACACTGCCAAAGGTACCAAAAGCTGGTTCAATGACCATGGTGTTACTGTGCTTGATTGGCCAGCAAACTCGCCTGACCTGAACCCCATAGAGAATCTATGGGGTATTGTCAAGATGAAGATGAGAGACACCAGACCCAACAATGCAGATGACCTGAAGGCCACTGTCAAAGAAACCTGGGCTTCCATACCACCTCAGCAGTGCCACAAACTGATCACCTCCATGCCACGCCGAATTGAGGCAGTAATTATAGCAAAAGGAGCCCCTACCAAGTATTGACTACATATACAGTAAATGAACATACTTTCCAGAAGGCCAACAATTCACTAAAACTGTTTTTTTATTGGTCTTATGAAGTATTCTAATTTGTTGAGATAGTGAATTGGTGGGTTTTTGTTAAATGTGAGCCTAAATCATCACAATTAAAAGAACCAAAGACTTAAACTACTTCAGTCTGTGTGCATTGAATATATTTAATACACAAGTTTCACAATTTGAGTTGAATTACTGAAATAAAATTAACTTGACACGATGATATCGGCACAACATCGGTCCGATGATAAAAGCTTAAATTACCATCATCGGCATCGGCCGATATGAATATTTCTCGATGAGGCTAACCGATAGGGGGGCGTGTTTCATGTGCGCGCGCGACGACCGTGAACGCGTAGCTTGAGCGCCAAAACTTAAACTTACAACATGTCAGCTTGTGGAGGCATTTCGACGTCTGTCAACAGATAACAAACTTGCTATTTGCAATATTTGTAAAGGTGATTAAAAACACAGTCTTTCAACACTACAAAAATATGATTACACATCTTAAGAGCCGTCATCCTGAGCAGCACCAAGATTTTTTGAAAAGTAAGAAGAAAAAATGCCGGCAAAAACCATCAGCAGCCTCTACTTCAGTCTTTGACAGCAGCTAAAATACAGCAGCGACCACCCAAAGGTAAAAGCTAAAGACAAAATAATTGAATTTATTGCTCTTGATACCGTTTAGCGTGGTGGAAGACGTTGGCTTCAGGAGGCTAATGATGTACCTAGAGCCGCGGTATGCTATGCCTAGCCGCGCTATTTTCTGACGTGGCCTTACCTGAACTCCACAGTGTTGTCGCCAGTCACATTGAAAAGCTCCTCGCCGCGCTTGTCACATTAGCTTCACCACGGACATTTGGACATCAAGCGTGAGTCCTGTAAGCATGTTGAGTCTCACTGCCAGTGGATAGACGAAGATTTCACCCTTAAAAAAGCTGTCCTACACTCACAGGAATGCTCCGGTTCTCACACAGCAGCTGCAATTGCGTCCGCATTTGAAGGTATGTTTGGGAATGGAAAATAGAAAGAGAACGACACGTGCTACGTGATAATGCCCGTAACATGGCTAAAGCTATGATGGAGTTTGGTGTGGCAAGTCTACCGTGCATGGCACACACACTGCAACTCGCGGTAAATGATCAGCGCAGCGTGGCGGATGTTGTGGCCGTGGGAAGGAGAAAATTGGACATTTCAAACACTCCCAGCTGGCATACAGTCGACTGGAGGATGTACAGAAAGAGCTCATGTCGGGTAAAACGACTTCAACAAGAATCGCTACCAGATGGAATTCGACTTTTTATATGATGCGAAGCTTGTCCAGAAGAGGGCACAGGGCTTATGCCGCTGAGAACTTTCAAATAGTCAGGGGGCATTATAGAAAATATGATCACACTTCTCGCCCTTTGAGCAGCTGACCAGAGATATAAGTTCTGCAGAGGCCTCTGCTGCTGATGTGATCCCCGCGTTGTGGCACTGACGCGACTGCTTGGCCCGAGTGAGACAGACAGACACTACCAAAACTACTCTGCTGGAAGCCGTCAATCATCGCTTCACGGTGTGCATTGTGAGGCACTTTATTCTGTTGCAACCTTGATGCTGTACTTTCGAGGAAAAAAAGAGGAGTGCTCGCGACCTGTTGCTCAATGTTTTGGATGACATGAGCGGCAGTGCAGATTCCAGCACAGACGATCCCCCAGAGAAGAGGACCCGAACAGGATCACTGCTGGATATGTATGACGAAATTCTGGAGGAGAATGTCATGTTGAGGAGCAAGACAAGACCGCGTCAGCGTCACAGGTAAGCATCAAACATGCACAAATGTAGGTTATTATTTTTTAGAATATTTCACTTTTGGGCCGAAAGCATCCCGACTCGCTGCAATGTCATAACATAGATAATCGATTCGCGATGGTTACACGTGCAACTAATAAATCATTTGATTTCTGAAAAAAAAAAAGTGCTCTGTTAATGAGCATAAAGTAAAAAAAAAATCCGTAATATGTGATATTTTGGTATTCTACTTCATAGGTCAGTACCTATTGACTCCACTGGAGTATGGAAATGCAACAGCTGCACGCAAGTACCTGTGTGCGCCCTGCACAAGCGTTGACATGAACTTTTTTTCTCATCGAATGGACCAGTGAAATGCAATACCTCTGGTATTAAAAAAATACTGAACAAATGTTTTCACCCTAGTTAGTTGGACTGAAAAGGTTTCAGTGAACAGAAGCCTCAAGTTCAGCCGAAGATAAGATATTCCTTGTATTTTTATTTAATTTTTTGCAAATAGAGAGCACATTGTTTGTCACTGAGTTGTTACAGGATTGTCTGTGGCTCACAGATAATATGTGGAGTTTTTTTTTTTTGTTGTTTGATTATACTTTTGGGTTCAGGAAATGTGGAGCTGCTGCACTTGAATCAGTTTCAGTACAAATGTTAACCAATGTTGGGGATGGCATTTGGAGACCAAAGACTGCACTGCAAAAAAATGTGGCACTGTCATATCATTTATTCTCAAGTGAAATAATTTACCTGTTTTTCAGGGTGAATGTCTGTCTACATTTGTAAAATGATACATTTATGGTAGAATCAATACAGGAGAGAGACTTATTTCTCTTCAGTAAAATTAAATTGTAAATATATCAGGCGAAAAATGTGTATATATATCGGTATCGGTATCGGCATCGGACAAAATTAGTTTGAAAATATCGGCATATCGAATATCGGCCAAAATCCAATATCGTGCATCCCTAAAATTAACCTTTCCACGACATTCTGATTTATTGAGATGCACCTGTATATGTAGGTAGGTAGGTTATTCCGTAAACTGCTGTTTGAGGCTCAAAGCATGGTAAACATCAGACCTTCAAGTGAAAAGAAATTATTTGTTTTAACAACTTCAACAGATTTGCAGTCTTAAACACTGGTCTCAGTCCTGTGAATTCCCAAGGACAGAAACTTCAGCAATGCTGTGCCACTTTTGGCCCAGATCGATTTGCTTTAAAGCTGGACATGAGGCGAATGTTAAGCTGGTCGTGCAGAACGTCTGATTGTTCCTTGTGTTCTCAGCCCTGGTACGGCTGCACAGCTTACTCAGTCATAAGTTCAGCTGATTCTAAGACGGCCATGTGCAGTCACATCTCCAGAGACAGGGGCAATTTCATAGACGCCGACCATCTGTGGACCTTGGCTTTCACATATTACTCTGACAATACAAATCTTCTACAAAATGTGTTATTGAATGGAGTTTCACAGAATTTAGAGTTACCATTTTGTCATTCTATAACTACATTTGTGTAAAGGTTATATGCATTTATTTCATCTAATAGACAAATAATTTATTTGATATTCTATCTGAAATAACTTTTTAAAGGTCCACATAGTTTATTAGTCCACTGTGATTTTTGTTGGCTATTTGAAAAACTATGGACGCTTGTTCTTACCACAGGATGAATATATAAAAAAGAAGTAGTAAAAATGGCAATTTTGACTATTTATCTCACAATTTTGACTTGTTTTATTCCCTTTTTTAATGCCTTTTATGCCTTTTTTAATGAGAGGAAAAAGTCAGATTAACTAAACGTAAATTGTTATGAATCACTATTATATAAAATTATATAATTACTAAATTATGAATTAAAAAAAGCGTGATAATTGTGATTACATTGTATATAACTTGGGATTGCAAGAGAAAGAAAAGTCTGAATTGTAGAGGTTTTTCAGATAACAAGCTTTCCAGACTACTAATTACCCTAAAAAAATGGCAATGGTCCTGTGCATAGTTTAATATGAAGTAATTTAGCAATTCAACCTCAATACACAAACTCAAGTAGTCCTCTTCTAAAAGAGGACAGTTCAGAAGACAATTCCAACATTTTAAAATCCTTTTAAAAGTTGTTTACTTTAAAAAACAAGATAATCTAATCATAAATAGAATACAGCCACAGGGTTTTTAATCATAAACGTCATAATACATTTATACAAATGGTATTGCTAGTCTATTGCATATGATGCAGTGTGAGCAATGTGTTCAAAAAGAGATGAAATGTTAAATTTCAGTGTTAATTTGAAGAATAACGGACAGAAAATTAATATGTGATGCTCCTAATTATACTAACAAGTGATACTGTATCTCTAATGATATTATACAAATCATCTTTTGTATAATGCAGGTTCCTCCTTGACGACTTCACACTTTATTTATGAGGTTGAGGAACGTATGACAGAAATAGAAAACCCCGATGATGCTTTTGGAAAAGGACAGTGATGATTTTCATCTTGTATACTTGCAAGCACACAATTTGCTTTGAAGGTAACATTTCACATGAAGGTTTAGCTTTCAAGTTCATTTCCCTTTCATCAATTTTGTTTTTCAAAGAAGTCTGATATTACATTGTACAGCAGACCCACAAGTGTCGGGTAATGGATTTTATGCCAGTTACACACAAAGAGCTGTATTCACATGTATGGATCTCCAAGGACATGACTGCATCTCTACACTATGTACCATTGTACCTTAGAAACAATACAAATTATGGCATGGAAAAAGTCATTAAATAACTTATATAATATGTATACATACATACAAAAACAGGTTATTTAATTTTCTTGAATAGTCAGTTTGTTGTATTAAAGTCTGATCTCTTGCATCCTTCATCAACAGTGAGATACATGATAGATTTTAGTTTTAATGCTGTGATTAATGCTGTGCTTTTTTTTTTTTTTGAATAATGGAAAAATTATATTCAGTGAGTTAGGGTTTCATATTAGTAAGAAGTTAGACCTGAATGCTAATGTGTTGATTGTTGAGGACTGCTTCCCTCCCGAAAGTCCCTTATTGCACCCTTACAGTCTTATTACATTTAATGTTAAATGGTATTTACTTAGTTATCTATTGGACAACCACAGAAGAAAATCATTATTAGGTGAAGTGAGTTATTGAATTTTGATGAAAGATTACAGTGTTTTTTTTGTTTTTTTTCACTTGCTCGTGCACATTCACTTTTTTTAATTGGGCACAATAAAACCAGGTGTGAGCGTTAAAAAAATAGTTCATCCAAAAATTAAAGTTTGATTAAAATAACTCTCTTTGCAGGCCATCCAGGATGTCGATGAGAAAAAAAAAAAAAAAAAAAAAAAATAATGATGGTATACAGGTAAACAACTTGATGATGTATTTGTTTGCAACACACAGCTTTTCACTTCACAAGACGTTATGTGATGGACTGAAGTCATATGGATGTGGATGTTTTTATCGGCACCCATTCACTGCAGAGGATCCATTGGTGAGCAAGTGATAGAATGCTACATTTATCCAAATCTGAGGAAGAAACAAACTCATACACCTTCGATGGCCTAAGGGTGAGTATTTTTTTTTTGACTGAACTGCACCTTTAAGAAAGTAAACAGGGCAAAGTTGTAGTGCATTCTTCCATCGTTAATCGTTGCGAATATGTGTAGAAATTATAGCCCTGTGTTATACGACCATCCCATCCCCGTGTCATGCGATCATTCCCTCCCATTTTACTTCATCTGTTCAGGAAACATTTGACACAATCCTGACCAGAATACACAAGGCCAAGGGAGCAAAAGTTCACAATTAGCTTATACAATATCACAATGTTCGCTCTATAGGATGCACCCTATTTTTCACATTGCGGGTCCATGGAAATGAAGACCTTGCAAAAAAAAAAAAAAAAAAAAAACTTTTCGGGATGAAAACACTATTGAATATTTGGAAGAATAGGGCTTTGGAAAGTCAGGGTTTCACAAATCTTAATACTCAATTGTACATACTTCATGCAATTTTATAATCAATAATGTGCAGACCAAGATAAATTTTATGTGAATATACATGCAAGTTATTGGTTGGAGCTGCGGCTTATATTTGTGCTTGCTTGTTTGTATCTGGAGTTTTATGCTGTACTCATTTAGCATGTTTTTATTTTTAATTTATTAATTGATTTGTTATTTTGTTTTTCATTGTATTTTCAGCAAAGCAGTTTACAGAATTTTATTTATTCGGGGGTTTTTTTGTGCTTCTCAATAATTCAGTGCACAGAATGTGCATTTATTTATTAACTGTTAAACTAAGATATTAATTTCACAAGACATATTACATGGCTCATGCTTATAAAACTAAGCCTACAAAATGTTATACTTTACATAATGTCATGTAAAATTGTGTTTATGTGCAGCGCACAGACTGTGGTATAGGTTTGTATATAACAGACATTTTGCTTTTATTCTTGAATGTAATGTACAATGGCTTTGCAATAATCAAAATGCATTAATATTGTTTATTTTGAGTTTGTTTGATAAATTGTGAAGGCAAGCATAAAAATCCATTTAAATTCATGCATAATGAACTTAAATGTGTTCTGAGGCATTTTTAAGTTTCGTTCAGATAATGATGCTTTTGGGAAACGTGCAGTAGGAATGAAAGCTCTGTTTAGAACAGGAAACCGGACGCAGTGAAGGCCAGAGTATTTCATTTCAGTTTGACCCAAACTGGAGACACAGGGCAAAGTATTATGAGTCTGACAGGACCTTACCATAAATTTGAAGAGGGATGCTGGGAGATTTATCTCGACCCCTCAGCGTTGTCTCTGGAACATCACAGTTCTTGTTAAGGCTAATCTGCGAACACCTAAAAACGAGAGTGATTATCCATTGAGTGGCTTCCAACAGAGCCGCGTCTTTAGCCAAATGTCACCCTAATTCCTTTTGACTGGCTGCTGTAACGATGACACTCCCTTGATGAACACCGACAGCCTGAGTCCAAGCGGAGGAGGGCCTTTAATGATTTTCATCTTGGCTCGGGCTCGGCCAAGCCGAACGTGCGCTGGCAAAAGCGTTAGCGCGTGGAAACGGCGCAACACAATGGAAATTTGTTAACCCAATCTCCCTCTAGTGTTGACGGTTCAAAACAAAAGGAAATGTGTTCACGGCGTACTCATTTGGCTTCATTTCAGCGTGTTTGGAGTTTGTGTATGTTTCAGTCAGTCATGCAGACTCAAGCAATGCCGCAGAGAATATGCCGATGAATGTGATGTGAACTGGCGTTGAAATGTGCATGACTGCCTCTCTCCTTCTCTCTCTCTTTCTTGCTTGCCGTTTCATTGTCACACACGCCACACATTTTACAAGATGAAGAATTATGACTCCGGCTCACCTTAATGCCGCACACCCCGTCGTTATGATGTATTTATCACGTCCATGCAAATCACAGCAATGCAATTAATATCTAGCGACTTATTTACATACAAAAAAAAAAAAACTTGATAGTGCATGTGTCGGTCATGTTTGAGTATCACTAAAGGATGTAATACCAGTGGAGAGAGTCAAATGAATGGCATGTGTTTGCACAAGGCGATATTGATCAACGTCCATAGTATTGATAGTGTGCTTATCCAGCACTGTCTTTACGGTGTTAGCTAAATAAAGTGGTCCAGATACCAAATACGTAATGCTTTTATGAATTAACTCCCAATGTAAGAGTTGTGTACCATTCCGAATTGAGAATACTTAAAAAAAATTATTCTGTCTAATTTAGCAAATAACAAACAGGATCGCTAATCTGAATTTGAATTTTAGGGCATAATATGCCCTAAATGATAATATAAAATGGAATCCAAAAAATAAATAACTATTTGTTTGTAAATGTAGTTTAAATTCATTTCAGTATGAATTACATTTGTTAAATGTTTTCACACATGCAACATATGGGGTATGAAATTTCATTAAGTGTCGTGAGACTGAATCGACAATGAGTAAATTCCTCCTCAACATCCCATGACCAGTTCAGTTAAACTTCTCAATCATGATTGGAAAATACCAACTGGGAGAAAAAATAAAAATCATTCTAAAACCATAGTAAGAGACTGACATTTACCATTCAAAATTTTGTGCCAGTAAGATTTTCAGCTATTTATTTATATTTGAGCATGGAGTAGACACTTTTATCCAAAGCTTTTATTTTGTTTTGTTTTGTTTTGTGTTTTTTGTTTTAAAAAAAAGGATGCATTCAATTGAGCAAAAGTAAAAAAGACATTTATTGTTACCAAATGTTACCAGAATACATATTTGAAATTATTTTCTATTTTAAATATTATTTTAAATTTTCTATTACTAGAATGATTTATTATTAGAAGGACCATGCAGCACTGAAGACTGGAGTAATGATGCTGAAAATTCAGCTTTGATCACAGCAATAAATTACAATTTACAATATATTCACTTAGAAAATAGTTATATCAAATTGTATTAATATTTCAGAATTTTACAGTTTTAACTGTATTTCTAATCAAATAAATGTAAGCAGAATGTAAGCATGGTAAGCAGAAGAGACTTTCAAAAAACACTAAAAAATCTTACTGACTTTTGTGACTATTTTATTTGGAATGTAAATACTGAGGACATAGGAAAAAGTCTGAAGAAAACTAGTTTATTTGAAACATTTTGATTAGTGACAGAGAGAGGAAAAAATAAGAATTTGGCGATATAACAGTTAATGTGGAGCAGCTTGATCGGACATAAAAATGGACCGCATAGCAGAAATGACCCGGGGAACTAGATATTAGAATGAGATGCAGCATAAGCTCCAGTGAAGGTTCATAAACATGCACAGATAGCTGGGTGCAGTGACCTCTGAATTCAGTGTCCTTGAATGTTCCCATTTTTTCACATTCACATTCGTATTGTGTGACACCAGCAGGGCTGCACACAGACCGGAAGACTGACATGGTTGATCATCTGTGATAAATTGTTGCTCTTTTAATCATCGTCCTGTAACCTTAGGTCGTGACCTTTACACTCAGATTCGCAATTAGAGAGGCATCAATCTGAAAACAGCGTGAGTTACAGCGCTCTCGCTGATATGAGCTCAAGATCGTTGCTTGCTTTCTCGCCCCTAGTGTCTAATTTACACCTCCATTTGTCCGGAGTGTGCAATTTGCCTTAACCTTTTGGAATGTCCATCTTTTATAACAGTATATCCCGATACCCTGCTGCATGTTTGCTTGTTGTTACGGTCCCTGGTGTAGCAGTAGAGTTTTTATTTGTGATGAATGACCGACTATTCGCCTTTCAACCAGCTTGAGAATGGGTCAAAACATGTCCAAGTCACATTTCACCTTGAAAACAAAAATACACTTTTGCATGGTGGCATTTATTTTTATTGCACTAAATCATATGTTCATTCAAATTGCCACAGTGATTTTTCTCTCCTTATTCCAGTTTTTCCATTATTATCAGCAGTGATTCTGAATACTGCTATGCACAGGCTTGCTTGCTTCATTTATTTAGTTAGTTAGTTAGTTAGTTAAGTTTAGTTAAACTATTTATTTACTCCGTATTTATGTACTTATTTAGGTATTTATGTTCTTATATAATTAAATATAACTACACAAATTACATACATACTGTATAAGTACATAAGTACATAATTTAATGTTTATTTTGTTATGTACTTGTACATGTATCTACTTGTTTTAGTTCTTTATGCCTACTAAATGCTCAGATAATGTAGTAATACAACAATACGAATATTATGATTTATAATAAATTATAACAATTTATAATAAATTAAATACATTTTCAGTTCTTCAGATGAGTTTATATAAACAATTTAATCTGTATAAAGTAAAGTACAACAACATTTTAAATAAAATAAATAAAATACCTGTGTTACACTTATTAACTAATAACAATAAACTAGGCCTAATTACATGCAGCTGACACTAAACCAAACCATCAGCTAACCTAACCCCAACCATACAGTAAGCACATGTAGTTAATCAATATTACTCAGTACTTAAGTGTATAAATAAACTGTAACAAGGACACCGTAACCAAACATCTTTCTTTATAAAATATAATAGGTTAAAATACGACTTGGACATATTCTTGGCAGGTTTGCATGAGTTTCAGCTGTAAATTGTTAGTATTAAAGTCTTTGTGGACTGTAAAAAGTATTAAGCCATTCATGCACAAACACAATTTGTCAGAGATGCTAAATGAGGTCATGCAGGTTATAAGAAGCAAGCGTATTTGTTTTGTTTATAATTGGGGTAGTGTCTACTGTACATAAACTGAACTGCAGCATATTCATATTTATGTATTTGGGCATTGGACTGTTGTTCGGATCCATATCTAAAGCCCTTATTTAAATGCAGAGCTTTGTAATACCTTTCAGTTTATGCCAATCCACTGAGAGGTTAGTGCCCGCCGCATTGCACAGGGAATTTCTTAAAGGCAGACAAATGCTAATTCATGTTAATTTCTTGCAAAGTTACATTCATACAGCACCCAACGATTATTCCCTGGGGTCAATGTGAAACAGTCCATTGTTATCTTCCAGACTTTCTTAGGAGATTTCAACAAAACAGCATTTCCATCAGTAGACGGCTTATGAACAACATTCATAACATTCTACAGCTCTGCATATGCATGAAACCCTTGCACGCATGTGATTTGATAATAACCAGTTCTGTTTGTGTTTCTGTCAGCTCCCTAGTTTAATTTAACTTTATTTTTTTATGTGTTTCATATTTTTATTTATTTTATTTTATTATTTTACTATTTTGATTGCATTTTAATTTTGATTTTATTGCATTTTTTATTTCTGTTTTATGCATTCCATTTTAATGTAATTTATGTGTGAACTAATTTAATTAATTTTAATGATTGATTGATTGATTGATTGATTCTTCATATATATTATTGTTTGTCTATAAAAGCAATAACCCATAGATTTGCTATATTTATATGAGCATAACTAGAAATACATTTCCTGTTATTTTAATGTTTTTCATGACCGTGGGAATCTTCTATGCAAAAAGTGGTGGAAAAAAAGTCTGTGTGTGTTCATGTCTTTGTGTGTGTGTGTGTGTGTGTGTGTTGTATTACATTGGCTGACCTTCCTCAGGCCACGAGCTACATATTGCCGCTGGTAACAAAGGGAAGCTAATTTGTAATCTGCAAACATTGCTTATAATCTCTGGGTCCTTTATGAGCTGTTGCCTAGCAACAATACGGCACCTTTCTACATTGAGTTATGTGCAGCTTGCAGTAAAATGTGTCAAACAGAAAAGATAAACTCATATTGTGAAATAAATTGTGTGTATAGACATGAAACAAATTGATATGGAGGGTAATAAGAAACAAATCTGTATGAATTCCTAAAACATCCAAATTAGCCTCCATTATTGATTGTCTGTTTGAAGGTATTTGCATGCATATCATCATGCGCGTCACAGATCGTATCACACCTGGCTGGTTCGTTTCAACCTTGCAGAGGACGGCACTCGAAAAAAGACATGGGCCTTCCCTCATTTTCAAAAGCTAATGTTGTAATCATTCATAATAATGAGCCTCTATTTAAATAAATCACTGTTCAACTATTTTTCTCCTTGGAGAGCAGAGTAACTTGAAATTGAAATATTTTCACACATATTTTGATAAATATTTTCACTTCATGGATCTTTTTGTTTTTCTTATCTAAGGTAAAAAGAGTTGCGTTCCTTCTTTCTGTCATAATGGATATATGATTAAGGGGTTTTAGAGTACCATCAAACAATACAATTAGTCACAAGCATAATAGGATAAACATATTCATGAGATATGATCATGTCACACATTTACTGAACCGTGCAAGCGATTAAAGTATAACAAATTGTTTTCAGTGGGAAAATAATGTTCACGACCCCATACTTTTTGGGAGGGGCATTATTTACAGGCCGAAGGGTATGAAATGTCACACGGTGCATGCTAATTATTGTTTTAATGATTAGAGATTAGGAGTCGATGCTTTTAGAGACAACTAGAGTTGATCACTAACTAGATAAAACACTTGACAACGATAATGGCAGTGTTGTTGTTTTTTTTTTGTTTTTTTGTCAGCATGCACAGAAATGTAGAATACAGTCCAGGGAAATGTTTTCTTCTCCTGAAATGACAATTTACATATCAGCTTGTTTCTAGTAGCAGAGCCACAGCTGTTTGTCTTCAGTTGGTCCAGTGACAGACTCAGCTCTGATATCATTTTGCATCTGCAGAATATGCACATCTTGAATGGAAATGTAATCCTTTTGTCCATCTGTTTGTTTTCTATTCGATTTATTGTGTACATTATAGTCAAAATTACAGGGCAGTGGTTATTGTGGTGTTGCTTGACTCTGCATGATTAATTTTGGGCAATGCAATTACCTTGTAATCACATCTAAGCTCAGCAAGGAAAAGTTGGTTATGCATCCTATTTTCTATATTACATGTGTTACAAGTATCAAACACTACAAATGTTTTACATATTAGAAGTGTTACACATTCCAATCATTACAAGCATTAGTGTTGCACACATTACGCATATTACAAGTTTTACATTACAATTATTACACATATTACATGTATTACAAGTGTATACAAGTTATATGTATTAAGTGTTACATGTATTAAACATATTACAAGTGCTACAAGTACTACAAATGTTGGTTACACTTTATTTTAAGGTGGCATTATTACAGTGTAATTATACATTTAAGTACTGAATAATATCAATTAACTACAGGTACTTACTCTATGGGTAGGGTTTGGCTTAGCGTTACTTGCATTTAATTATGCTTAATTGTTATCATAATAGTAAGTACATGTAAGGACACCTTAAAATCAAGTGTTACCCAAATTGTACACATATTACATGTATTAAAAGTATTATAAGTATATTTATAAGTGTTACAAATAGTCTATAAATGTTTATTTCATTTTTCTCAAACATTTGTGAACATTTGTGATTTTCAAGTTTTGGGTGTGGCTTTATTTGTTTAGACAACCACCTAGCAACGACTCAGAACACCCTAGCAACTGCATACAGTACTGATATGCTAAGAAGTGCTCAAAATACCTTTGTAACTGCATAGTAACACTCTAGTGCTGAATTAGCTCAGGCAACCATCACTTTGTGAGCAGCCGTCCTGTATTCCTCTCAAGGTTATTGCGGTCGCTGTATTTAGTTACCGTATAGATATCATATTAGACATCATTTCTTGTATCTCATCAATACAAATCTCTACAGACTGGAGCCGTGCTGGAGGCAAAACAATATTCAAGTAGAGTGGTTGCCCGTTTTGACTGTGACCTCTGCAGTGTTGGGGAGTAATTACTTACATGTAACGGAATTACGTAATTTAATTACAAAATAAAAGTAATTGCAATCAGTTACAGTTACTGAGAAAAAAATTGTAATTAAATTACAGTTACGTACTTCTGAAAATGTTAAGGATTACAAAAGGGTTACATCTGATTTTTTTCACACAAACTCCCACATACAGATTTAATTGACTTCTTTCATAAATTGCAGTGACTGTTCTAAAATATGAAACACCAATGTTTCAGGAGTTTAGAACATGCTTATCCGATAACTCTTTTATTTCCTATATGGGTTTATGTATCGCTATGCTTCATTTTTTAAAGATTAACTGTTTTTTTCCAAAGCATTGTTAGATTCCAGTGTTTGCTGTCATAGCTGTGCAAAGATTTGATTTCAAAAACAGTATCATAGCTAATAAAATATTACTTGTTATGATTTTAAATATGTATTTAACCTCAGAATGATCTTAAAGTAAGTCTGATTTTTTGCGGTGGCTGTGCTTCAAAGGGGACATTGATCTTCCACAAGTTGGTTTGATTCTTTAGCACAGGGGTGTCAAACTCAGTTCCTGGAGGGCCACAGCCCTCTGCATGTTTTTTTGTCTCTCAAAGCCGTGGGTCCCATTGACTGCCATTACGTGACTGACAGACTGCAACAGTTTGAGTTAAAAATCTTAGTTTGTATTCTGCTGAAGAAACAAAATCACCTACATCTTGGATGTCCTGGGGGTAAGCAGACAAACATCAAATTTTCATTTTTGGGTGAACTATCCCTTTAACTTGTGCAGCAGGAGACGGTATGCGCCTTTAACTGCCATTACAAGGAAAAGAAGATGCTCTAATGTGCATGTGTGATGCTCGAGAAAAAGTGAGGGTTTGTTTTAGTGCGCTATATAGGTTTGAGATTCCATGTTCAGTATATTTAATGCTAGGGCTGCATGATAAATCAAAGTGAAATCGAAATCGCAATTAGGCAGAAGCTGCGATTTTCATGCATATATTTCAGTGAAGCACGGTTCTGTGATCAGCAGTAAAGCAGTTCTTCATCCGAAGGCAGGGGCGGACTGGCCATCTGGACGTTCTGGAGAAGTCCAGAACGGCCGTCCATCCAGCGGCCGTCGGCCTGGCCGGTTCATCATCAAAGAAAAAGTTTCAGATTATCAAAGAAAAAGCGTCAGATTAAGTGATGTGGAGTGTCTATTTACAGTAACTACACCCACCAAAGTGTGATTGGGCTAGTCAACATTACAAAGGACGGCTAATAGTTGTTAGCTCCAGTGGCGCAGGTGATAAAGCTTGTATCTTACTCCTTTTGACGCGATCGACCCGGGTTCGAATCTGCCTTTTGGCTAACTTTTTTTTCTCCCTTTTCAAATTTCGAATCACATCAGAAAAGCATTTATTTTTTAATAAAAATGAAGGAAATAATCAAAAAGTTGAAAATAATGTATCGGGTAGGGTTAGGGAGGGCTTTACTGTCCCAATAAGGTGGCATTTAAATTTACACTCTCTCAATAAGTTATTATTGCATACAGTTTTATAATATATTGCAATACTGAGGTGGAGATAATTGCCACTATTTGTAATAAGTAGTATAAATAGCAGAAAATCCTGTTATTTTAACACAGTGTAAATATAATCTATAGCTGTTTGCACTTAGTGTAAATAGCATCAATCGCTAAGAAAATATGTTATTTTCACTTAGTGTAAATAGCCGCTGCTATTTTTTGAAGAATCTATCAAATTGAAGAATTCAGTTGTTTCAGGTTTCTAGATTCTAGGTTTATGTTTATCATTGTCATAATATACATTTTGCGTTCTGCTCTTTTTATGTAGTTTTCAAGTATTTTAGTTCATGCAATAATATTTATTTCAATCCCATGCTGAAAAAAACAAAACAAAACAGCACATAATTTGTAATGAGAATTGTATTACCTTTAATGGAAACTGTAATGGTGCCTGTTGGTCTCTACTGGTAATTGGTTGTTTAAAAAAAAACTAAAAAACGAAATCCTAATGTAATATGTTCCAAAACACACTACGGGAAACCATTATTTGATTGTTTTAATGGTTAAAAGTTGATAGTTTGTAATATTTGTAATGGTATTTGTAGTGGAAATCATATCTGTGATGGTTTCTATTGTTTTTGTCAGCAGGGTCACCATGGGTTTTGTGATGTTATTTGCCATAAATGTGACAGGATTGCTGCAATATTGTGAGATATAACGACTGTTTGTACTGTAGTTGTGGTGGGCCTATTTGGGAGAAAATCCAGGGCTGTTTTTTACTCCCAGTCCGTCCCTGTCCGAAGGCCAGAGAAACTCCAAATAAACCCCGAAGAAGAAACCCAGGAAATGCCAATGGCTGCAGCTGAATAAGCAGAATATTTAACTGCTTTCATTGACTACATTTAAATGCGCATGAATAATGCGAATATTTCCAAAAATCAGAGTAAGGACTTAATCACATTATGATGTTTACATGTCAAGAGCAAATCTCTTCACTCCCATTTACATGCAATTTCCATTATTCTTATTATTCGCTAAGAACGTGCGTGTCACGTCATTCATGTACATCACGAGCGCATGCGCACTTTGGTCAGAGCGGCAATACTGTGATTAAGGTGTTTACATGCCTGTATATTTTGATTAAAATCGGCGTACGCCACCTATGTTAATATGGTTATGCTTGCTGCGATTATGAGCTTAATCGCATTATTTAGATCGAAGTATTGCGTTTACATGAGGTAAAGTTTAATCGCAATATTGTCAAAATCTCATTATAATCGCATGAGGGGTGCATGTAAACGCACTCATTGATTCAACATGACTAATAAACACACAATTCCAATGACTTAGAATAATATATGTTTTATCTCACAGAAGGATTTATTTCAAACACTTCGTTATGAAGTGAGTTTTATTATTATAATTGTCATTATAATAAAGTATATTTATTAAATACGCAATTTTTTTGCATTACCTGTCAGTGAACTACGGCTCTGTGTAGTAAATGCTGCTCCATCTGAAAGCAGGTGATGGAGATTTAATGCTGATTACAGAACCGGCTTTACTGACAAAATGCGCATGGAAATTGCATTCGATTAATCGTGCAGCCCTATTTAATGCACACTTTTGTAACGATCACTCATTAATTTATTGTTTACTTTTATCTGCTGTCTGAGATGTTGTTGTTATAATGCATTGCTATGGATCATCTTGATTCAGACTTGACTGACAGACAGACATTCTGACACCGAGTGCTTCATGCTTTCTAACCTTATCTTAAAGTTATGTTGCAATTATTAAACATATAAAATACAATTTTATATCAGTAGTCCCATATTTATAATTGTGACCAGAAAATCTGTTTACAATGTCTGCCATTGGTAACATATATACAGTATCTGCCAGTGTCTGTATACTGTGTGTGCATATACAGTATATAGAGAAAGTGTATATAGCTGTGAGCTGTAAAAAAAATAAAAAAATAAAACTTTTACAACAGTTTGAGAGCAATAGTAGACCCCTAGAAACATTTTATTAATATTATTATTTTTAAATTCTCAGCAATTTTCCACAACATAACCATTGCTTTTACTCCCACCTTACTGTATGCTAAAAGGAATCACACAATGTGCCTTTCGCATGTATTCTTCATTGTACTTTTTTATTTATTTATGACTGCCACGTAATAGCAGAGTCCACTTTTGTGTCACGTACAGCCTTTGGCGTGCTTTGCCTCGCTCTAATGAGAGGCCAACACAGGCCTCCAGCTTCTTCCGTAACGCCTCGTCTTTTCCTCGTGGTGTAACAGGACTTAGCCCGTGGTCTCGCACAAGATCCTTTGGGTTGTAACCCACTAAGAAGCGACCGCCCCTCTGCCTGCTTGATTCCAGTATTCCCCGGATGAAGGCATTTTTGTGTCGGTGAGGATAACAAGGCGCCTGAGCCTCGGGTGAAACCGGGGCTCTGTCTCAAAGCTAGGCAGCCTAACGAGTCATTAGGAGACAGTGCATCAAAAGGCAATCACAACCCTATGTGTAAAATTTAGGTCAGCGCTCCAGCTATAACATCTGCACTGCAACATTGCATTTGAAAAGAGCGTTTTAAAGGCTGTAGGGCGTTTTCTGTGTTTAGTTAATTTTGCCTTTTGTTTCTTTCTCTTTTCCCCCCTTTTGTCTATTATCCGTAGAGTTTGGGAAATAAGACAAGGGGTGTGATTTGTTAAAGTCTTGGAAATAGTTAGGAGGAGCATGTGCAGTGTTGTATTGTAAGTCAATGCAATGTATAATATTAATAATAAGAAGAAGAAGAAGAAGAAGAAGAAGAAGAAGAAGTTTCGCTACTGTTTAATCTATTATAATCTATTACTATTTAAATTACAACATAAAGTGAAGGCATTGTTATTGATAATTTGAAATAGTTTAAGTTTTTGAGTTTGAGTTGTGTAACGCTCATAATTATTCTTCTGCCCACATACAGTATGTGAAGTCCATATTTGCTCAGCATTCTGCCTTTAGTTTGAACTCTGTTTTGAAGAAAATTCACTTTGATTTTTCTGAGTCAATCTAATGATGTATGTGTGGTTGCATATGGGCAGTATATGTTTGCAGTATGGCAGTATATTAAATCATAGTTGTTTTCGAGACTTAAGATTGAGAGAATGTAAAGAGCGAGGGTGTCCTTGTGGGTGTTAAATAATGAAGACATCTTGTATAAATTAAAAGCCAAACTATTGTACATGCAGAAGAAATTAAGTTGAAGGAAAGAAAAAAAATGCACTTATAAACAAAGACTTGTTACATGACTAATAACCAAGAAATTGAAATTGAAAAACAGGATCAATCTATTTCAGCTATTTCATGTGTCTGTTTGAATGCTTGTCATTAAAAAGCTGGAAACTCATTAACCCGGCAAACTCCAGTTATTTAAAGAAATTACATTAAATTGTCAAATCTGCTTGATTGACATATTCAAATTTCATAATTAATGTTGCACTGTACCAAATGGTTGGTTATTAGTAGATAAAGCCTGCAGTTCTTCAAACAAAGCTGCCAGAAAATGGGAATGTTGACATACAGTAAAGTGTATAGCAGGAATCTCATGATCATGGACAACCAAATGCATTTTTTGAATAAATGTTAAAATGGAAATTAGTGAAATTAAAAGTCATGGAAGTGTCTCTAGTTTTTAAGTCATACTGGCTGAATATAGCTTGTGTAGTTTGAGAATGAATCATTTGAGTGAACAAATTATTTGTGGAACTAATTGTGAGTGAATCATTCTTTGGAATTGACTCTCTCAATGATTCAGCAGAACTAATAATTACTCTAAATGTGACCCTGGACCACAAAACCAATTTGTCCCAAGTGTCAATTTTTTTCGAAATTGAGATTTCTGCATCACATGAAAGCTGAATAAATAAACTTTCCATTGATGTATGGTTTGTTAGGATAGGACAATATTTGGCCGAGATACAACTATTTGAAAATCTGAAGGTGCAAAAAAATCTAAATGCTGAGAAAATCGCCTTTAAAGTTGTCTAAAGGAAGTTCTTAGCTATGCATATTACTGATAAAAAAGAAGTTTTGATATATTTACGGTAGGAAATTCACTAAATATCTTCATGGAACATGATCTTTACTTAATATCCTAATGAGTTTTGGCATAAAAGAAAAATGGATAATTTTGACCCATACAATGTATTTTTGGTTATTGCTACAAATATACCCCAGCGACTTAAGACTGGTTTTGTGGTCCAGGGTCACAAATTATTATTTGGTGTGTCCATGTCAATATTTTGTACTGCACAGAAGAAAAAAAAAATTAAAACATAGTAAAAAATGCACATGATTCTTTTACAAACTTGATCAAATTACGTAAACATGTTTTGAAGTCCAAATTCTGAAAATATATTCAAGTTTAATTTAGTTTAAATATGCTTTTATTTTGTCATTTAAAATGCGACATGACCGTAACGCCACACATAAATTGCAGTAGTGTACATATGTATAAATATGTACATATGTATAAATTGTCATTTTCTCTCACATATGGGAAGTTTAAGAGGTGACCATTCATTAACTGCATCTTGAGAGCTTTAGTCCACCTCAAGTACAACTCATGAGTGATTTTAAGCTTTGTTTATTCTTCATGCCATCCATTAGCTCAAGGTTAGCATTGTGTGTCATTGTCTGAATAGCCGCTAATTACGGTTAGCATCTCACATCGTGAGGTCATTGATGTTAATGGAAAGTGCAGCCATGTGAAATTGTTATTAACCCATGAAATTAGATAATCTGCCTAGATTTATGGTCATCAGCAGTTATGTCTCTCTTATGTTGTATTGCTTTCAGTGTAAATGACATAAATACATGCACATTTTGCACACGTTGCCATTATGCAAATGTACATTTAAAACAAATTTTCTTCAACTATGCATTTCTTCAACTTTTTTATCAACTGTGCATTTTTTCAGAAAATATTTTTTTTGACTAACATTTTTTTTTCCTACCACCATATCCTAATATCTTTATTTGTCTTTTTCATCCCTTCAACTGCAGTTGTTCATTCACTCTTTCCTAACATTGGGATCAGAAGGAAGGCAACGCAAACACTGTTTTTCCACAACTTTTTTTATGACCATTTCAAGAAGGCCAGTCACAGCGTCTTTTGTCTTCAGAGCCATATTTATCATTTGATTTCTGCATAGACCTGCACATTCGCCTCTCTCGTAAACACTTCATGCGTGAATCGGTGGGCGGGGCTAAACAGGCAGTGATGTTGAAGCAGGTGTTGATCTGCGGAGGCGGTGCTTATCCACACTATTACATCATAGAGTAGAACATTCCAAAAGCTCTCATTTTGGCAAAACAAAACAAAACATTTTTTTTTTAAAAAGAACAGTTTCTAATTGAATGAATCTTTTACAGTGCTTTTTTTTTTAATGAAGTTAGCAGGTCAAATCCACCGTAAAACATTTTGCTTTCTCCTCTTACTCATCATCCTTTCCCTTCTTCTGCCTTGAAGACATTCAGAAGTTTCATGATCAATTCCCACAAAGCCTTGTGCCATGTGTCTCCGGCGGGCTTCACTCCCCTCAATCATTTGCGATGCTCCACTCCGCCCTTACGACTGAAGGTCAAAATAAACTGGATCGTTTAAAGCTGCCTGGGGATGTACACTACACTATATTGAGTTCCCTTCTCGTGCTGTGACGGCGAATAATGGAATCTACTCCAGTCCTCTATTTACTGGACTTTCCTGTGCAGTTAACCCTGTCGTAGGAGAGTTACACTCGATGATCGCATCAGTGTATCACAGACTCACGCTGACATGCTTTGACAAAACAGTCATGACGTCAACATGGTGGGTTATTTGCTTGGATGATTCCTCTGGGAGTGCATCATATCTCATGAAGAAATGCTGCTGTTGTGTCTCAGCCTCGGGACGCCTTTAATAAGTGTACATAAATGATGGAATAATTTTTACTTTAACCCTAAAAATTAGCCTTAGACCCCATTAACTTTCACCATGACTGATTGTGTTCCTGCCCTTTTTGTATTGATATATTTATTAACTTTAAACTAAATATAAATGCAAATATATAATGAAATTAATTAATACATTTTTCGAAATTGATGTTTCAAAATAGGGTGATGACAAGATTTTAGAATATATTTTGATATAAATAAAATAAATGAATGTATTTATTTTAATGTTTCAAAAATGTGAGGGCAAAATATGTAATTTTAAAATAAATACATTTATTAATATAAATATAATTTTACATGATCAATAAATTGTACAAAAAAATAAATCTATTTTGTGATGTCACAACCAGCACATATGTGAACCTATGTGAAAAAAAAACATTTTCCATGAATTGCATTGTGAATATTAAGTACATTTCCTTTTTTTCTTATGAGACAGTATTTGCTTGTTTTAAACAGACTAATGTACATCCGCAAAATTAACTGTATTGTTATTACTGTAATAACAATAACTACACAATTACGTTGTAAAATTGTCCTTCCTATATTGTGCATTTCTAGAGGAACGACTCTTCCCAGTATGCACTGTGGTATTAATAAACCATGTGAAATACTACTTTGCCAGTCCCTCCAGGATTTCCCGGGACTTTTTTTCTGATTTCTGCGGCATAAAATGACTGATTTTGCTGTGGCTTTTCTCAAAATTTGCGGTGATATTTGTGGCATTTCTTATTGTTTTGCAGTGAAAATATACAATGGACAGTGTTGGGAAGGTTACTTTAGAAATGTAATAGGTTACAGATTACAAATTACCCTACTTAAAATGTAATAAGTAGTGTAACTTTTCAATTACTTTATTAAAGTAATGTAACTGATTACATTTGATTAGTTTTTATAAATTTGTAATGTTTTCATCTGTTAATCATTTTCAAACATGTAAAGCAGGCAGGGTTAACCTTACAGTAGTACTCAACACTGATTGCTGTCAGACTTTTGAAAACCTTCATCACTTGAATTAAGATGATAATAATTTAATTTTAAAGGAGACATTGGATGCAAACTATCTTCATTTGCATATAAATGTGTCTTAGCACTGTGTGGACACAACCACCCTACAATTATAAACATGTACTCCTTTTTTTAATCCCCCAAAATCCTAAACAGTCTTAATTATCAAGCCATTTTGATTTTGGAGTGAATAACCAGCGCTCTCTCCACCTTCAATACCACAACTGAGGTGAGACCAAATGCTGTGTGTGTGCATTTGGATGGGTTAAATGCAGAGCACAAATTCCGAGTATGGGTCACCATATCTGGCCACATGTCATCTCACTTCACTTTCACTAAATTAGTTTATGTCTGGCTGACTGGTCCAGACTGCTTTCTGAATGAGGGACAATTCAAGGCAGGTTTTGTTAAAAAGTTAAAACTAAAAGATGGATCAGTAAAGTTCATGATCCAGCTGCACCTCCAGAAGAAGTAAGTCTCACACTTTATATTTTTTTATGATTATTTGCGAATCGCCTTTGCTCTTCCACAGAAGAGAGGGGCGGGGTGAGCAGAGCTCATTATCGTGTAAAGAGATATGCACCGAAATGAATCGCTGTGAACAGAGCTGTTTTTGACAAGGTAAAAAGGGTGTTGTTTTACACGACCACTTGAGACCATTTCAAGAAGTCCCTAAAGAATCATACTAACTTGTGGAAAATGGGCATTCAATGTCCCACAGCCACCACACAATCAGACTTACTTTAAAATCTGTAAGTCTGTGCACACAAATTTCTGTGCACAAAAATGTCCAAGATGGCGCCGAGCATGGCAGCCGTGTTGCGAGCTCCGAGAAAACTCTGCAGTTTTTCGTATGTTTTATTTGTTATTTTGTTGTTTTATGTGTTGGATGTTGTTAGTATAACTGTCTACGATAGACACACGCTTTTGAACATTGGTTCCTTCATCGCGCAATGCAAACCGGACTTTGAGTTCTTGAACGCCGGCGCTTTGTTTACGGACACCGCATCAGAGCCCTTTGTCTGGGCCGTACGGTCGCGACTGAGGAAACGCCGCCGAAAAAGGGGAAGGAGAGCCGGAGTCCTTGTCAGACTCAGACGCCGTCCCCTCCGACCTCCTCTCCCAAACATTTTGTTGGCTAACGTTCAGTCACTGGACAACAAACTCTGCGAATTGCGGGCGCGCATCTCATACCAACGAGAAACAAGGGACTGCTGCATTATTTGCCTCACAGAAACATGGATGCCTGCAGTGGTTCCAGACTCAGCCATCGAGCTCACGGGGTTCTCCGTGCACCGCTCGGACAGAACGAAAGAGCTCACAGGGAAAAGCAGAGGTGGGGGCGTTTGTTTCTTTATCAACAACTCGTGGTGTGATGAAAGGAATCTGCACTCTATTAAATCCTTCTGCTCCCCTGATCTGGAACTTCATATGCTTCTGTGTCGACCATTCTGGCTACCGATGGAATTTACAGCGATAATAATCACAGCTGTTTACATTCCCCCTCAAGCCAACACAGACCAGGCACCCAAGGAACTGTATGGGAATATAAGCAAGCAGGAAACCGCGTACCCAGATGGAGCGTTTATTGTTACGGGGGACTTTAACAAAGCCAACTTCAGAACAATAGCTCCAAAATACTTTCAACACATCACCATCAACACGCGTGGTGATCGTGTACTTGACCACTGCTACTCTCCTTTCTGGGATGCCTTCAAATCGCTCCCCCGCCCACCTTTCGGCAAATCGGATCATTCTTCTGTTCTGCTCCTGCCTGCTTATAGGCAGAAACTGAAACAAGAAGCACCCGACCTCAGGACAATTCAATGCTGGTCGGACCAATAGGACGCTATACTGCAGGACTGTTTTGAACACGTGGACTGGGACATGTTCTGGGCAGCATCTGATGACGACATAGAGGCGTACTCAGATTCTGTAAAGTGTTTCATCGGGAAGTGCGTAGAGGACGTGGTTCCGACAAAAACAATCCGTATCTACCCCAACCAAAAAACGTGGATTAACAGCGATGTTCGAGCAGCCTTGTCAGCGCGGACATCTGCCTTTAAATCCGGGAACTTTGACGATCGAAAACAAGACAGTTACGATCTCAGGAAATCCATCAAAGCCACCAAACGACAGTATACAAACAAAGTTGAAGAACAATTCAACACCAACAACGCAAGAAGCATGTGGCAGGACATCAATAACATCACGGATTTTAAAGGGAATAAACCAGCTACAGTGAACATTGCCGCCTCTCTACCGGACGTTTTTATGCTCGTTTCGAGGCTCACAACACCGCCCACACAGAGAGCGCTCCCGCGGCTGTTGCAGAGGAGGTGAGTGCAATCTCCATTTCTGTCGCGGATGTAACACGATCCTTCAAACGGATGAATATCCACAAGGCTGTGGGTCCTGATGGCATCCCAGGCTGTGTGCTCCGAGCATGTGCATTCCAGCTAGCAGGGCTTTTCACAGACATTTTCAACCTCTCCCTCTCTCTGTCTGTGGTTCCCTTATGCTTAAAAAAATCCACCATTGTGCCCATACCAAAGAAAAATAAAATCACATGCTTGAATGACTGGAGGCCCGTTGCTCTGACACCCATCTTCAGCAAGTGTTTTGAGAAACTCTTCAGAGACTACATCTGCTCTGTGCTGCCTGCCTCACTGGATCCGCTGCAATTTGCATATCGCAGCAACCGTTCCACAGACAATGCTATTGCCTTCACCCTGCATACTGCTCTCTCCCACCTGGAAAACAAGAATGCCTATGTGAGGATGCTGTTTGTGGACTACAGCTCCGCATTCAATACCATAGTGCCTGCCACACTGGTTGCGAAGCTCCAGACTCTAGGACTAAATAGATCTCTGTGCAGCTGGATCCTGGACTTTCTGACAGGCAGAAGTCAGGTGGTCAGAATGGGCAACAACACTTCATCTCCGCTGACCCTCAACACTGGTGCTCCGCAGGGCTGCGTTCTCAGCCCACTCCTGTACTCCCTGTACACACATGACTGTGCAGCCACACACAGCTCCAACGTCATTGTCAAATTCGCTGACGACACAACGGTGATAGGCCTGATCACTGACAACGATGAGACGGCCTACAGAGCGGAGGTGAGTACCCTGACTAAATGGTGTCAGGAGAACCACCTCTCACTCAACATCGACAAGACCAAGGAGCTGGTGGTGGATTTCAGGAGACAGAGCAGAGAACACACACCCATCACCATCGACAAGACAAGAAGTCACATCAACGCCTCTTCTTCCTGAGACGGCTGAGGAAGTTTGGAATGAGCCCCAGCATCCTCAGATCATTCTACACCTGCACTGTGGAGAGCATCCTGACCGGCTGCATCACCGCCTTGTTTGGAAACAGCACCGCTGGCAACCGCAAAGCTCTGCAAAGGGTTGTGCGAACTGCCCGCCACATTGTTGGATGTGAGCTTCCCTCCTTCCAGGATATCTACACCAGGCGGTGTATAAGGAAAGCCCGGAGGATCACCAATGACTCCAGCCACCCGTCCCACAGACTGTTCTCTCTGCTGCCCTCAGGAAGACATCTCCGCAGCATCCGATCCCGCACTAGCCGACTGAGGGATAGCTTTTTCCCTCAGGCTATCAGGCTAATGAACAGTCAGAACTAATACACCCTACAGCACACTCCCACTTTACGATATGCCACGCACTGCACTTTAACTCCACAGTTCAATCTGGACTACACGTACACACTGCACTAATACAACAATCTATCTGCTACCACTGGACACCATCCAATGCACATCCATGACATTTGCGTATCCAGCTTATGTATAATCTACTGCACTTTTGCATATTACCATGTGTGTATATATGTGTACATAATGTAGAATGTGTACATACGGTGTATAATGTGTATTGATAACTGTAAGTATGTCTAACAGTACACTGGGCCTCATTTATCAATCTAACGTAGAAATGAGCGCAGATCCGAGCGCACAAATCAATTTACGACAGAGCTCGTGTGTGATTTATGAAACATTCGTATGCCGCCAATCCCATCGTACAAAAGATCGTACGTTGATAAATGTGTCGGCTGAAAACAATCGTCATTTGAATATTACGCCCCTAAAAACACCCGGGTTTAGAAGCCTCGCCCCTAAAGTTTACGACAAGGAGAAACATAACCCGGCCAAAAAGAGGAAGTAATCTCATGAAAGAGAAATTGATCTTATTCCAAAAACACCCTTTAACCTTATAATTGCAAACAATGGCATTCATTTATTTGTATATTAAATACCAGTAAATATAACGAAAAATTTATAAATATTATAAACACTATATAGATTATTTAGTTCTCCTTAATCCACAACAAAACCTTTAAATTGAACGGTATTACAAAACAAGAATGAAAAAATTAGTAGCTATACAATTTTATATTAAACTATGAAGTAAAACACAAATTAGGCTATTGGCATTCATTATAAACAGAATAGGCTACAACGTCAAGCTAAAATGAATTAATTAAAGCGAAACTAAATGGTATTGGGCTCACGAGCCTCTCTCATTCGACATCCAAATGTTTCCATTTTTGCCATGTAACATTTGGTTGCTAAACTATTATCTATGATGTAAACAGGGCTTTGTACTTCACTTGAGTTCCGATATCCATGTAAAATATCACCCTTCACATGCGCAATAAATATTTGTTTCAGCGCCGCACGCTGATTTTACAGTGGACCTTGTAAATTGTGCAGTGTAATTTATGTTTGGTTGACTGCATTTTAGTTTGATTAATGGCTGAAATGTCAAGTTAGTAATGCTGAAATGTTGTGTGTGTGTGTGTGAGGCACCTGCGTGATCACCCCGTCAGTTAAAATAAATAAAAGTTATAGAAAACAAATAAAATGCATTAAGAGTGTCACAAAAACGAAAGTGGCCTATACTTGTCGCACTGTTTTTTATTTTTTATTTAGTTAATCTGTTAATTAAGAGAAATATATTTCGCGTAGCCCTATTTATTTTATTAATTTTATAATTTCTGTTTTTCTCGATTCACAGAAGCGCTGCAGGTGCGTGATACGACGATGTGTGATTCCCCATGGTCTGTTGTTTATGCTGCTATTTGCGCATAAAGCTAAAGCCCCGAAAGAAAGAAAGAAAAAAAAAAAAAAACGCTTTGTTTGTCGGTTTAGGAAAATAATCTAAATGAACAAAATGCTGTCATTATACAATTCTCTATGCTGCACGCAAGTTCAGGCTGACTCAAAAACTTGCGTACACGAGCTCAGACCTGACCTGAGATTTGATCGTAGCCACCGCTCACGTCCATATTGATAAATTCCAAGTTTTGCGTAGAAACGACGGTACGCCCAAATTTCGGTCGTACGTTCGTTTCGTAAATGAGGCCCACTGTGTGTACTGAGTATATGTATGTGTATATTGCACATTGTCTGTATAAGTCTGTAAGTATGTAATGGTACTGTCTATATGTTAATTGTTTCTGCACTGTATGGAGCACACTCTAAAGAATTTCACTCATCAAGGCAAATGTGCTGTGATGATGTGACAATAAAAGTGGTTTGATTTGATTTGAAATCATTCTGAGGTTAAAGATTTAAAATCATAACAAGAAATAGCTATAGCTTAATAGCTATTATACTGTTTTTTAAAATCAAATCTTTGCATAGGTATGACAGGAAACACTGGAATCTAATGATGCCTTAGAATAAAAGTTAATCTTAAAAAAATAAAGCATATACATAAACCCATATAGGAAATATGTATAAGCGTTATAGGATAAGCATGTTATAAATTTCTGAAACATTGGTGTTTCATATTTTAGAGCAGTCACTGCAATTTATGAAAGAAATCAATTAAATCTGTATGTGGGAGTGTGTGTGAAAAATAATCAGATGTAACCCCCTTTGTAATCCTTAACATTTTCATAAGTAACTGTAATTTAATTACAAAGTTTTTCTTAGTAACTAACTAATTACAATTACTTTTATTTTGTAATTAAATTACGTAATTCCGTTACATGTAAGTAGTTACTCCCCAACACTGACCATGGACAACATTCTTCTAACATTGTTATAACTTTTCTGACTTTGAGAACCATCGTAGGGCTCCAGACTAACATTTGAGGACTCCAGTGCCATTAAGTTCTACAGACGGTGGCACCAGCACCTGACAGTAAAGCACTCACCCTAATCACACATGTACATCTCGGAGATGTCTATTTGATGTCTGCATTTACATATGCAAGATGTATTTTTTAGGGTGTTTCCTCATCTGCAATACGTCTCTAAGACGTTTCCTGTCAGATGTCAAATAGACATTTATTAGAATGCATGTAAAACTGCTTCTGAGACGTTTATCAGATTACAAGGCAGATGTTTCCCAGATCTTTAGCAGATGTCTTACAGATTTACTTGTGCTGTCTGGGTAGTTGAGATGCAGATAAAATGTACTTTTATTACTGTCATTCATAATGTCTAAAAATAATTTGATAAGCTACAAGCTAATAAGCCTAAGTCTCTGCAGCCATATAGTGGTAATTTAATGTCCTTTTTATTTTATTGTTTGCTTTCCTACATTATGAAACTTTTAGTTTTATAAATGGAGGCAACCTATGAAGGATTAACAAATAATGTCATCACATTAAAAATAACTTTCAAATTTGGTAATACTTAAAGCTTTGAAGTGCTGGGAAAAGTTGTGTGAAGCATTTAAAAACACTCGAAAACATTAGACCATTTCTGTCACAAGTTGTTCCTGTAGTTATGTTAAATCCATGGTGAATGGTGGAGATTTGTGTTTATTGAACAATGTTTTTCCTGGTTTCCACATCAGTGGCGTTTGTTCTGATATCCGTAGCTTTAACAGAATTCTGCGCCAAATTTGAATGCTTCTCACAAGATTTGACAGAGATGTTATTGATTCTGCGGCGAATTCGACTACTTTCTTCACTGTATCTCCCAGCGCTGTGTATAACGGTGTCGCGTAATCGAGAGCAGCAGCCGTGGCTCCGGCCCGAGCAGATAAACCCAAACGAGTAGTGCGGATTCGTTCCGCTTTCGGTTCATTTGTCCAATGTAGCTCTTGTAAATCGGGCATGATGAGAACGCAAGGCTGTTCATTCCATTTTTCAAACTGAGAAACAACCTTTCCTGAATGCGCGTTGCGATGACGTCACGGGACGCGTCTAAGCCCAAAATCTGCGAAATGCAAAAATGCGGCAATTATGAAAATTTGCGAGCTCTTGCGAAAAATGCAGAGTTTGCGATAAATTCAGTGATCGCAGAATCGCAAAATCCTGGAGGGACTGCTTTGCTGTGAATTGCTGTAGTATTTACTGTGTTATTTACAACGGTGGTGTTGGGTTTTTGCCTCTTGGCAAGCTGAAACTTTTACTTTAGTACATTTGAAGAACACCTCCAATAATCCTATAGCATTACCGCTAAATATTGCACTCAACTGATGTTTCTATGTGAGAGTGTGTTGTGATATTACAGGATGAAATCTGATTATTTCAGTTGACCAGACAAAATTATACGACAGATGGGTGAGGGACTGCAGACAGACCTCTTGTCTTGGTTTCACAAGGGTCCTTAGAGATCCTTCATGGCAAAAGATCTGTGAAAAACACACATGGGAATATCATTTGTTTGCTTAGATGCTTGCCTTTTTTGATGACTAATTCACTGCATGCGCACACGAAATGCAATAAAAATGACACCCTTTGATCATAATAACCATGTCAAATGTTGGGCATTTTTGAAGGATCTTTGAGGCTAGATTGCTTTATAACACTATTTTGTATTTGCTAGATGTTTGTCGGTATGCCCTGTTCATTCTAACAGCAGTTTTATCACTGCAGGTCACAGACTGGCTGTGTTCTTAATCGATCTGGCCTTATCTTTTGGAAATCTAGGATGTATTGCTGTTTAAAATAAGATGTTAGTCTATCTTGACCACAAATCAGTTGTCTAGGCACTGAAAATATATTCTGGAGGAGAAAGAGGTTGTAAATTAATTACAGCAGTGCAATGCATCATATATCAGGAACAAGATAACTGATAAAACATCTAACTACGTTCAATAATATTTACAGTACATTTATGCATTCGGTAGACTGTTTTATCCAAAGCTACTTACGTAGCATTCAAGGTGTTTAATCAAAATGCATTGTCAGAATACATTTTTGCATTGCCTTTAAAATTATTTTTTTGTCGCTAACTGTTTGAGCAATATTTGGCAGAGTTTGTTTTTGCATAGCTTGTCTGCTGCATCTAAAGCAACATTTAGAAGTATTTACACTGCCATTACAATTGCATAGGTAATGCTATGAGAATACCATTTTAAAATAATATTTTTAATATAAATTTAAATAAATAAATAAATGATACTTTGCATATGAATCTAAAACTGCCAGTAGGTGGCTTAATGAGTGAGTTATTGTAAAAATCACATTTCATTTGGGAAAAGCAGTGCTTGTTCACATGATATTGGCAAACTTTATCATATAGAAATATAAGACAAAAACTCATACATAGGCATTTTTTTTCTCACCTCATATTCAATTTTGGGGTCAATTTAATGGCATACTAGGCTACATTATGTAGTGTGAACATTGATTTGTTAAAAATGCTGAGGAATAGAAAACAACTGTTTGGGAAAAACAGCAAAAAGACAATATTGTGTCTAAAATGAAACTCACAATATTAACGGCCATTCCTTTTCAAAACACTTAAAAACGTTTGTTGTAAAAAAATCACATTTGCAATCGTGTTGATAGGTTTGGGAAAAGCAGTGCAGAATGTGGTTTTGCATTGTCTTGTTGAAATATGATATTGGCAAACTTTATCATATAGAAATATAAGACAAAAACTCATACATAGGCATTTTTTTCTCACCTCATATTCAATTTTGGGGTCAATTTAATGGCATACTAGGCTACATTATGTAGTGTGAACATGTTTTGGTTTGATTTTTGCGAAGTGAGTTATATACTCAATGTCAGCTTTCATATCGTTAAAACTATTATCGTAGATGATACATATTGCACACCTCCAAAACTAAATGGCTCATTCTCATTAAAATTTTACGTTTTCACCAGAAATGGGTAATTCTCATTGAAAGCACAGTTTTTGGGTCACATTGTTGTTGCAAATGGTCGCCCCTTCTTTCTGCCCTTCCAAACACCTTGGGCCAGAATCTAATCTAACTCTAAATGGTGCCTTGCTCTTTCAGTTCTTTTGGTGTCAACACTTCTTTCCGGTTCTTAGGCTAGGATGCACTTGTCATAGTCGCAGCCCAGTCCTTGCCTCTGGTGCAAGTCATGGTTTTGTTTGGCCAAGCGAACCAGCTAAATAAAGGCTTCCCAGCATCACTTGAAAAGAGTCCTGAGCCATTAGAGTCCTCCACATCTGCGTCTTAGAGACCACAGTGTCAAGGATAAGATAGGATGAAATTAATGACTTTTATCTGAACGATGACACCAGTAATTGAAGCAGGTTAGACTTGGAGAAATTGGAATGATAGCAGTCAGACACTTGAAGCCCCCCAGGATTGGTGTCAAGATGCTCTGAGCCGATCTCATGTCTGGTTCACTGCATCCTTCTGTGCTTAACTGTCTTAACAGACAGCTAATTATCACATTGCATTAAAGAGGTTGCCAGCTTGCTCTTTTCCGGCAGTTTTTATTTTTTTTCATATTTGGTATGACTGTTGGGAGTTTCTCCCAGCTTTTCTTACACCTTATCCTAAACAGGCACAAAACATCAAGTTTCCAGTGTAAAGTAGTTTTTTGTTTGTTTGTTTTCCCCTCCTGCACTGAAAGGGACAGGGAGGGATGGAAAAAAAAAAAAAAAAGTATATATATTTTATATTCAATATATTAAAATATATTCTTATTGCAGTTGATACATGTGTTTATTACAATGAAAATGTCATACTGCATCTCATCTGAAACAAATTGCCTTTACAGTGTCACAAGCTATTTTATTTTATTTTGTACTTTATTTTATTTTAATGCTTAATGTTGACAAATGAAACCATTCATAAACGGCGCATTCAGTGGCATTTTTTTTCCTGATAACACCGCAAAGAACTTAAATTATCATTCATTCAATCATATTTGATTGTACAGATAAAAACAATGCATTCAAATCTGCAAAGGGTCTACTTGTTAATTTCTATTTCTACTAATAGTTTTTTTTTTTTTTTTTTTTCAAATGTATCTGTGAACATTAGTTAATGCACTTTGAACTAATAAAAACAATAAAATGGTATGTTATTGTTAACATATTACATAAATTGCATTATATTTCATCCCAATGTTAACAAAATGTGACCTTATTGTAAAGAGTTAACAAAAGAAAAAATAAAATAAAATCCTTTCAATCTTTAATTTTGGAAGCAAAGCAAGACACTTAAGTATGTTTTCATAAAACAAAATATAGATATATGGGTGACCACTGAACATCTAAACATGAAAATGTCACATCACAAAGATAAATTAATAAATACATACATACATACATAAATAAGTAAATAAATACAAAAGTGTTGTTTCAATATATGTAGCATGATTGTGGACCAGTGATCTATAGAATAGAAACTAAGTGCAGTCCTGGTTGTGGCTTTTTATGATTTAAAAATAATTAAATATAAATAAATAAAAACTTGTAAAAGACAAAGTTTCTTTCTAGGCGCTTCATTACCCAGGGTTGTTGAGGACTCAGTGTTATCCTGCTGCTGCGGGATACAGGATGCCTTCTTCCTTTTGCTTTGATTGTTTTCTTTCTAGGGCACTTTGATCTTGATTAAAATTGATGACATTTACAACATGCTTTTCTTGCATCCTAAACAACTTCTCCTGGCCACTCCAGCAGGCCTTGATCAACCTTGATTATGCCTTATACAGAAAACCATTTACTGGACAGCACTATATAGTCACGTATGACTTGCAATAAATCGCAATATAACCAAGTAGCTTGCTTCTATTTTAAGAGCACGTCTACTGTTTATTCGGTCATGCTCTGAAGCAGATGATGCATTTCCCAAAACACTTGAGACATGTACCTTGAAGAGCAGTTTATCTCAATACAAGCTCTTTTTGAGGCTCGGAAACATCCACAGTTTAAAGTAGCTGTAATTGATAAAATAATGTTCATACGCATTACCAGTCCTTTAATCATACACAAACGTTTCCACATTTTAAACTGCCAGTAGATCACAGAGTTTCCCTTGAGCTAATTGGTTTCATTATTTAACAGAACAGACAATGTTCAGTAAATTTATTGGCATAGAAGCAGAGTTTCAGTTATTTGGCCTGACTTTGAGAAATTGACTTTGGAAGTTATTTTAAGCGTTCCGTGTTGTTTCAAAACACCACTTGCTTAAATCAAAAACAGAAGGAATCAAAAAAGAAGGATCTTAATGCATCTTTTTTCCATGCAACATTTCATCACGCCTGACCATGGCTGTACATGCTTTAAAAAAGACTACATATTGTGTATGTGTGAAAAGAACAGCCTGTAGTTGAAGTTGTTTTAATGGAAAATCCAACCAGCATGTTCTGAACCAATGTCATTATGATTTCAAATGTTTCAGGACACAGCAAGGAGACATTTTTCAGTCTAAACTCAATAGAATTCAGAATTATAGTGTGCAAACTACTGTAAGTTGCTTTTTTCATGCACTGGTCAATTTTGAGATTTTGCTTCCATGTTATGTTTTTTTTTTTTTTTCTTCAGAGAAATCATCCAAAATACACAACATGGTTCTTTTATTACATTTCATCTATTCATCTATATTAGTTAAATCATCAAGCCTATTCACCTGATGTGTCTTGCCGTAACAGTGTTTTTGTCTTTCTGCCGGCTTGAAAACCTTGCACACTGTCCATGAACTGTCGTTGTACAGAAGAGAGTGTGAAAATGTCTTTTGTCTAATGGCAACATACGGGTGTCAAAAGTCATGAAGAGTGAGAAAATAATGTCTGAATTTTCATATTTGCCTGTACGATTCTTTTAAGTAGCCCTACACAATTAAACCAGGCCTGATTTTTGGAAGTGTTTCTGCACTTTCTAAGTATGCGACACACTCAGACCAGCGAGGCAAAGGCGACGGAGGGCAGCAGCCCATGTCCAGACACTAATGAATGGAATTGCTTGTGTAAGCCCTTTTCTGTCTATAAAGCCTTGAAAGGACACTGTGATACATTTGAAATTCCCAGAGTTATCAAAATTCAGCTCTCTACTGACCCAATCAGAGTACATGATGTGAGTTTTGCATTTCTGCTTCCTTTCAGTCGCCGGACTCTCCTACAAAATGGCCTAATGTGCAATCTTATTCTGTGGATTTTCCAAAGAGGCATAGTAGTGGATGGAAACGGAGATGAGGGGGTTATTTTCCAACTGGCCTTGTGAAAATGGGCAATTTCAAACTCATTTAGGTTTATTTATGAAACCATTTCCGAATCGGTATTTATTACAGAGGATGGCCTGAAAATGGTCCTTTTAAATATGACTAGAAAATGGGCATTTTAAAGAAGACTCGATTGGTCCAGTTACAGTTCTTCCTGGACACGGGCGATAAAATGACCTAATATCCCAACTATCGAGGAGCTATGCATGAGTGCAAATGTAATATGCAATTCAAAGATTTCTATATGGATAATGCAATTTTACATATGAATTACACTCATTTGAAGGGTCTAAAAGTAATCTGCACTGTCGAAGCTATACGTTCAAACTGTAAATTGCCCAACAGCAAGCCACCAAGGATTTATAGTTAATTTATAGTCAATCTACTCTTTTGAAAGTTGCTAACAAAAATGAGCTAACCACACTGAAGCTACTTAAGGGTGAATGATCATAATAATCACAATTACTCACACTGTTAAAAAAAGGAAAAGTACTAGTAATTTTCTGCCAGGACCTTATCCGGTAATCATTTCCATTAAGCCTAAAATGCAATGTGTGTGTGTGTGTGTGTGTGTGTGTGTGTATCTATATGCATATATTGATAATTGCTTTACACTGAATACAGAACATTTCTTCATCTTCAGGCTTGAATAGCTAAGAAAATTCTTTATTACATTGTACAGGTCCATAATTGTTCCATGGGCCATAATTGTTACATAATTCATAATTACATTGTTTTTGTAACAACTTTTAAAATATATAACTATGATGTTGTGTTATTCATTATTTAATCAGAACGGTATTGCTTTGATTCAAAAATGGGTGTGATTGAATGAAGGAATCTAGATTAGGATGATGGCATTAAACTTGAAAAATACATTTACACTACATTTATAACACCAAAAATATAACACTGACAAAAATGCAGTTCAGGTCATTGTTGCTCCGAATGAACTGATGCATAAAAAGTGAATTGCAGTTTCCAACACTATATGATACATTTTTAAATACTTTTTTTCTTTGTCCAGTTTTGTCCGGTGTTGACTTTTAATTATTTTTCCTTTATAAGGCAGTGACAAAGTTTGTTTACATTTTAGATTGATGCATATATATTTTCTTAAAAAACAAAAACAAAAAAAAACACTAGTGCTACTTATAGTTAGTTACTCCCTAGCACTGATCATCTGTTACAAAACTGAAAGGGGGTCAGAAATGGCACAGTGTCCAGTCAGAAACCATGCATGCTACAGACTTCCCAGATTATGTTATTTGGGTCTTTTTTGCTTTTTTTTTTTAACGTTCCAGTAAAGGTTACGTGCCCGCTCAACTCTTTTGTATTCTGGCCTTGTCAGTTTATCAAGCAAATAATATGTTTGTCAGGCATGAAAGCCCCCAGGTCCCCCATTGAACTTTAACCATACGTCTTTTTTTTCATTATTTTGTCATACAGGGAATTCAGTCGCCCTGAACAGTAACCATCAATCCGGCGCGTGGCTAGCTGACGCTGACTGACAGATCAGGCCAAAGAACAGCCAGAAGAGAGAATTGCTTCATCAGTTTGGCTATATTTGAGGTTTCCAATTTACATACGCTAGCTGCGAGCTTTCTGAAATGTGAAACCTGGCCAGTCTGTGGTGTTATTGGAGTAATCTAGCCAACTTCATTAAGTGTCTGACATGCCGTCATATGTGGATGAAACGTGTAAAGTCTATATGCAGTTTATATGAATTATATGAGGAGTATGGGGCTGCTTAAAGACACAAGGGCTGGGAACTCTCTATATAGTGCGATTTATATAACTGACAGCTTGCCGAAATGAATAATAACAATAGCTAAAATGCCACGGAATGTATTTCTGATGTTTGCGGTTTCAACACTTTCCTCATTACTCATGCTGTGTGAATGAATTAGCTGAACTCTGTGATTTTGTTCCAAACCGATAACAGAACGCATTATTTTAGCATTTGCTTGGCCATCTGTGTGGCCGCACTGTACACGCAGCTTTAAAGCGTTTCCATTACATACTTAATTAAGCTCCCATTACATATCCCCTAAATAATGGATCATTAACTTGTGAACTCAGCCATAGTCAGCCTGGCTTTTATTAATATGGGAGGGGCAATTAGAGTCATTCAATGAACAAAAAAAAAAAAAACATTCTATTAGTTTGACTTTCAGGTTTGTGAAAACCCATAAGGAACATGCATTAACCAGCACTCAAAATTAATGAGTCAAAGAAGTATGTGACCATTAACTTTAACAAACTTCAAGAAGCTTAAGAAAAAGCTGTTGGTGTATATTGATTTAAACTTAATGTAAAAAATTAATGTGAGCTGAAAAATTGTAGTAGCGTGTAATAAGTGATGTGATCTCATAAGTTTTAAGGAAGAGCTCATTTAGTTTACACGTTTGAACAAATCTTATGAAGAAATATGTGGGTGATAATTCAGTTGTTCAAATAAATTATATATGCTCTCCATTTATTTATTGCTCACCACTGCACTTTAAAATACTGTAAAAAAATACTATATAAACAGCAACAATGTGAAAATAAAATAGAATTTAAATTAAGTTTTCTATTTTAATATATTGTAAAATGTAACTTATTCCTGTGATCAAAGCTGAATTTTCAGCATCATTACTCCAGTCTTCAGTGTCACATGATCCTTCAGAAATCATTCTAATATGCTGATTTGCTGCTCAAGAAACATTTCTCATTATTATCAGTGTATCATTAAATAAATAAATATAAAAAAAAGATTCAATTCAAGATGTGATGAGTATAAAGTTCAAAATTGTAAATGTTTTAAAGTGTTTTTTAAAGGTAAACATTTTTCCTATCACTTTTTTATAAATTTAATGCATCATATATTCAAATGTTTAAGCAAAATGACTTTTCCAGGTTCAATTATTCTGCATTATGACATTTTTGAGTCTGAACATTAATGCTGTCGACATTGATGACAGCTTCATTTTCAGTGTATTGCATCATATGGCTTCATATTTTTTTTTTTGGAATACTTTTGTGTAGTCATATGGACTAATTTGTGTTTGCATTGTGCTAACTACTTTTTTTTTCGGCAGCATAATAGCCAAGCCATTTCCAAACAGTTTAGCTAAGCTACTTTTAGCAACAATTAGCGTAGCATGATAAATTATCCAATGTAAAGATGTATGTCTTATTGTATTATGTAATCTGCACGATTTCTGTGATTATTACCCAGAAGGTTTGCCTGGCATATGTAGCGTTGGAAACTCTGGTTTCATTTATGTAAATTGACGTGTTCAATGTTTAATAATGTTAAGATGTTGTTTGTAGCACTTGACAGCTATGGTCACAGTGTGGAAAAGAGCTGCATTGAAATTTCTTCTTTTGCGTTCCACCTGAAAATAAATAAATAAATAAAGATCAATTTTGTAATGTTTGTGTGAATGGCTCCTTTAACCACTGTGTCATCCCACTCTATATGAGAGAAAACAGTGACTTATGAGCTGAAGTATTATCAGAGTACATGAGAGTGGACGTGATGAATCATGCGTCAGCACACAGATGTGATCAAGTACGGCAGGGAGGCGACGTCAGTGATAAAGCTGCACGCTCAGTTTGAACACATTTGTCCAGACAGCTGAGAAATAGAAATGCACAACAGACTGGTAAATGCTGCGCCACGAACACAGAAACATCAACAGCACATCATCTGTGGTTTGATCAGCCTTACCGTGTGTAGTGTCAGGTGCGTTCATTCTGTAGCTTGATACAATCTGCTTCAAAGCACATATTGGAATTATCACTGCTGTCAGACGTGTTGGGAAATTGATGTGTATGTTGATGTTCATAAGATGGCAGTGCTATCATATCTGTTCATGTAGATAGCTGGATCTTATCAGGATATATAAGCCAGGCTACCAGACCTGTGCTCAATATTTATTTCTCATTGTGTTTGAATGTATATCTAACAGTCTGTTCTCAAAAAATATTATAGGAAGATACTGAGTGAGGCATTCACTTGCATTGCTTTATGGGGGATTTATTGTGGAGAACATCTCAAGAAACACAAGTTCCTCTAAGCAGTAAGTGAAAAGGTATATGTAGCAATTTTGTCAAGGAACTAACTAAAAGTAGTGACATTACTAATGTATCTACTTTTTTCAGCAGCGTGACAATAGCAGAGCCATTTTTAAACAGTGTAATTAGGCTACTTTTCATAACAATTAGCGGTATAGCATGATTTAAAAAAAAAAATAGCATTTTAGGTCTAATTATATTGTGTAATCTGTTTGGTTATTCCTTAGAATGTTTGTCTGACATATAGTGTTGTAAAAGATTAATTAAAGAACAGTTCATGTTCACTATTATTATTATTATTATTATTAATGTTGTTGTTGTTGTAACACTTGAAGCTTTTATGTATAATGCATTGCATAGATTTTCATAATTTACATTATATCCTTTCATAAATAATTGTAACCAAAGTTCAAATGCATTATAAAATGAGAAGATTCCTTGAAATTTGTTATTTGTTGTCTGTTAATGCATTGTGTGGCAATGAATAGATAAGTATTATTATGTAGCATAATGGTTAATATTCTTAAGATCATTCAATGTATTATAAGGTGCGTTACAAAACAGAATTAATACTTTTACAATGCATTCTATATACAATTGTTTTAAGTAAAGTGTTACCATCATTATTTTCCCAAATGATTGTAAATTCCACAGCTCGTGTAATGACACACAAAACTTTTAATTATTAAGGATATACTGTATAATTACAAGATGATATTATGTGTGTGATTTGCAACTTTCTCAAGATCCTGGCCCATGTCTGCAGTATACAATATATGCTAGATGTTGTACAGCAGGTCCAATCCTGTTAATTAGCAAATTAACTTTGTAAAATGGTTTCGTTGGGATGTTTACACCACAGAAAATTCCAAGATGCTGAAACTGAAAGTATTTTATTAAATGCAGTTTTGATTGACTTTATCAATGCTGCCAAATACAACAAGGCAAAACCTTTTGGAGATTATAGTCCGCTTGTCTTCTCATTGAATTCATTATCTAGACATTTGTCATTTATTGTGAACGGGTAGTAGAAAAAAAAGTTAATTATTTATTTTATTAAAGGAAGCCGGACTGTTTTTTTTTTCTTCTTCTTCTTCTTCTCTTCAGCAAGCTTGAGGGCGGAGAATGCATTCTAGACACACACCGCATGCAATTCCCAGAGACACCCAAAGAGAGGAAAATAGCATAAATTACAACGTCCCTGGAAACCTGTGGGATAAGTAGTGTTATTTATTTATTTGTTTTCTATACTAGAAATCATTCTGTTTGATCCGTGTTCCTCTCACCCAGCACTCCCTCTTCTGAGAGCTGTAATAGTTTCCCATGTTCCAGTTAAATTTGGCCTTTTGTTTCAGACAAATTGGCTGGATTCATTTCGCAAGCAAAACCCAACGCTGGAACCATTAACGCTCCAAAGAACCTGGACTTGGAGTGTCATTAGTCACTGAAGAAATGCTTAATCATTCCTCCCGCTGTTATTGATTTGCCATTAGATGGTGACTATTTAAAGCAGACCTTGTTCAGGAATCTAAGAGTTACCAAACAATGTCTCTTAATCACAAAAGTCAGCTGAACAACCTTGAGGATCGGTGTCTCAAAGAGTCTGCTTGCTACCCTTGGGGAAAACACTTTGGTGGAGGTGGAGATTTGATTCATTGGGAAAACATAATGGTGTCCGCTTCCTTCTTTTCTACACGTTTGGTGCCATTTGTAAGAGCCAATAAACATTGTGTATGATCAAAACGGGTACAAAACTGCTAGGTTATTTACTAATGAATTCATTTGTATTAATTTGTATTATTTGTAATGTACTGATTTGTATTATTTGTAATGTACTGGAACTTTTTTTTTAATTTCTACTAATTAAACAAATGTTACATTAAATACATTTACAATGTTACATTACATAATGATTCAAATGCAAATACATGCTGTAGAATGATTTCTGAAGGATCGTGTGCCACTGAAGACTACAGTAATGATGCTGAAAATTTGGCTTTGATAACAGGAATAAATTACATTTTAAAATGCATTGAAACAGAAAACAGTTATTTTACACAACAATATTTCATTATGTGATTCTTTACTGTATTTTTGATTAAATAAATGCACATTTGGTATGCATAAGAGACACCCACAAACATCAAATGGTATTGTATTAATCAGAAATACTGACAAACCAAACAATCACTTTGATTATCAATTTACAAAACATAATGGTTTAATTTTTTTAAGCTCTGGCTACATGGCAGGGTTGACAACTGATGGTTTTGACATGAAATCAATTTTGCATATCATACATACAGTATATTGAATGTAGCAGTCGTTTTGCTTTTCTGCTGTGTGTAGCCACTGATGAAACCTTCTTATGATGATCTGAAAACGCAAACTATTTTTGGATAATTTGGGTGATGTAGATGACATTTCATGTTTCAAAATGTGTAAGCACAACATTACCTAAATGTACAAAAAACAACTCCCCAGAGCCTGTGTGACAGTGTTGAACTCATAGTTGAGTCAGGGGTGATTCAAGGTTTTCAGTTTTTGGGGCCTCAATCACCTCAGAGGAATATTCCTTGCCTTAAGTGCAAGAGGTCACAAGTCTTTCTTTCTTTCTTTCTTTAGCATTTGTTTATTTTTTATCAATTATGTGTAGCATAATTTGGTTGCATTTATTCTGTGATTTCACAAATGGTTGTTTATAAAAGAGACTTGCTTGCTTGTTTTTGTTTTTCATTGAATAAGTAATACTACCTTTAAATATGCATATTTATAGTTTTTTGTTTATTTTGTGAATATAGGTGGGTGCACCTAGTGTTGAAATAAATTTATTTATTTAATAGACATTTTTTTTCACAACAATTTAAAAATGAAAACTGTGTTAAGTTGATTTAGTTTTTAGTCTAAGTAAGATGGATGTGTTTGTTAATCTGTTATTTTGACCTTTATATGATTATACACATTAAATATTTATCTGTTTGCATTCATACAACTTAATGTTCAAATAATGTCTCATCAAATCATTATTTCAGTTGTATTACATTATTTCTTAAATTCTTAAAATGAATTACTTTATTGCATTTAAACAAGCCGTCAAACTAGGCATTTCAAAGATGCGGACAGTGGAGGAGTTCAGTTCAGTCCGACCCGCGGGAAGGAAAACAAATTAAAAGTAAAATATGCAAAAAATGTCCTTTTATTATATCAGAATAATATTTTCATGATATTCTAATTTTAGCTACAGCAGTGCAGATAAACTGTGATATGTTGTGTTGTGTTGTAGCTCGCAGTGCCAGAATCGTTCTTTTAATTACACAGAAATCCATGCTTTTCATCTGAAACTGGATCTGTGAGTGACACAGCCATCAGAAACACACTTAATTTTCTGACTTTGAAGTTTGTATGAGTTGCTCACAGCAATAATGACCACATGGACAGGTACAAGGAAGAAAAAAAAAGCAATAAGAGGAAGTGAATTTCACTTTTGGACAATGCATTTCCAAGCCTTCAATACATTTTAATACATTAATATTTATTTTATATTGTTGCAGGTTAGCTAAGAATAAGATTTGATTGATTGATTGATTGATTGATTGATTGATTGATTTGATTCATTCATTCAGTCACTGATTGATTGATTGATTGATTGATTGGATTCATTCATTCACTGATTGATTGATTGATTGATTGATTGATTGATGATTGATTGATTGATTGATTGGATTCATTCATTCACTGATTGATTGATTGATTGATTGATTGATTGGATTCATTCATTCACTGATTGATTGATTGATTGATTGATTGATTGATTGATTGATTAGATTAATTCATTCATTCGTACATTCATTCATTCACTGGTTGGTTGGTTGGTTGGTTGATTGATTGATTGGATCCATTCATTCATTAATGTTTGTGTTCAGATTTGGATCACTTATTAAAAAGACTGAAGTTCTCGTAATTACAACTTTATATGTCACAATATAATAATGCAAGTTTATAATTCATAATATCTAATAATTATTATATATCTAATAGTATAGCTTTTTATATTTACAATTACATCTTATTTCTTATAATTAGGTCTTTATATCTCAAAAAGTTTAAACTTCATTTCTCATAGTTGTCTTATATTTTATTTAAATATTCAAACTTAAGTATGTAAACTTGATCTCACTGTTTTTGTTCATTCATACATTCATTCGTTGTGAGACTGAAGCCATCTTACATAGGTGTTTTTAGGGGTATGTAATAATGTCATAATTGTGTAAAATGGAAAATGAAAAGGTGCATTTGTTGTAGGCTACATTTGAACATTCTAGAGATCATCTCTGATTAAATAGCCTATAAAGTTTAAAGTTATTTTAAAAACAGATGGCAAGCAAAATGATTTGCTTTGTTCCATGTACAACTGTATCAGGAATCATGAAAACATGTTATTGAATAGCAAAGTCAAATTGCACACTTTCCCTGCAGATCAGCATTAGTCTTGTACTATTCCTGGTTGTTTATTTGCAGGAGACCGTGTTACAATTGCATATTAGCAAACTGCCATTAGGTGAAACAAGTGAAAGCTATCTGAAAGCCAAGCAACATATCAATATCTAGACACAGCCCAGCGGGCCAACATATTGACAGGCAGTTTTCCAAGCTTCTGGTTAATGGGTTGCCTTTCCACATACAGATTTGAATCGAGACAGATTTAGGTAAGACAATGACAGACTTTTCATTTCTAGGTTGCCTGTGGTGCATGTCAACTGCATGCGGTGCAAATTATCAATTCTAAGTGATGATTATTGTCCAACAGCCCCGAGCTGCTTCAAAGTTGCCACTGAGTCCCACGGACTAAATGACACAGTTAGAGAATTCTAAATTAATATTTGTCCTTAAGCGCAACTGTAGTTTCTGCTTTGTTTTCAGAGTTTGTCTTTTGAAATACCTTGTGCTTGTTGCTTCTGCAAACTCTGACCAGAGAGAGACAACGTCGAGTTACTAAAGCATCGTCTACAAAACAGACCAACGTGACACAATTTAAATTAGTTACTATACACTACCATTCAAAATCTGGGATAATTATGATTCTCGATTGCATAAAATCAGCATATTAGAATGATTTTTGAAGGATCATGAGACACTGGAGACTGAAGTAATAATGCTGAAAATTCATCATTGCATCATAGGAATAAATTGCATTTTAATATATATTCACATTGAAAAAAATATTATTTTAAATTGACATAATACATATTTCCAAATTTTTAATGTATTTTTATTCAAATAAATGTAGCCTTAGTCAAAAATTTGTCAGACATGATCACTAGATATGAAAGGCGATATGATAAAAATCCTCACTATACATATATATATATATATATATATATATATATATTATTATTTTTTTTTTTATTATTATTTTTTTTTTCTGTATTTAATTATTAAATTCCACATATAATTTGCAAGTGCAGCTTTAACTGGAAGAAAACCAAAATCTAATTCCTAAAATGTCTTTGTACACTTAGCATATTACATAATCGCTATCTACATGTACATCAGTCAGGACCAGCGGTTTGTTTCTCACCTCAATCATCTTAACAACTAACATTTATTGTATGTTTTGGCTGTTCTGCGCCGCTATGCCCTGACGTCTGATAGCACAAATGAATGAATATTCATTACGGTTTGCTATTAATCACAACAACGATCTGTCCTTGAACGCCGCAGAGAGATGAGTTATCGGTTCTGTTTGAGGACGACGTAAGAGCATTACTAAATGCCCGGTGTTGAACTGCAATGGATCCCTGTGGCATTTGAATCACCAAAAAAAAAATAATAATAAAAGCATGTTTGGGACAAACATGATAAGGACACTAGAGGAAGACGTGTGGTTTCTGAAGGGAATAATGAATGACTGGCTTAATGTGTTTTACTTAAGCAATCAAACGTTCAGAAGCAGAGGCAGCTCATTCATAAAACATTTTTATTCAAGCCCTGTAAATACTGAAGGGTCAGGACTCTATTACCTGTGCTCATTTGACAGGTAATTAATCTCATATGCTGTGGAAATGTTTATATATATACTGTATTTTTCAATAAAAAAGCATTAATTGAGAGGAAAATGTTTTAATCATCCTGAAATCAGAAATTATATTATATTATATTATATTATCTTTCCACTTGCTGTTTATTTTAATTTATTTTTACCAGTTTTACAGTCTGTTATTGCATCTTTTATTTTTTTTATTTTTTTTGGTACTGAATTCAATGTTTAGTATATTTCTATATTGATTACAGTTTTTATTCCCCATTAACTACTGTATAAGTCATTTGTAGTTTGATTTCCTCATTGGCTTAGCCAGTGGAATGAGCTTGTCCTGGGATCTGTTTGTTGACCAGTGTTAGTGTTTGGAAAATATGCTTGAAAAAAATATATTTGTAAAATATTTGGTGACGTCTGTACTCTGACTTTGTAGTTTGACAGCATAATTGTAAGCTATTTAAAGCAACACAGCTCCGCCTTCAAACATGATTCATCCAATCAGAATCCGTAAGTATCTGTTTCATAAGTTGTATTTAGTTACAGTTTTGACTTGTAGTACCATTTTAAAACATAATTGAATTAAATTACAATAAACTGTACTCTACTGGTAAAATATAATTATTCCTTTATTCTTCAATATCATCACAATTTTATTAGTACCACATAGTTTGGTCTTATTTTACAATTTGTACCCAAGCTGCCAGCTGGCAGTAACCCACACAATAAATTAGAAACACTTTCTTGTGAATCGTTTAAATAAAGCAAAGAGTCTGCCAACAGAATAAATGAACATGTAAATGCAAATGTAAAGCAATTTAAGCTACAGAATACTGAGCATACTTGCAATCCCTATAATGCTGACGTCAGGTCCTCCTGGGACGTACTTACAATGTGATGAAGAGATTTTGGATGGGGAAATAATGGACACATTGGGTCATCTTGTATTTATTTCTCTCTATTTCACCTGCCAACAGAGACTGGGAGCTGTTTAGCAGTGAAAAAATAAAACTAAATATAAAGAACATATATATTAGACAAACTGGTGTTTTGTGTGTGTGCTGGTAGAGAATGATGGGATATGTATTTTTTCAAACAAACCTGTTACCTCTAAACTGGCAAAATTAGATTATTATTATTATTATTATTATTTATTTATTTATATACCATTTTATACCATTTTAAACCATTAACTGAAATAAAATATTAAAAGGTATCTCTTTATTAGTATTCGCTATATCTATATTTGTTTATTAACTTTAGATAAATGCATTAGCTAACATGAACTATGAATAACAATGAATAATACTTTAAATACGTATTAATCTTATTTAATGTTAATTTTAACATTTAGTAATGCATTATTAAAATCAAGCATTGTACTGTATATGTCAGTATTTTTTTAATGGACCTTAGCTAATATGAACTAACAATGTTTTTTATTAAATATCATTAAAAATGATTTAAAAAATACATATATATATATATATATATATATATAATGATTATTATTATTATTATTATTGCTATTATTATTATTATTATTATTTTTCAACTAATTGCCAACATTTCCAGTTTTTATTTGGTTTAATTTGAAGTACTAAAATAACCAAAACTAATGAAACCTAAAATTAAAAGCTATACACACACACACACACACACACACACACACACACACACACAAAATTAAAATAAATAGATAAAAAAAAAACTAATCAGAATTACTAAAACATTAATGACACTAAAAGAACCATCTTTTAGCATTCTGTTAGCTTGGAACCCTGAGAACACTCAATTTGAAACCGGCCATCAAAAATAGACACAAAATTCATGCAAAATAAGCCAAAATTCACAATTATATAAATTCCGACCCAGATCAGTTTGCACCTGGCATTGTTTTTGATTTGACACACCCCAACTCAGAGTTCCCTCTGCTTATTCTGATACTGTGACGTACACGTGTGCACATCACGTAATTACGCTTGTCCCGGCCTGACTTAGAGGCAGCATAAGACCAATGTTAATCACAGCCTCTTTCAATTAAGAGTACGGCTGAACTCTAGAGTCAGAATGAAACGAGGTGCATGTCGTAACTAATTTGACTTTGTGAGTTCATCTGAGAAGATGCCTTCGCATCTTATGAGGCAAGGGTTATCAATGATGAGCTTTACTGCCGCTCTAGTTGAGGTTTATTAGAGATAATGGCAGTGCTGACGATGACTCAAGCTAGCTCAAGCTAATTATTGATACTCTAAAAGATGAAAAGTGACCACAAGGTCACTCTGGAACATTTCTGTGAAAATACCAAAGAACAGCTAGGGGGAATGTTTTGACACAGACCAAAGCGTTCGGATATCAGCTCTTTAATACATGCACGAGCTGTCACAGCCTTGATTAGATCCTTGCAACTTTCAGACTGACGTGAAGGAGCAGAGATTTTGGGGAAACTGTGTTTGACTTTGGTGAGAACTCACTGAGCTCCAGCAGTAACGTCGGCTTATGATCAAGTTTGAATGAGCACGCTCTCAGCAGATGAATGCATGATACATCTGCATCGGTTAGCTCTGGGCCCAATTAACCACCAGAAACTTGTTCTTTTCTTTTCTTATAAACATTTTTTTACAAATTATTTTTCAGCAAGTAATCATTGAAATGATTGGTGCCTTCACAAATTAATAATAACAATAATAATAATACTAATTATTATTATTATTATTATTATTATTATGACTGAGTCTGTTTTTTCCCCAAGGTTTTTTCTCCATTCTGTCACCGATGGAGTTTTGGTTCCTTGCCACGGTCTCCTCTGGCTTGATTAGTTGGGGACACTTCATTTCCAGCGATATCGTCGACTTGATTGCACAGATACTATTTAAACTGAACTGAGCTGGATGATGACATCACTGAATTCAATGATGAACTGCCTTTAACTGAAAATCGAGTGTTTACTATTGACCGTTTGCATTATTGACACACTATTTTCCTATTTAAAACTGTAGCTGCTTTGACACAATATTGTTAAAAGCGCTATATAAATAAGGTGACTTGACTTGACTTGACTTGACTCAACAAATTCAACATTTATTGTGCAAAAATTAATTATTTATTTGTTTATTTATTTATTTATATTTAAGTACAATGCATTTTTTTTTTTTTTTCAATTATTCAATTTAATTATTTTCATGAATGAATGAATGAATGAAGTTAGGTAGGAGGTTTTAAACAGGATATTAAATGAATATTATGCAAAATTGCTCTTTCTAAAGATTGAGTATGTGTATTGGATTCATCCGCTCTATGAATCTCAGAGTGGACATTGGTAGCAGTGTGTGATTGATAGATGTTTAGGTGTGATATAACTGTTGATGTCCTCGGTGAATGAATCATGTCAGAATGCCCCTTTATTTACTCACTCACTACAATGGCTTTCCTGCTTTGTACAGAACCAAATGACCTCAAAATAACACAGTTGCTCATTAGCAATCATGAATCATGTAGGGAAGCTTTCATGTTTGTTTCTAATTTACTGGAATGAAAAATATAATATATATTTATCATAAAACTTGTAACGCTTCAAAGTGTTGTTCTTGTTCTGCAGAACCTTTTGAACTCTGTATCTTAAACGAATATGCTTGTTGTAATTAAGTATGAAATGGTATAGAACATAGAGAAATATGCTCTGGTATTAAACCGTGAATAATAATAATAATAATAATCATTATTATTATTTAAAAACATTTATACATTTTATATATAAATATAAAAAATATATATTTATTAATTTATTTATTTAGATTATACAGTGGCTTCAAAATTAATGACTGTCTATAATTTATTTTGTAAAAATAAAAGGTCTCCAAGTAATATTAACCATTTTACTTCTAAATCCCAAAATGCTATTCTAAAAACTTTGAAAATCACAAGGGAACTCATGGTGAATTAGTCTTCTGGGATGGCCTACAAATTGTCATCATATTTAATTAAATGTTATGTTATATAAAGAATAGATTTGAAGCAAAAACATGCTTAAGTGTCGTTCATGATGACAAACACAGTTGATTGACACATGCTGCAAATGTGCATTGACTCGTGATACTCCGGGCTGCTCTTCTCAATGTTTTCATCAAACATAGCAGGAAGTTCTGGAATATTCACACCAACGTAACTCACAACTGTCGAGATGCATTAGTGTAATTTCCTTCATTATGGATGTCAAAACGAGAGCTACTGTATTCCACTGGTTTAGCTGTACAGTGAACGAGCCTGACTTCATCCAATCTTCTCCCGTCAGTACTTTTTTTTTTTTAATTCTCCTCTCTAGCTAGACCTGGGTCACTGGCAATTTACCCAGCATTGTGGTCTCTCATAATGCTGTAGTTATTTGTGGAAGCCAAACAAAGCAATGATCAATTATTTGGATTGACTGGAAGGGGCAGCTTCTTGGGATTCGACACGCTCTCACAAGGATGCATCACTTTTATCCAGCACCATCAAAATGTCAGTCTCATTTTGAAGGATTCCTCTGGTAAAATTTAGTGATAGTGATTTGTCATTTACACAGCATTCACACGTCTTTTTTTATTTTATAAATCTCTTATATTGTCTGCCAAAACTTTTATTTACTTGAATATACTTTAAAATGTAATTTATATTATATGTTATTTTCAGCATTGCTACCTCAGTCTTCAGTCACACGATCCTTCAGAAATCATTCTAAAATGCTACATTTGCTCCTCAAGAAACATTTCTTATTATTATCAATGTTAAAGTGATGATCTGATTATTTGAATACAAAAGAAAAAAAGTTATTTATTTTATTGTATTTTATTTAGTAATAATAGTAGTAGTAGTAGTAGTATAATTAGTATTATGTAATATTCCGCTTGTCTTTACTGACACTTTTGATCAATTTACTGCATTCTTGATGAATAAAAGTTGGGCGAAAAAATGATATTCACATACTGTTGTTGAAGCCTCTCCTGTGTGTTTTGAGTCACATGTGATAACACACAAAGATATCATATTTGACTATATAGCATGCAATTCGTATGAATTACTTTTTATAGTGCTTTTTGGTTTTGTTCCTAGAATTTGACATACCAGATACAATGTTGTTGTATGTAGCTGTGTGAAGGTTTTTTCACCAAAAGATGTGAGTAAATAATGAAACAATCTTTATTTTGGTCAGCTATGTCTTTTAAATATGAATTGGTGCAGTGCATTAAGTGTTTTTGTAAAGTTGTAAATAACAAATAGGGGTTTGCACTGAAATACCATGACTGTTTAGTGAATTCATCCATCAGAGATGAAAATACCACAACATTGTACACTACATTTGCTTTCAAACAAATCCATCCGCAGTCAGCCACTCATCTCTCTCTTAAAGCTGGTGTTTAGGAGATGTTTTCCTTTTAAGAACTTATTTTAGTGGACAAAAGGCAAAGAAACAGTTTAAATTCACTGGCCTCTGCCTGAGTTTCACTTTGAACTGGAGGTTTGCAGTAGTTTCTGCTTCTTTCAAAGATAATTGAGTGGCCGGAGCCTCCCGCCGCGTGCTTCCAAATCTGTGATGTGTGTGTGTGTGTGTGTTTCCCCTGTCAGGGTGATTTCTCTGAGGTTTGATGGGGTCTGTGCTGTTCTCTAGCATAAGCAGGGGAGCCAGGCCTTTTTTTTTTCAGAATTTGTTTCTCTTCACATCAATTCATTTCAGGGCCCTGGACGGCTGTCGTATTGCAAACATATTCAGATTTCAATTCAGCCTTGGCAATTTTCCTCTTGGGAAAACATCAGAATTGAAATGGACATGTTTTTTTGTTTTTTTTTCCTCCAGAGCTATGCATTCTCATATAAGTGGAGGAGGATGTTTTGCACATCCAGGAGCCTTGAATGCAGAATTATATTGTAACGTGTCCGCCACATGAATGTATATTGCACAGCAATGTATTATAAAGCGCTAACCGCTTGATCTTTTTTTTCATATTGACAATATGTAAGTGCAACAGGTTAGAATGAATGCCGCCTGTTTTCTGCTGGCAACAGTTAAAATAATTACAGTGTTTGTAGTGTTTGAAAAGGAACGAGTATGAAAGCAACTCTCTCTAAAGCCAAGTACACTGTAAATCACTTATCTTGCTCTTTCCCTCAAGCCTTGGCAAACAAAATAACATTTTATTCGTCCATCCATCAGCTGCTTCCTAAATTGAATTACTGAGGTAAAGCACAGACTGTTAAGAAGTCACTTTGTCTATTATGTTTTTGCATGACTGGACTTACATAGTAATGGATCATTGTCTCAAAGTGACACCATATGAGTCTGTTATAATGTTGTTTTATCTAAATTATACAATAATAATAATAATAATAATTCATTACATTTATATAGCGCTTTTCTGATTTTCTAAGCACTCAAAGCCCGCTACATTGTGAGGGGGGGTCTCCTCATCCACCAACAGTGTGCAGCATCCACCTGGATGATGCGACGGCAGCCATAGTGCGCCAGAACGCTCACCACACACCAGCTTATTGGTGGAGAGGAGACAGAGTGATGAAGCCAATCAGTATATGGGGATGATTAGGAGGCCATGATGGTCAGAGGGCAATGGGCAAATTTGGCCAGGATGCCGAGGTCACACCTCTCACTGTACAAGCACTGTAACACCTGAAATGTACTCTACGCAAGCACTCAAGCACAAACACGAATGCCTGTTACAAGCACGCTCCTGTTGTGAAGACATAAAGTGTGTTCTTATGTTAAAAAAAAAAAAAAGCACACAACTGCCACTGGTGTGGTACCCTTTCAAAAGGTGCTAATTACTTTTACTGTGAAGTGAAGTGGCCAAGTAGGCTATGGTGTCCCATACTTGGAATTTGTGCTCTGCATTTAAACCCTCCAAGTGTGCACACACAGTAGTGAGTAGTGAACAAACACACACCCAGAGCGGTGGGCAGCCATTTTTGCTGCAGCGCCTGTGGGAGCAATGGGTGGGTATTGAAGGTAAAAGTGAGCACTGTACATTCACTCCCCCCAACATAGGCTCATCAGAAATACATGCCTCTATATATCTATATCTATATATATACCTGTATATATATGTATACATTTCTGCAAAACTGAAAATATATATATATGCATGAATCACTGCAGTTTTTAGTTGAAATTAACACTAGAGGCAGTAAAACTCCAACAACACATATGATTTACAGGTACAGAGTTTTGACTAATAAAGCCTAATTTTCACATAATTACTTGCAGAATATCATTTTATGACTTCAAAACCATTTTAACATCCATCGCGATTTTAAAACTAACACTTTTGAACATTGTCATTACTAGGGATATGCCGGTATCACATTTTGCGATTAATTGCTAATGATTTTATCACCGTATACGGTAACATCACGATATTGAAATTTAGTTGCAAAAAAGTGTTGTCATAATACAGTATAACAGGTTTAATAACGTTTTTCTTATAACAAAAATAACTGAACATTTAAATACAATAAAGCAATACACACACACAAAAAAACAATACACAGATTAAAGTGCAAAAGAATTATAAAGACCAATAGGTATCACTTTACATTAAGATCTCATTAGTTAACCTTAGTTAATGCATTAACATTCACAATGAGCAATACCTACATTTGCTACGGACGTTATTCATCTTTGTTAAAAAATACAACTCTTAGTTCATGTTAGCTCATTAAATACCTGCTGCAACTTTTTTTTGTTAACAATTGTTTATTGAATTTTCTTCTGGGAACAGTAGTATAAAACAAAAAGCAGCTGTGCAAATTTAGAACCCACCCCTGGTAGACTTCAAAAATAAATAAATTAATAAATTAATTAATTAATTAATTAATATTATTAGATAAATTAACTGCTGCAACTTTTGATTTTAACAACATGTTATTAAATATTGGAATTACCTAAGATTAATGAATGTTTAGAAGAATTTTCCATTGGCAGTTTATGTTAACTAATGAATTAACTAATGTTAAGTAATGAAGCCCTAATGTAAAGTGTGACAGAACAATAACGAATCAAAACACTTTCAAACAATATCTAGGGCATGTTGTAGTCCAGATTAAGATGTAAAAAAAAAGTTTGAAAATAAATAGCCTATTAAGTCTAAATATCTAAGTATTTGGCGCTGTGATGAACACCATAGCGAATACAAAATCTGAATGCTATTAAATCATTTAAATACATTTCAGAACAAGTGTGCCGCACAAGTCTTGATAAAGGAAGCCAGCACGTTTCGATTAGCCTACCCCCAGGTGACTGGTTGGAGTATAGGTCATAAACCCCGCCCTCTTAATGTAATCTAATGGGACGTGAGACAAACTAAATAATCAAATAACACTTCAAATAATTTTTTTCCAAAGACGTTTTCTGTACGTTTTTAGGTAGTTCTTAACATGCTGATGTATGTTCAAGTGTTAATTTTTCTAATAAGTTTGCTTTTAATTAGTTATTTGATGCTATAAAAATGGGGTGTGGTGTCATGATTGTGAGCTTGCGATTTGGGAGTTTGGGCGGGACTTTGATTTTGCAGCTACACCTCACAATCACTACTGCGCAGATTCTGACTCCAAATAAATCTCTTCTGCACAGACTCGGGCTCCAAATGACGTAATTTTCACAAGATTACAGTGGCCATACTGAGAACTAGTGATGGGAAGTCCGGTTCTTTTCCGTAAACCAGTTCTTTCGGACAGTTCGTTTCAATGAACCGGTTCAAAAAACCGGTTCATCGGTTCTTTTACGCCCTAACATACACTGCCAACTTAAAATTTTAAGGCAACCAGCTTTTGCAGATTTTTGAGTTTTCTCAACTAATTGTTTTAAATTTATACAACAAAAAGTTGAGAAATTTCCTAAAAAATAAGTTGAGAAAACTCAAAAATCTGCTGAAGCTGGTTTCCTTAAAATTTTAAGTTGGCTCAAAGTTTTTTTTTTTTTTACAGTGTAATGACGTCATTCGCGATGACGTAATGATATAATCTATCGTCCCAGGCTGGGATGAAAATACACATTCAAATATAGAAAGTCAGTAATCATAACTTCAGTCAGTTAAAACATCATAATCATGATCTTTAAATTTAACAATTAAGTTTTGCAAGCACCCAAATACAGGTACAGGCAGTGATGTGCATATACGAGGATTTAAGTCTTGAAGATATAAACTGAAGTAAAAGTGACATACGACCAAGTATGGTGACCCATACTCGGAATTTGTGCTCTGCATTTGACCCATCCAAAGTGCACACACACAGCAGTGAACACACACACACCGTGAACACACACCCGGAGCAGTGGCCAGCCATTTATGCTGCGGCGCCCGGGGAGCAGTTGGGAGTTTGGTGCCTTGCTCAAGGGCACCTTAGTCGTGGTATTGAGGATGGAGAGAGCGCTGTACATTCACTACCCCACCTACAATTCCTGCCAGCCCAAGACTCAAACTCACAACCTTTCGATTACAAGTCCAACTCTCTAACCATTAGGCCACGACTTCCAAGTGAATAAATTAGTTCCATAATCCATAACCATAATCCACTTAGTAATCCATTGCGATTTCTTTTGTTATTAAATAAACTTACGTTTCGCCCTCATTCAGGTCCTCGGTTTTCCCGCGCCATATAGCATTAGCACAGAATCCGTTGTCCAAAAGAACTAGTTTGGTTCAGGCGTGCTGTGTCAGTCATAGTAGGCAATCACTGTTCGCTGAATCACGCATGCACAGTATCATCAGCTCATCAGTTCTCAAATCGGACGTGTCCGAAAGAAACAGTTCTCGGTTCAGTGTACTGGTGTTCCGAAAACCGTTATAACCGATTCTTGACTCGAGAACGAGAACCGCTCTAACCGGCACACTGCATGCGCGTTCAGTGTATCAGCTGCTCTGCTCGTGCTCATCATCAGTTCTATTTCATACAAACTCAATTTGTGATTGTGTCATCATTAACTATAATTACAGCACAGGTATTTCATAAATCATCCCTTATTCCTATTAAACATAGTCTTATTTATGGTCCAACATCCCTGACAAACCCCTTTGGCCTATAACCTAACAGAATCTTCAACTGAACAAAGTACACAGATTAGATACATTCATCTTAAAAAAAAAAAAAAAAATGTTTTATATTATCACACTTTCTGATGTTTAACAAAATACTTGGATATGCTTTTCATTCGCTTGAAAAATTACACGCATGAGCAGTGTCATCAGCTCATCGGTTCTCAAATCGGACGTGTCCGAAAGAAACGGTTCTCGGTTCAGTGTACTGGTGATCCGAAAACCGCTGCCACCAGTTCTTGACTCGAGAACGAGAACCGCTCTAGCAGTGGGCGTGTTCATTCGTTACCCGGCTCGCTGCACACATGCTGCTCTGCTCGTGTTCATCAATTCTCTCTTCACAGCAGTTCACTCATTGTACTGTTTGAGTAAATTAATTAATTTGCGAACCGGACATCACTACTGAGAACGTTTTGGTTTCACTTTTCTATAGTGGAAGGAAGTGGAGACGCGTCGTCTGTCTTTTTTTACAGTCTAGTGCGTCTCAATCAGCTCCCTTGTTCAGTAGTCAGGGCACTGATCAGGGAGTCGGCCATTTTAAGGGCTGTCTCAATGGTGAAATCCTTCCAGTTCACTGGAACTTTCGCTCCCAGAAAAATCGCACAATGCACCATAAAAACTAGGGAGCATAGGCGCTCACTATGCTCGCTGACGCTGTACGTAGTCATGACACTGTAATTCGAGTGATCACTGTCCCAACGTGCAGTGAGAAAGGGAACTTACCAGTGACATAATTCATGTACACGATCTACTGATTCACGAGCTCAGGAGCTAGGGAGCTGATTGAGACACACCCTATGTTTCAGAAACAGAAAGTAGCGCAGCTGCTTTGTTTATGGGGTTTCCAGGGTAACGGCTGCATTTCTGTTGTTCAGCACCATCTGCTGTTAGAGAGTGAATGTGCTCTTTCATCCAGAGCATCGAGAACATTACCGAATACCAGCACATGCCTTGCCATCACATATACAGCTTCATATGCATGAGTTTTCTGATTCAGTAGGTTTGCTCAGTAGCTCACACGAATGAAGAGCTTCGTTTGACAAAACAGCTCAAATTTGCATAAGTAAGTTAAAATAGCATGGTTGCATTGACAATTGTGTTTTTACATCACTTTTGCATTTGTTAACACTATCGGGTAGGGGTGTAATGGTACACAAACATGACGGTTCGGTATGTACTTCGGTTTTGACATCACGGGTCGGTATGATTTCGGTACAGCAGGGGGAAAAACATCTCTAGGTTACGTATGTAACCCTAGTTCCTCGAGGGAACGAGACGCTGCGTCCGAAAACGCTATGGGAACGCCTTCAGCGTGACCGGCTCTGAATACAAGTGTAATCTGTCCAATGGATGGGCGAGACGTCAAGGGCGAGGTGACGTAATGACCAGCAGGTATAAAAGCACGTGCGGTGAAACCGGCGTCAGCTTCTAGGAATGAAGCAAGCGCGGGCAGGGATGCCGGTGGTGTGGCCTCGAGACGCAGCGTCTCGTTCCCTCGAGGAACTAGGGTTACATACGTAACCTAGAGACGTTCCTCTTCAGGAACTTGAGCTGCGTCCGAAAACGCTATGGGAACGAGATACCCATGCCGCCAGACATCCAAGTCCCTGCCCAGTGTGTATCCCTGCGGAGCACATCTAGGGCGAGAGGACGGAAGAGCCTGGGGTGGCCCGCATGTCCAGGCCATAGAACCTGACAAAGGTCAGGGGCGTAGACCATCCCGCAGTGTTGCAGATGTCCTGCATAGGGACACCTGCGAGGAAGGCCTTGGAGGCCGCCACACTCCTGGTGGAGTGAGCCTTGACTCCCATCGGCGAGGGAAGATCAGAGGACTCATAGGCAATGTTGATGGCATCCACAATCCACCGACTGAGGGTCTGTTTGGAAGCAGGAAGACCCTTCTTAGGGGGACCGTAGCAGACTAGCAATTGGTCCCCCTTACTCCACAGGGCAGCTCTGTGGACGTATGTATCCAGTGCTCGCACTGGACACATACAGTTAAGCTTCTGCTGATCTGGCTCCCTGAAGGGAGGAGGACTAAAGGCCTGCAGTACGACAGGCTGTGGCATGACGGAAGGAACCTTGGGGATGTACCCTGCACGAGGGTACAAAAAGGCTTTGGCCATGCCAGGCGCAAAGTCCAAGTGAGTAGGGGCCACTGAAAGGGCCTGCAGATCCCCAACTCTCTTTAGAGAAGTAATCGCCAGAAGAAATACAGTCTTCAGAGTGAGATGGCGATCAGAGATCTCCTCAATAGGCTCGAAGGGAGGCCTACAGAGAGCTTCCAACACCACAGCCAGGTCCCAAGGTGGAATACGGGACCGTACTGGGGGCCTTAGCCTCAGCGCACCGCGGAGGAAACGCGTAACCAGGGGGTGTATGCCCGCCCACTGACTGTCCACCAAGAGAGGTGTGGTAGGCCGAAATTGCCACCACATAAACCTTCAAGGTGGAGTGGGTTAACCCTGCGGAGAGACGAGCCTGCATGAACTCCAGCACTGTACCAACTGGGCAGTTAACTGGGTCGAGCTGGCAGTCTCCGCACCATGAAGTGAAGAGTCTCCACTTCAGGGCATACAGTCTCCTCGTAGAGGGAGCTCTGGATTGGAGGATGGTCTCAACAACCTCAGTTGAGAGACCGGAAGCTATGAGCTGTGCCCCCTCAGAGTCCACACCCACAGCTTCCACAACTCCGACCGGGGGTGCACCAAGGTGCCCCCGGCCTGTGAGAGGAGATCCCTCATGACAGGAATCTCCCATGGAGAGCCGTCGAGGAGAAAAATCAGATCCGAGAACCATACTCGGCCCGGCCCGATATTGAAGAACCCGATATTGGTAAGCAATATTGGTAAGCCCCCGAAAGCAAACCTCAGGAACTCCCTGTGAGTGGGAAGGATGGAGATATGGAAGTATGCGTCCTTTAGATCGATAGTGACAAACCAGTCCTTGGACTTGATTTGAGACACGACCTGTCTGAGTGTGAGCATCCTGAACTTCAGTCTGCTGACTGAGCGGTTCAACTGACGCAGATCTAAAATGGGACGCAGCCCTCCATCCTTCTTGGGAACTATGAAGTACCGGCTGTAGAACCCGGACTCCCTTTCGTGAGGAGGGACCACCTCGATGGCCTCCTTCCTCAAGAGAGTTTCTACTTCTCGTTCCATTACCAGAGCCTGCTCGGGGCCCACCAGAGTGGGATTCATCCCGTTGAATCGAGGCGGAGGAGAACCAAACTGGATTCTGTAGCCTCTCTCTACAGTGTGCAGGACCCACTGAGACACATTTGGCAGTAGTTTCCACGCTGCCAAACAGTCTACTAAGGGAACCAGTCTCTCGAGACTGGCCTCTGATGTACTCAGAGCGGCTAGTTCGGTGCCCTGGAATGGCACCCCGGCAGGGGACAGCCGAACTAGCTGCTCCAGAGACCCCCGAAGGGGTGGCCAGCATCCCAGCTCTGCTACGTTTCCGGGCGGAAGAGACTGGGATGTGTGCTCGCTGGAGATCGCTGCGCCCTGGAACACCGTACATGGCAGGGTTAGCAGACCGATCTCCTGAGGGCACTGAGGAGAGACGGGCACCGTGTAATGCGGTGGACGCCGCTCTTCCCCAGAGAGGGCTACCCTCATAAGCCCTGGGCCATAAGCATCAGGGCTTCTTGGCCGAAGACCTCTTTGCCTGAAGGACGGTCCGCAGATCCGGCCTAGGCTTCGAGGTCCACGACCGTGAGCCTCGCTTACCGCCCTGGCCCCGCCGCAGGGGCTGCTCTCGCCCAGCAGCCCCTTGAGCTAGAGAGCGGCGAGGGAGAAACCGCTGGAACGCCACCGCTTGCTTCTTGGCCTCCTGGTGACAGTCAACGACGGCACCAATGGCCTCGCCAAAGAGGCCAGGAGGCGACAGAAGGGCATCCAGAAGGAAGACCCTGTCACGATCCTTAATATCCGACAGGGTCAACCATAGATGCCTCTCTGCCACCACCAGAGCTGCCTTATACCGCCCAATAGCACAGGCGGTCTCCTTGGTGGCACGGAGAGACAAATCAGCGGTTTTGCGGAGTTCACTTATATCCTCCGCATTAATTCCCTCACCTTCATCCAGCTCTTTGAGCAGGTCAGCCTGGTACGCCTGCAGCACCGCCATGGTGTGCAGACATGAACCAGCCTGACCTGCTGCCGCGTACCCCTTGCCCACCAGCGCTGACGATGTGCGCAGCGGCTTGGAAGGCAAGGTCGGAGCCTTCAGAGACGACGCAGCGTCGGGGGACAGATAACTCGCAAGCGTCTGTTCCACCCGAGGCATCGCTCTGTAACCGCGCTCACTCGTCCCCGTCACATTACCGTAGTAATCGGACGAGTGAATGAAGTGGCGGGCCGAAAAAGGTCTAACCCACGACCTCGACATCTCGGTGTGGAGGTCGGGGAAGAATGGCAGGCTCCGATGTGGAGGTGGGGTTTTAAACCGCAGAAATCGTTCATCAAGCTTGCCTCTCTGCGGTTCAACCTGACGCTCAGCTGGCCAATCAAGATTTAATTTGGCCACAGCACGAGTGACCACCTCCACAAGCTCCTCATATTGGGGTGACAGAGAGGGCGAAACATACTCGGCACTCACCACATCAACCTCTTCGGAGGAAGAGAGGAGAAACGGCGAGCCCGCTGCCCGAGGAGAAGTATCCGCCAGGCGGGCTTCTGATCTCGGGAAGCGGTCACCGGATCTGATGAATGAGGACGGAGATAGAGACTTGCTCGTCTCCGATTCCTCCATCAGATCCAGCTGCGAACCCCACGAGCGCCGGCGCCGCTCCACCTCGGCGACAGCGGGACCAGCACCGCTGGGAACGCTGGTGAAAGACCCCTCTGAAAAGAGAGCCTTTCGGGAGCGAAGCGTACGCAGCGGGAGACACTCGCAGTGCGGGCAGTCGGCTCCCTCGAGAGCCGACTCTGCGTGCTCCGCTCCCAAACAAACCACACACAAGCTGTGTGTATCACCTGCAGACATGTAGCGTTTGCAGGGAGGAACACACAGCTTGTGTTGTGATCTGCTCTCGCCCCTGACATCTAAGAGACATTGCAATGGCTCTTAGACATGCTTTTTCTTTTCAAAGGACAAACAACAACAAATAAGACACACAGTTCAACACAGAGCGCTAGCTGAATGACAGAAAGCTGACGCCGGTTTCACTGCACGTGCTTTTATACCTGCTGGTCATTACGTCACCTCGCCCGTGACGTCTCGCCCATCCATTGGACAGATTACACTTGTATTCAGAGCCGGTCACGCTGAAGGCATTCCCATAGCGTTTTCGGACACAGCTCGAGTTCCTGAAGAGGAACTAAATTCATTTTTATTTTTATTATTATTATTATTAATAATAATTTATTTATTTTTATATTTAACAATTGTTTACTGAACAAATTGCTTTCTTTTAAATAAATTAATTTAGAATTAAAAATTTCTTAGGGATAAAAAAATCTACCTCAGCTTCTGCTCTAAATTATAGGGAGCCCTTTTACATTACTATAAGGTTACAAACAACAATAGAGCCCAAACTTAAACTTAATAATTTACAGAGTCATAACTTGTTTCATAAAATATTAATTTAAACATATAGCCTACATTAAATAATTAGGCTAAGACATCACTAACAGGTAAAGTAAATATGATGAAGTATAGTCTAATATTTTGCAAAATGCTCTTCACTAGACTTCATTTCTGTAGCAAATAACGAGATGTAGACACTGATGCCTGAGATAAATGAAATGCTACATGACATTTTGTTTACAAGCTGTTTTAATAACGTCTTTCCTGCAGTTGAAACACTAATTGAGCGATTACGTGAGGGGTGAGATGTTAATTCATGTTTATTTTGGGCTAAAACTAGTAATAAAGTGGAAGGTATGATCATGCTCACTCACGCTCCGTGCTGCTGTTAGAACTAAGGCGTTAGTATACGGCGATATGTCTCGCCACATCAAAGAGCTTAGAAATGGCATTTATTGTCTGAATTTCCTGAAAAAATGCCACATTTTGTTCGGTACAGACGCGTACAAATTTTTGGTACAAATACGTGTACCGTTACACCCCTACTATCGGGTAGGTTTAGGGTTGGTTTTGGTATAAGGGATATTTCCAACACGAAAGAGCATTAACCTTTAGCAACACTCCCCGGATATTTAAATTCTGAACAGCCACAATACGTACCTCAAGCAGCATAATAAAAATGCAGCAATACGTGCCTGTACCAGTGTAATAAAAATGTGCCACGGTCACATATTGACTGTGTGTTTTAGCGCCACTCTCTGGACATTTCACTTTGAAACTTTGGATTACAAGTCCAAGACTATAACCATTAGACCATGACTGCTAATATTTACCATTTAGATACCATGTGTACTGAATAAAGTGCTAAGATGTACTGTTTAGCTTTTGTGACAGTGAAACCAGACCAGGTGTGGTGTTATTCGGGTAGCTACCCAATATTTATATTTTCCAGACTTGCTCAGTGAGATTTGCTGCAGACTGTGACGAGAGAAAAATGTCCAGATCACATTTCACCACTATTTATGCATTCATTTATTCATGCATGCATGTATTTATGAATGCATTCATTAATTTGTTCATTCATTCATGTTTATGCATTTATTCATTCCTTTTTGCATTTGTATTATTTTATTAATTTTATTGTGCATTATTTATACATTTTTGTTTGTAATGTTTATTCATTAATATAAGCATTTATTACTGTATTTATATGTATATGTACAGTAAGAATTTATATTATTTATGCATTTATTCATTTTATTTAGGATTTTTATTGGTTTTCTGTCATGACAACTCTCGGAGGGATTGGCGTGGTAATGTACATGACAATGTTAATGTATTTGGTCTTGGCGGAATATATCTGCTACACTGCTGCTGCTGCTGCTGTGGTGGAGCAAGTACAGAGACTTGCTACTGCCAATACATCCATGACATGCTGCTGTGAGCATGTAAGAAATACTGCTGCTGCAAATATAACATACATGAAATAACCCCCTATAGCATACATGAATCACCTCATAGCAGATCTATACAGGAGGAGCTGGGGAAGTTGGAGGGTTTCTGAAGCACGCTGCAAAACTGCTACAACTAGTAGGGGTGGGAATCGCAGGGTACCTCACGATACGATATAATCACGATACAATGGCTCACGATAACGATAATATCACGATACAGCGATTCTGCGATAATCAATATATTTCTAGAAAATCCTATAATCATACATCACGATATCTGTCTAAAAAAATGCCTGTGAAAAGGTTAAGTGCAAGTTTTCTTTCTTTATTCAAGTCCAAACTGTAAGAAAACAGCAAAAAAGTTATGTAAATCAATTTTAACATGTTGAGTAGGCTAAATTAATCATTTTATTATTGTACTTATTAAAAGCTTACACTTTTATTTTTCTCTGTGTGTAAACAAACACATTTAACTGCTTATCAAACAGAAGAAAAAAAAATAGATATATAGATAGATAGATAGATAGATAGATAGATGGATATAATATAGCCTAAACCTGGTACATATCCAAATTTACCTGCAGTACTTTCTCAACCTTTCTACTCCTCTCATCATAAAAACGGAGCCCCACACGAAGAAATAGCCGTTCACATCGCGTCTTTTGCGCGCTCAGGTTCGTTATTTCAAATGTAGATGCGCGGCAAGCACACACACTGCACACTTCTGCGCTGCATTGTGGCTCTGACAAGGTTTTGTTTCGTCCTCCATCCCATAGGTGCAGATTTATGTTTCCCACTGTTCACACTGCATAACGCGCACTTGTAATATCTGGGAGAGAGAGGGACAGCATCCAGTTTTGTTCACATAAAACTGGACGCACCGGCGGTGCTCTCTCTCACTCATATAGTGAGGGAAATCCACCTACGATCTGAGCGGAGAGGTTATAGGCTACTCATGAACTGAATATGCGCTCTGCAATAATAACGTGATCGGTGCCTATGGTCCACGCTGATAGCTGTTCTGGGGCAGCTAGTTTTCATCTCCATAATCATATATATAGCAGTAAAGCTAATACAGTGGCTGGAAATCTGTTTATCCTTCGGTTCCTCGTGCTTCCCCATCTTCATAGAGAACGAGGTTCATGGTTGCTCAGAGTGAGAGCGCTTTTGGAAAGAAGCTGGAAATGGTGCAGCCGCGATTTCCACACATTTTTAGACGATGTGAACAGGGAAATCTATTTAGAGCACCTTATTTTATTAATGAAAATATTGTTATTTGGCGCCAGATATCGATTATCGTATCGCATGGAGAAGAATTGCGATATATCGATTTATCGTCCCACCCCTAACAACTAGTGATGGGTCCTTCTTGAACGAATCTTTAATGTGACTCGGGAAGAACGAGTCGTCTCGGGGAGTGATTTGTTCAGTCGCGCATGCACAACATCCTATAGGTTCTGCACTGAATTAGTTTCGAGTCTTTGGAGTTGAGTCGTTCGTTCATCACGTGACAGCCCCATAAGCTAAACCTATGTAGTCTGAGGGAAAAAGACTTAATAATAATAATAATAATAACCAACTCTTTAGTTTATTACCTTTGTTACCACATTCAGTGTTATGGAAAATAACCATCATGACAGAAATTCACACATTTATAAACTGTAAGAAATAAAAAGCTACAATTTGAGACCAGAAACTCATCACATAGCTGTAAGAGTAAATAATAATAATAATAATAATAATAATAATAATAACTATGCACCCGTTTGTAATGAAGGTTGTAAATGAACTGCTGACCTGCATTTCACTGCTGATTGTACTCTGTATGATTGTGTATGTGACAAATAAACCTACCTTGAACTAATTTCTCTATCCAATGCTGTCACCTCACATGACAAAAGAACGAACGACTCGAAAGACTCGAAAGATGAACTAATCAATTCTATTTCCGGCTCTGACTGCATTGGTTAAGTTTATGGGGTTGTAACGTGATGAACGAACGACTCAAACCCGAAGACTTGTCAGATAAGAGGTGAGGTGAGCTAATCATAGTCTAAACACCCAGGTAAACAATGAATAATTTTTTTCAGTTTCTTATACCATTATAGTTTTGTATTGTTTGTAGTGTGATCATCGTTTGCATAAGTAGTAGATATGTTAGGAAAGTAACATGTAATATTTTAATTATATTTTGCTAAAATGAACGAAATGACTCAAAAAAAGATTCGTTCATTTTGCTGAAGGAGACTCAAAGGTCCGAGTCAGTAAAATGATCCGAACTTCCCATCACTAGCTACAACAAGCACTAGTCATATATTTGAATGTTGAGCAGAGAGCTCATTGGCTACCGATACAGGAGAGAACAATCAGCTGTGCCATGTGATGATGTCATTAGGTCAGATTGAGTTAGACCTATCGGACTGCACCATCTAGAGTTTCATGCCAGAACTCTGTATTTCTTGTGCATTTGTATGCATTAGATTAGAGGAATGGAAATTCGATTTGTGTGTACCTTGCATAGCCCTGCATTGCAGTAATGAGAATTAGGGAGTAATATCTTTTAATATTCATGATTATATGAAATTCATTAAATCTTTCCATTATTCTATGATCATTTCACATTTCAGTCTTTGATTTCGGGGTGAAATGTGACCCAGACACATTCTAGTTGGAGTTTCACATGATGTGTTTTGCTTTCCTGTCTTTTGACACGTTAAAAATGGATCATGTTAGATGATGTTGCTGAAGTGATAATTTTGCTGAATCACATTATATAGCTTTATTTAAGGTATTAGTAATGCTTAAACTAATTTTTACAATACACCTGCAGGATTTCTTCCGAGGGTACACACAGTTTTTTTTTTTTTTTTTTTTGGGGGGGGGTATATAATGGTAAAGTGATTATATTTCGTTTTGTTTTTTTATAAAGTTAATTTAGAAAAACGTTTGGAGCATTTTTTGTTCGTTAAATGTACGTTTTTTCTTTTCTTTTTTTAAAGTAACAACCAAGCGACCAGTGGCAGACAATGAGCTAAAGATAGCCTATGTTTGATCAATTATCAATTTAGCCTTCTCAAATCATCACGATTTGCCTAAAATAAAATCTATAGATATAAACCAGTTCAAGCATATCACAATGTTAGTTTAAATGTTTAATCTATATAAATGTGCGCTATTAGCGCATATCTAATCGTTTGTGTGAAGAGTGGAAGCTGAAGCACACTTTGCAGGACATGGAAACACCAGAGCAGTCACTTGCATTTTTTTCTTGATAGTGAAACTACGCTAAAATACGCTTATTTTTGCTCATAAAGGTAAGAGTAATACATGCGCTTGCCGTCTGTCTTGAACAGGAGCGCTTCACAATGATGAACCGAAACTCAATGAATTGAGTCACAGATATGATAAATATATCCATAGAAAGCTTTAAATTACTACTTTAAAATGAAATAATTAAAATAGAAAACAAAAACTCTTTTATTATGTAATCAGTAAAGATGCATTTCTCTCTAAAGGCACGTACAATGAGGCGATGGCGAGTCATTTTTTTATCACTGTCTAAAATAGCTTAAAAATAAGGAAAAGCCTAAAACAGGCCCGATTATATTTTTTTCTGATTTTTATGCTGCTCTGCTCTGAATACCTTACAATTCAAATTATTTTCTGCAAGGCAATTTTGTCTGATATGTGAATTATTTATTGGCCTATTTTTTAATACATGCAGCAAATGCTTTAAAACAGCTTTAAAAATACTTTATTGCATTCCAGATGATTTTAAAGAACTCGTCACTATAAATTTTACGGGTAGCTTATGTAAAACATTGTCATGAATTCGTTCTATTCCCATTTGTAAAATAGGCTACAAATTAATTGTTGTAGTCTGAAAGCACGATTTTATGTATCTATTTGGCATAATATTTATACACATAAATTGACTTTGGCTTGCAAAAGACTGATACATTCATAATTATGGGGCACGCCTAATTTACTGCTGAAATGTTTGTGAGGCAAATCTCAGGTCAGTCTGAGCGCTCATGGTACGCACAGTGCGTACAGCCGTACACCTGCAGGCGCCACTGCACCCTCAAATGAACTACATGAGCCCTTTGATTCATCGTCTCTGAGCTTCATGTGTATACTCACCATGTCTGATCCAATATACAATATCTCATAGTCTCAAGGCCATTGAAAGAAGCTGTTTGAATTTCATTTTTTAACTTAAAGGTGCCGTAGAATGCATTGATACAATATTTTAAATTGTTCTCTGATATCTACATAGAAGGTATGTGGCTTAGGTAAGGGCAAAAAATCTCCAGAAACGGTTTTACATGTGCATTTACAACCCTGGGATTTCTCCCTAGAATGAAATGGTTTGTTATTGGCTTATTTGGAAGGGTCATGAATAATAATGTTGATCTCTGCTTTGATTGGCTGTTTCACAGTGCGGCTCATCTCAGTAGCTCACAGGAAAGAAACAAAGGGAAAATATATATTTCAATACTTTCTCTCACACAGTGTTGGGTGTAACGCGTTACTAAGTAACGCGTTACTGTAATTAAATTACTTATCCACTGAAAAAGTAAAGTAAGGGATTACTGTTCATTTTTAGGTAATTTAATTACAGTTACTTATAAAGTACTTGCGTTACATACAGTAAATAATTTCAACCGTTCTAAAATCAATATTGAATCTGAAATGTAAATTTACTCTCTAAAGATAAAACTGATTGCAGCGCTTTAACCCTCCGCGCACCAGCTCGTTCACTTTCAGATTTTCCTGATTCACAGAGAAACCTTAAATTCTCAGATATATATAAGACTAAAATCAATAGAATCTAAAAAGCTTGAATTTTACTTTTAAATGAACAAATTCAAATCGAAAACAAATATTCCTGATTAAGTAATCCTAAAGCAAGGTACAATCTTTCATGTATCTTAAAGCCTGAAGTGTCTTCGTTTAAATGAACGAATTAAAATCGAAAACGAATATTATCTGATTATGTAATCTGTATAAAACTGAGGTACAGTCTTTCACATATCCATAGCCTACCTGTCAACCCTCCCGTTTTCCCCGGGATTCTCCCGTATTTTACCATTCTATCCCGCTGTCATCCCGTTTAAATATTTTCCCGTATTTCTCCCATATTTTTAATCTTGCTATAAAAAAAAAAATCCCACTGGGCATATTTTATGTTTGCTACATTCACCTCCGGTAAAACTCACGTAATTTGTATGGCCAGGCACAGCGCCAGATTTTTTTCTCTACCGGGGCTAAAGGGGGGCTAGACCAATATGTGGGGTGCTAAGAAAATAATCCATATTCATAAAAAAAAATCGTTTTAAAAAAAAAATTAAAGCAGCTATGGTGCACACCACATTTAACAGAAGCATTATCGCAGTGTTAAAAAAAAATAAATGAACATTGTGTAACAGAAAATAAATAAAACTAATTTTATTAATTTGTATATTCATTAAAATTAATAGAAAAATGAAGCCTAAGCCTACAAGACAATAAGCAACAGTGAAACATGAATTAAGTTGAATCAAATTGATTGTGAAAGTCTTTTCAACTTAAACTGACTTAGGAAGTCGTTTGTTGCCATGACTTTTTTTAATCATATTATTACCTGTAACATGTCTGTGCCGTGCCCAAATCAAGAATTAACGGTCATTTCTACAGCCATTACAAAGATACAGAGAAAGATCGAGAGCGCACCTCAGCAGCAACCAATCTCACATTCTCGCCTCTGCAGCACTTATTTTGATCTTTAACGTTATCTTTCCTATTCTTGGAACAAAATGCTTAAGTTTGATTCAGTATTACTCTTAATGAAAAAAAAATCCCACACACAACATCAGCAATAGCCTACTACAATGACAAAGCAGCTTATATTAAACATAAAAATTGTATTAACTGAACGAATAAGACATACCGCTTTGTCACAAATAAATAAAAGGTTTTGGATTTTCCTCTTACTTCAAACGAATGCTTTTGGCTCATTATTATTAATAACAATAATAATAATAATAATAATAAAGGCTATACAATAAAACAGTACAATGACAAATTCACTTATATTAAACGTTGAACTTTTATTAACAATATGAATAAGGGAAATATGTTTTACCCGCATTGTAGCCTAACACAAATAAATAAACGGTCTTTATAACGATCATAAGTTTAGGTTTATAAAACACATCAACCAAAATAGTATAATGGCAAATTCGCATAGGCCTATATTAAACATCTAAAGTTTATTAACAAAATGAATAAGACGAATATAGGCTATAGCCTACTTGCGTTGTAAGGTCTTTTCCCTCTTTTAAAACAAATGCGTAGTTTGTGGTTCATTGTTTTATTTATTTTATTTTTTTAAATGAAAACACAGCAACAATAAAGACAAACTCGCTTATATTAAATGAAGAAATGAAACTTTTATTAACAAAAGTTGCGCTTTTGGATCATAGTGTCTCGCATTATTTGACAATTCAGGCTCAAGGAGAACTGCTCGCGCGTTGTAGGAACGTGCAGGCGCGCGGCTGATATAGCGCATCAGTTGTGTCATTCAGCGTGATTCCGCCTATCCCGGCTTCACTTACTGCTAGTTAATCGATAACGAATTGTGGATTGGATGGTAAACTTGTTCTACGACAAGCTTGGTTGCCTTTGATTATGCTGTTCTAGCGGGACACTAAAAATAGAGCTGAAATATGGACTGTCCCGGGAAAAACGGGACATATTGTCACCTTATTGGGGGGGCTAAAACGGGGCTATTCAAAATTCTGACGGGGCTATAGCCCCCCCTAGCCCCGGTGTAGCGCCTTCACTGAGTATGGCGTAAACCTCATTATATGAATAATCAAGTCAATATATTCCAAGGTTGTCCGGTTGCAGATCTTGAATGAAAAGCATCCTTCTCACACAATCGACACATACAAATTCCCTCAACTTGGCAACTTTACAACCCAGTGATGCTGTTGATATCTGCGCACTGATGCGCATATGGCAGTTATATCTGCGGGCGCTGTGGATAATCCGCGGGTCGGGTAATAAAAAAATGCATTCTGATTATTTGCGGGTGGGTCGCAGGTGGATAAGATAAATCATTAATGATGCAAATATTAACTACATTTTCTAAAATATGAACATGTTTTAAATATTTTTTTTTTCATCAGGCATACGATTTCGTTTGTGTGTGTGTGTGTGTGTGAGCGCTGCAAGTTTCAAAGTCAGGTGCAGTGCTGCTTTGTTTACTGCAGTTACCGGGGAAACGGCTATATTCCTGGCAAAAAGACTCCGCCCCCTTCCCCCATAGACACGCACCCAAATCATTTCTGTAATTTATTCTTACCTAGTTAACATGTTATTTTTACATAAATCTGTAGGGATTTTACTAGTTGGGCTTTTCCTGAACATCTTGCCAAACTGAAATGTATTGTTTAACTTTTAAGCTTTTTTGTTCTATTTGCTAACCAAAGAAGGTAATTTTTTTATTAAAAAAAAGTTTAAGTATTACAGTTGTTTTAAAGCTAAAAGGCTTTAAATAAGCCTTTATTTAAGGCTATTCTATGTTTGACTCAAATTGAAAAAATACAGAGTTTAATTTATATTAAGGTTTATAGGGATTTTAAGATGTAGCCTAATTCGCCATTTGAATAATTAAGTTACTTATTGAGTAACTAAGTTACTTTTCAGACAGAGTAATTAGTAAAGTAATTTAAATGCAATATTGATGAAGTAATTAGTAACTGTAATTAATTACTTTTTGAAAGTAACTTACCCAACACTGCTCTCACAGTTATATCATCGGGTAATTATACTGTACATAAAATGCGGGCATCAGGGAGCCGCTATTAATATGCTGGGCATTGAAACTGCTTTTAAATGACGATCGCTTTTTACTTTCACTTTGAGATTCGCAATCGCACGAACTCTGTTTATACTATGGAGCGGCAGTATTTACCACACATTTTACAAGATCAGATGCTTGTCGGTGGTGCTCAGGATCTGTGAATCATTCGCCATCATCCTCAGTCATCTCTCCTTACTCTGTTTATGTGGTAAGTGAAATCTTATGTACTGCAATGTAACAGGCTACCGCTAGCAAGGAGCTAACCATGTCCCTTTAGTGGCTCGCGTTATTTTATTAGAACGCGTTATTTGCTTTCTGTGCCTTTCTGAATACAGACATCAACCCATCCCTGCACTTCACATCCCCTGCACAGCCTGGAACATAACATTTATTTCCATGATCTGCCATTTTTGCTGTTGTCCTCGTTTGTTTCTTCACAATAACGTTACCTGCAGAACTTCTGATGGTTCGACTGGCCTCGAACATGGGCGGGTATATGCAAATGTTGGGGGCGTAACTATTAGTGATCCCGACTGTAACGTCACAGTCGGTGTTATGTTCTGAATCGCATATTTTTCAGTGGTCATTTTTATTCACGAGATTTACATAAGAAGGAGGAAACAATGGTGTTTGAGGCTCACTGTATGTCATTTCCATGTACAGAATTCTTATTATTCAACTATGCCAAGGTAAATACAGTTTTCCATTCTATGGCACCTTTAAAAGACTCCCTTGAGCATCAAAATAGTAATTTTTCGTGACCTGCCAGGGCCTATGGGCTTAAATATGTAAAAAGGCAGAGTGATCCTCTGAATATTTGCCAAACTGGTTTGGTGTGCATAATACACTAAGAGCTAACCAAACCATAGTTTTCATGCATTGCATTTTGCATTGTTGCACAAATATAAGTTCAGTGACATTTAAAAAAAATGTCCCCAATTATTTTCCCAATTATTCATTTTTTAAATGCATCATTATCATATGATATTTATTTTGCTATAAAAATGTTGAGAGTGATAGCTGTTGGTGAAAAAAAAAACTGCTCTCTTCATTTTTTTGCTGATAGCATCGGGACACCATATCCTGTGTGATTGATTACCTAGCCGTGGACACATGACTGGCCAAAGATTTATGCATTAGGACCACCTGTTTCCCCAGGCCAGACTGCCACAAACTGTCTGCCGTCTGCAGGTTCAAGAGCGGTCGCTGAGCTTTTTACAAGGCCGTAGTCCAGCCCAATGTCGTCTAAGCTTGATTTAATGCCATACGGGCCACCAAAGACTGTCCCCGCTGTCCTCGGTGTCATTAGGGGTCGGATGAGGCATATTCCGATTGATTAGAGGTGAAGGGTTGAAAATGTACTGTCATGTGTTAATGCGCCTCATGGTTATGCTTGGGAATCTACCCATGTGCAACTCTCAAAGATTTTTGTCGTGACCTTGCTAAAAGTTAAATGCATGTGTTTATATGCAAAATCAGATGAGGTTTGTCAGCATAATTTTACTTCAATGTCCAATCTTCACAAGCCCTCTGGTTTTATTTGGCTATCGCTGGTGAAAATGAGTGAAAAATATAAATGTACTTTGTGCAGCAGGCCTCTGTTGGGCCATATGATTTCCATGATGCTGAAAATGTGGATGAAATCACTGCATCCAGTCATAAAAATGGAATATGCATTTATTCACAGTGTCATTAAAATTTGGCAATTCTGGATTAATAAATCAAAAGAAAAAAAATGGAAACTGAGAAGGACTTTTGGTAAAATAAAATGAAGTGATCTCACTTGACTCAAAAGAACAAATGGATTTGAAACCATTCCCAAATCCCTCTAGAATCTTCAAAACCTTTGTTCCTAACTCCGATCACCCCGAAGGTTTGCAGTGGGGGTTGGGACTGATGGTTTTGAAAGTGCATGTGCTCTGGATTATTTTTACTGCTGGAAGGTCCAAGCATGACACAGCCTTCTCACAGAAGATGACAGCTTTTTAAAATAAAATCTCCTGCTATGTCTTGGAGATGCCATGTGTCCAAGGACCTTTAGAAGAAAAACACCCCCACAGCATCTCACATCCACCCCCATACTTCACAGGTTCTGTGTGACCTTGTCTGTGTTCATGCTCCCACCATTGGTGCTTGGTGCCAGAAAGCTCAATATTGTGTCTTGTCTGACCGTAATGGCCAGCTCCAACCACAATTTGATGGTAATTCACAAATTCTGGCATTTGCACGTGTATTTTGACGATGGCATATGTACAGTATAATACATGTTAATATCATAATTTGTGCATCATATAAGTTCGTGTTGATATCTCTGACAAATCTGAGCACAATTCTGTATGTTCTATTTTATTTTATGACATATTATATTATTAATTTTTCATTTTATTTTATTTTGTTTTATTTTATATTTTACTTTATACATTTACATTTATGCATTTAGCAGACGCTTTTATCCAAAGCGACTTACATTGCATTCAAGTTACAGTTTTACATTTGACCAGCTCTTGCTTTCCCTGGGAATCGAACCCATGATCTTGGCGTTGTTAGTGCCATGCTCTACCAGTTGAGCTACAGGAAAGCTCAACATTTGACACAAGCTTTACACTCAAGCTCAACACAAGCTCAACACAAGCTTTATACATTACCATAATCTTTGCAAATAATTTTGCAAATGATTCTAAAATGTTCTGAATGTTTTTTAGACATTGATTTATTCATATATTATTTTATTTTACTTTATTTCTATTTACAGTTTATTTATTTATTTAATGCAATTACAGATGTATTGCAGTGTTTGCCAAGGATTTTACAGATATTCTAAAGTGACATTTATTTTTTTATAGATTTTTTTTTTTTTTTTAATACATAGATTTTTATGACGTATTAGGATTTTTCTGAAGGACATTTCATATAATGTGACCAACCTTGTACTGAGACAGAGCACAATGGTGTTATAATCAGCTTCACAAGGAGACACAAGACTTATATATTCAATTGGGACATGCTGTGGGAACACACAGACAAACCAAAAGTCTGGGACCTCTGAAATACACACTCCTCTATAAATGAGTAATCCTCACGTAATGAAAGTGCACCTTAGGTTATTGGGGAAGAACTGGCCATTTGTGACCACAATCTTCCATTAAGACGGTGTCTGGTTTTACAACAATGTCTGCAATCTAATCTGAGATTGAACAGGAGAGGTGTCTCGAAGTTGAATGAAGGTAGTCAATGACAATTTGAAGGTTTAGTGCACTTTTTATTATACAAAACAGAAGAACTTATGAAAGAGCCAAGACTAACTCCTGGATTTACAGTATATCTGAAATGTAAAGAACTGAGGTATTTTATGTCTCAGATTTTATTAGTGCTGTTTGCTAAGGCTCATACGTAGGATTAGGGAAGTATTCAAACCCCTAACTCAAAGTACTTCGTTATTGCAGCAACTCTGAAAATGCATAAAACATTTGGGTTACAAAGTGCAGTATTCAAACCCCTAACTCAAAGTACTTCGTTATTGCAGCAACTCTGAAAATGCATAAAACATTTGGGTTACAAAGTGCAGTCTGACCTATTCTGCAATGCAACAAGCATAGTTAGAAGTGTCTGAAAGTGTTCACATACTTGTATAGAGTAGGCTATGTTTGCGGTCTAAGTGCCTAATTTACGAAGACATTCAGTGTTTGAGTGAATCTCACAAAAGATGATAAAATGCTTCAAGGAAATGAAGCCTTTTGGGGAACTGCAATAAAACATATAAACTCAAATTCGTACTACTGTACCATAATGCATCCAAACTGTATTTATTTTCCTTATTTATTTTCCTGATTTTATTCATTTATTTTAAATACAGTATTAGGCTAAATATTTGTGCTGTTGCATGTTATCAGTTTTGCATGGACAAGCATCACTTACACTTTCTTTAGAAAATCTAGATCATTTACACTGGATCAACATTTTAACTTACATGTATTTAGACTTCCACTAAACAGTTTTTACCTCTTTGCAGAGGTGAAATGCAGAGTGTGTGTGGTCATTAACTTTAAAAGCATGCTGTTCTGTGCCTTCCTAATGCATACTCTAAATGATTTCTAATTCTATATCACAGTCGTTAGTAAAAATGACTCTGCTGTTTTGAGTGGAGTCGTGCCAGCAAGAGCGGTTACATCCCATTCTTTAGCCCAAGACTTGCCTCAATCATCTGCTTGATGAGGGCCAGACAAAAGCTAATGAACGCTGAATGTCTGTTTGTTGACAGTCCATTTGGCTTTTAATTAAACTTTTAACTGTCCATTGGGCTCTCTCCCCAGACGCCTTGGCTTCACATCACAATGGATCTCACAGCCTTGAAGCAAGAAAGGGAAAACATATGCGTATTATTGCTCTTTTATCAATCAGTATGTTTCAAGTAATTGAGCCAGAATCATATCCGAACACTGACCCCCTGTGCCCCAGACCGCCTCTTTAATATCATCTTTCATTTTCAAACATTTTTCATTGTTTACATCATGACTCATTAAAAAGGGGAAGCACATAAGGTGGAAGATAATGTCTGTTCTGAGGGGGGTGGGGGGAATTGAAATTCAAAGCTAGTAGAGGGAAACAGTCAGGTTCTGGGAGTATAAATCCCATTAATTTTCTCCATAGGGAAAAAAAAACAAAAAACAGACCTTCTGTGAGTTCTGAGGATGTTAAGTGATGATATGTGCTTCTGTAGAAGCTGCAAGCCAATGTGATTTCATCTTAACTTCATCAAAATAATTTCTGAAAAGAACTACCCAGAGATCCTCTATCGATCAAAGTCAACGTTACCACTGAAAGTTTACAATTTTTAAGTTATACAACGTTAGGCAATTTTTTTTGTTTCACAGATAAACTTTTGACAGAATTTTGCTCTCATCCGAAATTAGTACATGAAATGACATTTTCCCCCCAAATTAAAATTTATTGCAATGCATATGAAATATAAGCATAAAATAATGTATAATTTTGACAGTGTCATTGTGTACTTAACATTCAGAGAAATTACAGTAATTTAGGGGAAAATGTTTTTTTTTTTGCATTGCATTGCATTGCAGTTATTTGTCAGGAAAACTTAATGGCCCTGAAATAAGCAGTGTTTAAGTGAAAATGTTTCCTGGAGCATCTTGTTCGCTTCAAGCAAACTTGTCAAGGTATGGCCTCTGCATTTTCCATAGCCTCCGGGTTTCCCTTAACAGCATCAAAACTGTTTGTTCTTTAAATAAACCTTGGATATCTTAGCATATATTGACCCACTTTTGAGATAAAATATAGAAAGGCGCAATAATAACCGTTGCACTGACGTCTGCAAATGTTTCTCTTGGAATATCAGCCATGTAAACAGCTAAATTCATAATGACGTGAGGCATTTATAGATCTCTTTCTAGTTCTTTCATGTTTGGATCTTCACACAGCATGTATCTAAGAGCTGTGGCCCTGTGAGAACATTGTGTTAAAGTTTTATCCTGCACGAATGCATGTATAATAACATGACAAGGTTTGCTGAGAAAGCAAAATAAGTGAGAAAAAAAGATTGAGTCATCTCTTCATGCACTACAATTGCAAAATAATTTTCTTATGTTGTACCTTATTTATCACTGAATGTCAGCTGAATCATCATAAGTGAAGTTAGGACTGTATTTATTCCTTTGCTGTGCTTCCACAGTACATAAAGCACGATATAAAGATGGTTACCTCTAAATACCCATCTGCAAATGAGTCTGTGTTGAGGTTTGCATTATGAATTGACTATTAATGTGAGAGTAAATGTTTAATCTCTTAGAAATTATTTAACTGTGAAATTGATTTCAAACTACCTGAATGCTATATAAATGCATTGTAGCACAAAAGAAAATAAAACTCCTGCACATAAAGCTCTGTATATTTCTTCAGAATTTGATTCACACAGTTTTACATATCCCTGGCCACTTGCATGTTTGTTTATGAGGCAGGCAGAGGAAGGAATGGTCCACCAAGGTCCTCAATGGTACAGCCTATTGTTGGGCCCTGGGGAGGCAGGACCATCCATAAATTTAGTCCTGGGCCCTATGAATTTGAGTGCTGGCACAGTGGGTGTGGTGTTAGGCCTTGGAGAGGTACATAATTTCAAATAAAATAAAATATAAATATTAAATGGAGAAAACTAGTTGTCCTTGTGGTGCTGGGGCAAAATTATACCATAATTTACTCTGTTATTATTTCAAATGGATTGCTGTTATTTTGAATGAGGAATTTTGAAGAATTGCAGTTCAGTGACCAAGTCTGGCAAGCTCAAGTGTGACTTGTGAACTGAATTGCTATTTAAATACAAATCCAAGTCCTTCATTTGCAATGAGGTAGAAACAGGATACATAATTTCAAATTTGAATGCAGAAAGTGGAATTTAAAATAATAAAATTTCCAGGAAGTTCATATAGGCTAGCTCTACAAACACTGAGTGATGACTTGACAAAGTTCTCAAAGCCTTAAAGTGGAAGTGAAGCAGTCAGTTAAGTTTACATTATTTAGTAAAATGATTTCCACTTTGATTAAAAAATATATAACAAACATGATTAATGTAACCATTTTAAAGAAAAAAAGGTTGTTTTGTAATAGCTTTTGGAGCAAGGGCGCCGCCATCTTGCAGTACCACAGCGTGTGACGTCACGGGGTTGGTTCGCTCTGATGGCCAGTATAGTAATACAAGCATTTCTTTACATTTTGAACACACGCTTGTTTTGAAATGGAGGAAGATGACCTTGAAAGCACCGTTGAGTCCATAATAAGTGCAATTGCCTATGCATTTGAGTCGATACAGCGATGGGACCGAGCAGTAGGGGTTGGAGAAGTCGTGAACCTGCTGGTTTGGGGTAAAGTGAAGATCTGAAACAATACTCGTTTATGTGAATACTCCTCAAGACTGTCATTCTGATTTGCTTTTGTGTGCATTTGCTGATGAAGGCGCGAAAGAAAGCTCAATTTGGTACTCACGTGTTGTCCGAGCCGAGCTGTGGCTTTGTGTGTGTGTGTGAGTGTGTGTGTGTGTGTGTGTGTGTGCGGCGCCACCGGCGCGAACAGAAATGATCTATCACAGCGTGTAAGTACCGCATTGAAATCTATTTTGTGCTGTCTCATGCTTGAATGGCTTAAAACACTTTAATATTTAAACTGACAAGGCTTAAAACACGCGAGAATGATACATTTTGAGGAAGCAGCACTGGCCCGATCGTTCAGATAGGTGATTAGTTAAACACTACGATATGTTAACAGCAGGAAAGCTAATTGTATTCGCAGGTGAACATAAAATATGATACATACAAGTGGTGAACCAGTCAATGTAATGCATATGTCTGAATGGTCTGAATAACAATAAAATGCGACATGAATGATACTGTATGAAGCGTTGTTTGTTTACATCAAGTTGCGCCTCACATTATGAAAACAATGTTTGGGATACCACGATCAAAACTTAGCATAGAGACAGTTTGATGTTGAATATTCATCCAAATGATGGTGAAAACCAAATAACATTTGTGTGTTCAAAATGTAAAGAAATGCTTGTATTACTATACTGGCCATCGGAGCGAACCAACCCTGTGACGTCACACGCGGTGGTACTGCAAGATGGCGGCGCCCTTGCTCCAAAAGCTATAACAAAACAACCTTTTTTCTTTAAAATGGTTACATTAATCATGTTTGTTATATATTTTTTAAACAAAGTGGAAATCACTTTACTAAATAATGTAAACTTAACTGACTGCTTCACTTTCACTTTAAGGTTTGAAGGTTTTATGGATGGATGGATTAATGGATGGATGGGAACAGTAAATGGATTGACAGATAGGTGGATACAGTTGATAGATCGATGGATGGATACACAGTAGATTGACCGATGGATAGATGTATACAGTGGATGGATGGATGGATCAATGGATACAGTAGATAGATGGATGGATGGATCAATGGATACAGTAGATGGATGGATAGATAGATAGATTCAGTAGATAGATAAGATAGATAGATTCAGTAGATAGATAGATAGATAGATAGATAGATAGATGGTTACAGTAGGTGGATTGATGGATAGATGGATACAGTAGATGGATTGACTGATCAATAGATACAGTAGATGGATGGATGATTCTTTTGTTAGTCTGCCATTTTGCCCTACCCACTGATAATCTTCCACTACACTGGGGCTCTAAAAATTACTTTTTTTAAAAGATTGACAGACATAACCACTATAACTGCTTCTGTTTTTTTTTTTGTTTTGTTTTTTTAAGCTGTTAAAGAGTCTGTTCTTCAAAGGTAACAGCAAACAGATCTGAAACGACATGAGGGCGAGTAAATAATGCCAGAAACCAATACATGTTAACGACCCAGGGGTCTCTTTTTGTCCTGTATCAAGACACACGGACCTGCATGTTGAAGTTTTTGCATGTACATTGACCTCATTGGTAGAAACTTCCTCTGTGATTAACCTTAATTGTGTTCACTTGTGCAGTGAGCATATTCACCACGACAGGTGATGAGTGTGAGACAGCTGGCTTTATCCTGATGAATGTTAATCAATGGCACACTGACTAAACTGTATCCTGCTCTCTTTATTCCCAATGGCCGCTGGGAGACTGACAAATCGAGTTTGGCATGCAGTCTCATTTTGAATTCACAGGCTACGCATTTAGCATTCAGGCTTTGTATGTATTTACTCTAGAGAGAGTTATTACTATGTTCGAGTTTCTTCTCATGGGTGGTGATTTGTTGGGAGAACAGGACAAGTGTTCTTCTCTGGTGGCTTTGGAACTGACTGCTTCTCCCAGCTGTTGACTGCATGAAACGTCCCTGGGTAGTGTGAAGAGATAAGCAGATGTCTAACCAGGTGTCTATGAAGGGTTGCAATCAGGTCTGTTCCCAATAGGATCATGGACAGCAAGTAAATACAATCCCTAATGCAAATAACAAAATGAAGCTAAACTTATAATTGTGTTTAGTTAGAAATTATAAGCTTATCAGCTTTTAAAAGGAAGGAGAAAACTCTGTATTTGTTTTTCTCTACAGTATTTAGTCCGAATGTATCTGTCAGTTGGTAGAAGTTAGTCAAACATTTCATCATATTCCATGAGATACTTTTAAAAAAAGGGTTACATTTGTGCTGACTTCAATTTGTTGCAGAGAATTGACTTGACTTCCCAGACAAACCATCAAAATGCAAGAGATGTTTAGAAATATGTGTATATGTAATTATGTGAGTAAAAAAAATAAATAAAATGAATAAAAAATAATCACTGCATATAGTTGGGCCTAAAGACCTCATGGAAATGTATTAGGGGTGTAACGGTTCACAAAATTCACGGTTCGGTTCGATACGACACAGTGGTGTCACGGTTCGGTACGTTTTCGATACGGGGGCGGGGCAATTGGTTACGTCGCAATGTTGGAAATATTTCTGTTTTAAACCATGAAGGCGAGCCAATGGATATCACACAAGCACGTGTTTGCACCAGGGTTCGCACACGTGCAAACTTTGAGCAAGATTTATGCCAGTGAACATCTTAATCTCAGTCAATTCACTATAAACAGAAAGTGAAAGTAAAAACGGAATGATGGAGAAATGACGGAGCTTTCGGCATCTTTCGTTGTTGAGTGCAGTGGCACTGATATTTCACACACTTTAAGCTTTTATTTTCCAAACGTAATAGGATTAGTCCAACGAATCGTTCGGATTGTAATGCGCACCGAACCGAAAGCCTTGTACCGAACGGTTTAATACGAATACGCGTATCGTTACACCCCTAGTATGTATGTATGTATTTATTTATTTATTTATTCATCTATCCATCCAGGTACTGGGCTGGATTGATGACACTTGATGTCCAATGTAAAATCTTAGTCCTGAAAACCAATTGAGAACCACTGATGTAGAATTTATTTAGAAACATGGATCTGTTTTATTAAACGCATCTGCCACTCATTTGTTTCGCTCCGTCAGTCGCAGGGTGGCAGAGGCGGTTTATAGGCATAAAAGCACAAATTCCCAATGGATCACCAGTCAACTGTCAGCTCTTTACTTGGAAAAGATGGACAGGAAAGTGACAAAAATATACATTTTCTTTCATTTGTCAGATGTAACCTGCACTGCATTCAAGGTATACAATTTAGCAGTATGTGTGTTTACTGGAATTTAAACCCGTGACCTTGTCATTATCAGTACTATGCTCTACCAGCTGAGCTTTCTTAGAAATTGAGCCATAAACACCTTCCTGGAAATAAAACCCAGCCATTGGTTTAGAGTAAGAAATGACATGTAGGTCAAAGTCAAAACCCAAAAAGAAAGTGCTTTTAAATTACATGTTTATGCTGGTATAAAAATGGCTTTTCTTTGTGGCACAGAACTGATAAAGGTGACGTTTCAGAAATCAGAAAACTTGGACTCACATGCTGTTACCTGCTGTCTCTTCCATCATCTACTAGAACAGGAGTTCTCAAAGTCTACTTTCAAAGGTCCAAATCTGAATTTTCATCAATGTCAAAGGTCCGGAACTATTGGTTATTACAAAACTTGTTTTTAATAAATATGCATAACATGCATTACAAATCAACACTCATTTAAAAAAAAAAAAAGTTCCTTTTGCATTCAAAATACATTAATAACAACTGCAAAAGTAGCAAAACAATTATTTTAAGTGTCAGCTTTTTTTATGAACAAAACACCACAAGAGGTAGGCCTTAGGTAACATGGTGCAAAATACAGAACAGCCAAAAGTAGCATGGTGCTAAATACAGAGCAGTCTAATGTGAGAAATGGCACTGTCTGTCTTCCATCAGCTGCCTAAACCATGGTACAAAATGTGTGGTTGCTAGACGGAGACACTGGCCTAAATGTTCATTAGTCAAGCTGCTGAAGTATGAGTTCTTCACAACATTCATGGCTTAGAATGCAGACTCACACCGATAGGTTGATCCAAATATGGCAAGAACACAGATGGCTACTTTCTGTAGGTTGGGGAAATTTTCAGCTGTGACCATTTTAGTCCAAAAGGTAACAGTGTCACAGTCCACTTCCCGCAAAGCCACATTTTCCTTGCAAGTCAATTAGTTCAGTCTGCAGATATGCCATGCTTGCCTATGGGAAGATGCTCTTGAGTTCTTTTGAAAACTCCTCAACATGCTTGACCAGGAATGGAGATGGAATGCAGAGCAGCAATTGTCTGCCAACATTAAAGCCCTCAAAGCGCTCCCTGAAATTTTCAGCTAGCTTCTCCAAAAAGGAAAGATGGTGATGATGGTGATTGCCATTAGTCTGCTGGAGAAGAGTTGGAAATGGATATATGGATATGTGGCCCTGTGATGTCACTCTTAAAGATCAGGAGCATACTGCTGCCATCAGATCACACACAGTGTTGCCTTGGCCCTGGAGCCTCAGATTCAGTTCATTTAGATGAGATGGTATGTCCACTAAAAAGGCCACAAGCTCCATGCTGTCATCATTCCTCAGAAAATCCAAGTAATGCCTGGCTTTGACATTCTTCTGCTGGGACAAAAACATCGCCAACTCTTTCCTGATGACCCAAAACCTCTCCAAGACTCTTCCCTTACTCAGCCACCTCACATTGTAAAGGAGGAGTAAGTCATCATAAGCAGCATTTACCTGGTAAGAGGAAGAAAAAAAATAAAAATAAATACATGATATTTTTGTGTTGCACAAGTATTCATAAAGTGAACACAAACACCTTGTAAATGCTGTAAATGTAAATTTACAGCAAAAAAAAAAAAAAGTAAAAAAAAAAAAAGTGAAATAAGGTGTTTACAGTGGGGATACAGGTGCATCTCAATAAATTAGAATGTCATGGAGTTCATTTATTTCAGTAATTCAACTCAAATTGCGAAACTCGTGTATTAAATAAATTCAATGCACACAGACTGAAGTAGTGTAAGTCTTTGGTTCTTTTAATTGTGATGATTTAGGCTCACATTCAACAAAAACCCACCAATTCACTATCTCAACAAATTAGAATACTTCATAAGACCAATAAAAAAAAAAAAAATTGTGAATTGTTGGCCTTCTGGAAAGTATGTTAATTTACTGTACAGGTGCATCTCAATAAATTAGAATGTCGTGAAAAAGTTCATTTGTTTCTTGTAAGTTATTTCAAAAAGTGAAACTTTCATATATTTTAGATTAATTGCATGTAAAGTAAAACATTTCAAAAGTTTTTGTTTTGATGATTAGAGCTTACAGCTCATGAAAGTCAAAAATTAGTATCTCAAAATATTAGAATATTTACATTTGAGTTTCAATTAATGACCATCCCTACAGTATAAATTCTCATGTTCTTTGAAACCACAATAATGGGGAACACTGCTGACTTGGCAATGATCCAGAAGACGAACATTGACGCCCTCCACAAAGAGGGTAAGTCACAAGAGGGTATTTACTGAAAGGTGTGGCTGTTTACAGAGTGCTGTATCAAAGCATATTAAATGCAAAGTTGACTGGAAGGAAGAATTTGGGTAGGAAAAGGTGCACAAGCAACAGGGATGACTGCAAGCTTGAGAATACTGTCAAGCAAAGCTGATTCAAACACTTGGGAGAACTTCACAAGGAGTGGACTGAAGCTGGAGTCAGTGCATCAAGAGTCACCACGCTCAGACGTCTTCAGGAAAAGGGCTACCAAGCCACTTCTGAACCAGAGACAATGTCAGAAGCATCTTACCTGAGAGATCACGTAACCCTTTGACGGCGATGCAGGCTTAGTCTTTCGCTCTGCTCACTTTGCCACATATTTTGTGATCCTGTCAGTAAAACTTAAACCACTCTGCATTGGACCCATCATGAGTGCTAAGGCAGACAAAGGGGATCGGAAAAGAGAGATTGAGCAATCGCCAATGAAGAAAAAATTCAGAGATTCAGCCATCTCCAGAGAAGACCTCGACGATGCTATTGCTAACCGCATTGAACTAGCATTTAAAGAACACCAAAGCACTTTGAATTCGGTTGTGAATTCGGCAGTAAGAGATGCTATGGACTCTGTGCTGATTCCAGCATTGCGCGAACTGCGTGAGGACATACAAGTGACCAACAAGTCTGTTAAAGAGCTAAGAGAGGAGTTTGAGGCCGTAGTTACCACGGCGAAGCAGACACGTGACTGCGTTGATTCTGTTCAGGCAGATGCACGTGAAGATAGGAGAACAGTCACAGGCTTAAGAAATCAGCTGGAGCGACTCACCGAGAAGATGACAGATATGGAGGACAGGTGCAGACGGAACAACGTAAGACTGGTGGGGCTGCCAGAGGCGGCTGAAGGATATGACACGGCTGGTGTCCTCAGAGTTAATCTTTCCAAATGGATTCCTTCCTTGAGGGGCCGTGACATTGAGATTGATCGGGCGCATCGCGTGTATGACGGAGGGAGGGGCTCCGATCGGCCGCGCACTCTCATCTTCCGTGTACTGAGATTGCATGACAGATCAGATATCCTAAAGGGTGCTCGGCAGGCTTATCCGGTGAAATGCACACAGAGCAACGTCACACTGCTATTTTTTCCCGACTTTAGTCCGGCTACAGCGATCAGGAGAAAGGCATTTTGTCCGGTGGAGGATTTTATCAGCTCCCTGTCTCAGCAGAAGACGTATGCCGTGGCTCTACGGGAAGGCAACGGGAAAACAGCGGCCACTATCTCTCCGGCCCGACGGGAGAGGCTTGATGGCCGGGAAGGAGGCGGTTCTAGATGCCCAGGAAGGGATGATGACAGGATGGACATGAAAGCCTGAACCTGTCTTTTTCTTTTTCTTCTATCCTTTCTCCTACTGGGATATTGTCCCTATCTATCCGGTACAACAATCTCTTTGCTGGTAAGACTAACAACCCTTTTTTTTTTTTTTTTTTGGATGGGACTAATGGAGAGTAGGTTTAATTAAAAAAATATTTTTTTGGGGCTGTGTGAGCCTTTCGGGAGACATGTCTTGCGTTGGAGTGGATCGGTCACAGACCATCACTATTTTTTGTTGCTCAGTCAGACCTATGTTCTCGGTAATGTGCGGTCTGAGTTGTTCCTTGTTTATGGTTGTCGGTTGTTCATGTTTTTTTTGTTGTTTTTATTTTTTACAACAGACATTTATACTTTTATTTATTTTACCTTATTTCAAAAGGGATTTTTCATCTAGGAGGTTTTGTATTTAAAATGCACATCAGCGTTTACATGTTATTTACAGAATGGAAGCACTTCTGCTTTTTTTCATTTATTGAATACAATCTTGGAATTATGAATATTCAATGCATACTTTAAATATTTTATCACTGAATGTGAATGGTTTAAATTCTGCTGTTAAACGAACCCGTGTGTTAGAATAGTTACACCGTAAATCTATTTCCTGTGCCCCAATTCAAGAGACACATTTAAAACAATCTGACGTGGCACGTTTTCAGAATAAATATTACAAATTAGCAGCTTTTTCCTGTGCTCTTAATAAAACTAAGGGGGTGCTTATCCTTGTTAACAGGAAGTTAAATTTAACGATTGAACACCTTGGTAGTGATGAGAAGGGTAGATTTGTTTTTATCCGATGCAAAATATATAATAATAGGTTAGCATTGGTCTCTATTTATGGTCCGAATGAGACAGACAGTGCATTCCTTACACAGATTTCCAAAACTCTACTTGAGGAGATTGATTGCCCTCTACTGGTGGGTGGTGATTTTAATGCTGTCATAAATCCTGCTTTAGATAAATCTCAATCTGATACAACAGCCAATCCATCCTCTAAATTACTGAATAAATTTATCACTGAGCTTAATTTAATCGATCATTGGAGAATTCAGAATACTAAAGCTAAGGACTTTTTTTTCTAATAGACACAAGACTTTCTCTAGGATAGACTACATATTTCTTAGCCCATCTTTAATTTAATCTAATTCCTCCATCTCTATATTACCAATTTTATTATCTGATCATTCTGCTGTGCTGTGCAGTGTTCCTCTTTCCGATGTTAAAGCCAAGTCCCCTAGATGGCGCTTTAACATATCATTATTAAGTAATCAGACTTTCATTACTTCTCTAAAAGAATATATTAAGGAATTTCTTGAAATTAATATGCCCTCTGATGTGGATCCTCAAATACTGTGGGAAACGACTAAGTGTGCTATACGAGGTTTCTGTATATCTTTCTCTTCTACTCTTGCCAAAGTGAAAACTCACCAGTTTACACAATTAGAAAATAAAATCCAATCATTACATAATCTACAAAAACAACATTTTACTGAGCAACAGGCTAAACAGCTGTCCTCTTTAAAAGAAGAATATGATTTACTTTCACACTCAAAGGCGGAATTCATTTTACATAGGACTAGACAAAAATATTATTTTGAATCAGAGAGACCTAGTCATTTATTGGCCCTTAGGTTGAAAGAATGCGAGTCTAAGGCATATATTAGCGCAATAAAATCATCGGATGATCAGGTCACCACGAACCCTGTGGCAATTAATGACATATTTAAAGGTTTTTACACAAATCTGTATAAAGCCGAAACAGATTTTGATGAACCAATTTGTAAGAAACAAGTTTTTGTTTCTCGTATGGAGAAGGTAATTCACAGTCTGATCAAGGAGGACCAAACTGGTTTCATCAAGGGGCGCAATGCATCTGACAATATGCGTCGACTCCTTCATATTCTTGACTTTGCGGACTCCCACCCAACCCCTTGTGCGGTCTTTTCACTTGATGCAGAAAAAGCCTTTGACAGGCTAAAGTGGAATTATATGTGGGCAGTTCTGCAATGTTTCGGCTTCGGTGAACACTTCGTTTCTATGATTAAGACATTATACCACTCACCTGCAGCATCAGTCATAACTGGTAATATTATTTCCCCCTCATTCCCTTTACAGCTAGGAACGAGGCAGGGGTGTCCGATCTCTTGAACCCTTAGCACAAGCCATCAGGAAATCTGAAGTATCGATTAAGATTCATGATCATGATCATAATCATAGTATTTCCTGTAGCTCAAATGGTAGAGCTTTCCTGTAGCTCAAATGGTAGAGCATGGCGCTAGCAACGCCAAGATCATGGGTTTGATTCCCAGGGAAAGCAAGAGCTGATCAAATGTAAAACTATAACTTGAATGCAATGTAAGTCGCTTTGGATAAAAGCGTCTGATAAATGTAAATGTAAAATGCATAAATGTAAGCAGTATTTAGATAAATTGGAACTGCCTCGGATCTCACAGATGGATAAAGAATCTTTGGAGGCCCCATTAAGTTTGGAGGAACTTCACGTCTCTCTAAAAAGCCTTCAAAAGGGCAAATCGCGGGTCTAGATGGTCTCCCCCTGAATTATACTTAGACATTTGGGATTTGGTAGGGATACTTATGCTTAACTCATTTAATTTTGCAATTGAACATGGGGTATTTCATAGAGATCAAAAAACATCACTGATTTCATTACTTCTTAAAAAAGGGAAAGATCCATTAGACTGTTCCAGCTACAGACCGATTTCGCTTATCCCATGTGATCTAAAAATCTATGCTAAAGTTTTTGTTTCTCGTATGGAGAAGGTAATTCACAGTCTGATCAAGGAGGACCAAACTGGTTTCATCAAGGGGCGCAATGCATCTGACAATATGCGTCGACTCCTTCATATTCTTGACTTTGCGGACTCCCACCCAACCCCTTGTGCGGTCTTTTCACTTGATGCAGAAAAAGCCTTTGACAGGCTAAAGTGGAATTATATGTGGGCAGTTCTGCAATGTTTCGGCTTCGGTGAACACTTCGTTTCTATGATTAAGACATTATACCACTCACCTGCAGCATCAGTCATAACTGGTAATATTATTTCCCCCTCATTCCCTTTACAGCTAGGAACGAGGCAGGGGTGTCCGATCTCTTGAACCCTTAGCACAAGCCATCAGGAAATCTGAAGTATCGATTAATATTCATGATCATGATCATAATCATAGTATTTCATTATACGCTGATGATATTATTCTATATTTAGACCACTTTGATGTTTCAGTCTCTAGCATAATTAAGGAATTTGATAATTTTAGCAGCCTATCAGGATATAAAATAAATTGGAGCAAATCTGCTTTAATGCCAATTAACAATGTTAAAGTTAATTTTTCTATTCCCTCATTTATCCCTATTAAGGAATCTTTCATCTATTTGGGCATTACCATATATAAAAACATTCATAAGATTGCCAGAGACAATTTTAATAATATTTTAGTTAAGGTCAAAAATGACATTCAAAGATGGAAGAATCTTAAAGTCTCTCTCCAATGAAGAATCTCCACTGTTAAGATGAATTTGTTACCTCGATTAAATTTTTTTTCTCTATGCTACCACTTTCTCCCCCTCCAGGTTACTTTAAGGAGATCAACTCCATAATTTCTAAGTTTATCTGGAATGATAAATGTCCCAGAATTAAACTTACCACATTACAACATCCTAATAGTGCAGGAGGACTGGCTGTACCAAATTTTGAACTGTATTATTGGTCGTTCCAGCTTAATGTTCCTGTGGCTCAGTGGTAGAGCATTGCGTTAGCAGCGCAAAAGGTTGTGGGTTCAATTCCCAGGGAGCACACATACTGATAAAAATGTATAACCTGAATGCACTGTAAGTCGCTTTGGATAAAAGCGTCTGATAAATGTAAATGTAAGGCTCTTCATAATTGGGTTGATCCTCAATCTACAGTTTCATGGAGGGTGATTGAAGCTGACAAGGTTAAACGAAATAGACTTCAAGATATTTTATTTACTGGCACAGGAAAAAAAGGGGATAATTATAAATTTGGTCCGGTTGTGGCTAACTCTATTAAAATCTGGAAAATGGTTGAATGTCGGATAGGTGGTCCCTTCAATTTCTGTAACAGTACATCCTTATGGCACAATTTTAATTTTGTATGCGGAAATCATCCATTTGTCCAACCCTCTTGGTCTTCTTTGGGTGTAAACACGTGCGGTGATATATATGATAACCAGGGCCTCTGTTCATTTCAGACATTAAGAACCAAATTTTGTCTACCAGCATCCGCATATTTTGTCTTTCTTCAATTACGTTCTGCTCTCAAAGCGTATGGTGTTCCTTGGTCTTCTTCCATTTCCTCTCATCCTATGCGGGACTGGATTGCACCATCTGCTGGTCGGCCATCTGTTTCCTTAATATATAATACAATTATTGATTGTATTACAAAACCTCTTTCTTTTAAAACTATTTGGAATAGGGAATTATCTGCCCTTAATTTATCTGTCGACTGGGAGAGGGTGTGGTCTAATCTCAGTTTAACATCTAAAAATCTGGCTCATCGTCTTATTCACTTTAAAGTCATTCATAGAGTATACATAACTCCTTACAAAAGATTTAAAATGAAACTACAGTCAAATTTGAACTGCCATATATGTAACACTACATCATCAGGCACTTTTCTGCATATGTTTTGGGAATGTCCTGTCGTCATCAGTCTATGGACACATGTAAACCTGGTTTTGTCATCATTACTGATAATTGATTGGTCTGTTAACCCAAGTTTGTGTCTTCTTAATGATGATTCTGGTCTCTGTATTAGTTCAATGCAAAGGAGAATGTTGTTTGCTGGTTTTACAGCTATGAAGAAGACAATAATCCAGAACTGGTTTACACCACACATGTGTAGAAAAACATATTGGATCCGTAGCCTCCTGCAAATAGTGTCATGTGAATGTACAACGGCGCGAGTTGGTGGGGCCAGGCCTTCGACCATTGATGCTTGGCAGTGTTTTTTGCTGAATTTACGTGATTATATAAAGGAGTGACTTTTGTGTTCTGGTTGTCCTTCCCTCTCCCCCTCCCTTTTGATTGGACCTTGAGATGTTGAGTATGTGTCTGTTGTTTTGTTTTGTTATATTTTGGATACTATGTTATGTTATGTTTGAAAAAAAAAAAAAAATTGTTGATAACAAAAAAAAGAAGCATCTTACCTGGGCTGTGGAGAAAAATATCTGGACTGTTGCTCAGTGGTCCAAAGTCCTCTTTTCAGATGAAAGTCAATTTTGAATCTCATTTGGAAACAAGGTCCCAGAGTCTGGAGGAAGAGTGGAGAGGCACAGAATCCATGTTGCTTGAAGTCCAGTGTGAAGTTTCCACAGTCAGTGATGATTTGGGCTGCCATGTCATCTGCTTGTGTTGGTCCACTGTGTTTTCTGAAGTCCACAGTCAACGCAGCCATCTATCATGAAATTTTAGAGCACTTCATGCTTCCTTCTGCTGACAAGCTTTATGGAGATGCTGATTTCATTTTCCAGCAGGACTTGGCACCTGCCCACACTGCCAAAGGTACCAAAAGCTGGTTCAATGACCATGGTGTTACTGTGCTTGATTGGCCAGCAAACTCGCCTGACCTGAACCCCATAGAGAATCTATGGGGTATTGTCAAGAGGAAGATGAGAGACACCAGACCCAACAATGCAGATGAGCTGAAGGCCACTGTCAAAGAAACCTGGGCTTCCATACCACCTCAGCAGTGCCACAAACTGATCACCTCCATGCCACGCCAAATTGAGGCAGTAATTAAAGCAAAAGGAGCCCCTACCAAGTATTGAGTACATATACAGTAAATTAACATACTTTCCAGAAGGCCAACAATTCACTAAAAATGTTTTTTTTTATTGGTCTTATGAAGTATTCTAATTTGTTGAGATAGTGAATTGGTGGGTTTTTGTTAAACGTGAGCCTAAATCATCACAATTAAAAGAACCAAAGACTTAAACTACTTCAGTCTGTGTGCATTGAATTTATTTAATATACGAGTTTCACAATTTGAGTTGAATTACTGAAATAAATGAACTTTTCCACGACATTCTAATTTATTGAGATGCACCTGTATATGTACTCAATACTTGGTAGGGGTTCCTTTTGCTTTAATTACTGCCTCAATTCGTCGTCGCATGGAGGTGATCAGTTTGTGGCACTGCTGAGGTGGTATGGAAGCCCAGGTTTCTTTGACAGTGGCCTTCAGCTCATCTGCATTGTTGGGTCTGGTGTCTCTCATCTTCCTCTTGACAATACCCCATAGATTCATAGAAACTCAGGCGAGTTTGCTGGCCAATCAAGCACAGTAACACCATGGTCATTGAACCAGCTTTTGGTACCTTTGGCAGTGTGGGCAGGTGCCAAGTCCTGCTTGAAAATGAAATCAGCATCTCCATAAAGCTTGTCAGCAGAAGGAAGCATGAAGTGCTCTAAAATTTCCTGGTAGATGGCTGCGTTGACTGTGGACTTCAGAAAACACAGTGGACCAACACCAGCAGATGACATGGCAGCCCAAATCATCAGTGACTGTGGAAACTTCACACTGGACTTCATGCAACATGGATTCTGTGCCTCTCCGCTCTTCCTCCAGACTCTGGGACCTTGATTTCCAAATGAAGTGCAAAATTTACTTTCATCTGAAAAGAGGACTTTGGACCACTGAGCAACAGTCCAGTTCTTTTTCTCCACAGCCCAGGTAAGATGCTTCTGACGTTGTCTCTGGTTCAGAAGTGGCTTGGTAGCCCTTTTCCTGAAGACGTCTGAGCGTGGTGAATCTTGATGCACTGACTCCAGCTTCAGTACATTCCTTGTGAAGCTCTACCAAGTGTTTGAATCAGCATTGCTTGACTGTATTCTCAAGCTTGCGGTCATCCCTGTTGCTTGTGCACCTTTTCCTACCCAAATGCTTCCTTCCAGTCAACTTTGCATTTAATATGCTTTGATACAGCACTCTGTAAACAAATACCTTTTTTTCCTCTCTGTTTTTCCTGTGACACACCACTCACTTTTTGAGATCGATGCACCTTAAGCTTCTGGTGTGCAGATGCTCAAAGCCAAAAAAACTTCTTGAGGGATAGAATAACACAAACAAAGCAACCTACTTAAGTCAGTTCAATGCAATGAAGGGTTTCTGCACTTGTCTGGGAAACAAGCACTTCAGGTTGAACACTAAAAGTCCAATTCAGCTATAGCAAGACTTGGCTCTGTACCTGCATTTCAAGGACGTGGATCAATTTTTGCTGGGCCAGTTTTGGGCAGTGGGGTCAAAACATTCCAGAGAGTTTTGAAGAAAACTTTAAAAGTAAAACTATAACAACCAACACTGAATAGAGGTTTGGGGCTACAAATCCACTCTTCAGCAGTTACCAATGTTCTTGCATCTTTGGCTTTGTCAATAAGCAAAACATCTTCAGTAAATGGAATAAAAAAGCTCTTGAAGGCATTCACAGTGAGGTTTAAAAGAGCTTGTGAATGAGTATTGATTGACGCTCATGTAGGTTTTTCACCTACATAACAACTCTTGTACATTTTCCAAAGAGCTGGACAAAAACACCAGTAGAACAAGTGCAGGGGCATAAAAGTTAGTGCATTCAAGTTTATAATGCATGCACTTTGATGGAAAACCTTAAGTTACTTCATTCAAAACAGTTTTTTCTTTTTTCTTTTTTTTACATCAGTACATCTGAATTCATTGGGCCCATTCATTTTGATGACCCTACATGTTATTTATTTATTTGTTTGCTTGCTTTATTTATTTATTTATCTATCTATCTTTCAGTTGTCCAGTTGTGATGCTTGCTACTCAAAAAACAATTTTTATCTATTATTTTATTGAAAACAGATGTTCTGCTTCATTCATTCATTCATTCTATTTTACTGTCCCCAAACTTTTAAATGATAATGTATATATTTGGGTAAAATAATATTTTTTTGAAAATAATATTTTACAAAACTTTTTATTATTGGATTATGATGGATAATGACTTGAATTAAATTAATATTGAATTCATTCATTCATTCAGTGCTTGTTGCAGTCCATTCTAGATTTTTCTGATGCAGCAAATAATTTGATAAAACATATGCAAACTGTTATCTGCAACAATTAAAATTTTGTGCCAGGACTTGTCCTTGATTCCTCATAATGCTGTCTAGGTAGGAAGCTCACCAGGTTTTGGAACAGAGCATTTATGTCATCATGTGAGGAATTGAACCAGCAGAGAGGTACAACAACTGCACTTACCAAATAATGGACGTGTTGGCTAACCTGAGTCTCGCTGGGCTGGCGTTTAATCAGCAGGAAACCTGACACACGTGAGAGACAGACGGCCACACTAAAGCTGACCGTTTTAGAGAAAAGGCTGTTGCTATATCTCACAGCGGTTTTGAAACTAAGCAATATTAGTTACTTGGTCAAAAGAAGGAGGTCTCTGCCTCAGACACCTGCAGCTCTGAATCCTGCCGGGACGCAAACGAGAGATTGCGAGGAGACAGATACCCGGACGGATTGGTTTTGGCAAGAAAAGGCTTGGCTCGGCTGATTCATGGCCAGGCCGGGGTTTCCGTACTCAGCGGGGTCTCAAGGGCCTCGACGTTGACCTAGATCACTAAACTATGCCTGCAAGACCCTGAAGGGGTTTGCCTTGACTCTGCGGGGGGACTCTAGCTAACAGGGAAAGATGTATATGGGGTTGTCTCAGAGGCCACGGAAGCCCCAAGAACCCATCAGTCACAAGCGGGAGATAACAGCAAGTAACTTAAAATAGAAACCATTTCACTTATAATATTTGAAATTTGGTATTAAAGTTATTTACAACAGAAACAACCAGACATGTCTAATGAAATTGAGCATAGAGTTGGTCTTGTTTAAAAAGTCTGTTCATGCAGTAATGAAGACGTTTAACCGCTCCATGCTTATGCCTTTGGTTAAAACACTTGTCACCTCATATAGTTTGACTACAAATTGACTTTTTTTCCCCTTCTTATTCAAAGGAGCCTTAACAGCATACTGTATAGATGGAAGGAGGGCAGTGTTATTTTAGCATCAAGTAGTTACTTCAATTATTAGTCATACTTAGTATTATTATATATTATTAAATTATATGAATACTGTTAATTAGCTTTTATTTTTATATGTACAGTTTGAATTTTAGTTTTTTTTTTAAAGTATTTTAATTTAGGATTTGTAATGTGCTTTTGCTACTTTTATTAGTTACACAGACAGCAGACAAATGTGTAAACTATTTTACAGACTTGTATAGCACTACATAATCATATTACATATGCTAGTATTTATTTATTTGTTTGTTTGTTCCTAGATAAAATATCTAAAAGTTATTCAAGCAAAATGAACTGACTTAAGAAGTAACACTGCATAAGATATTACGATTTGTTTTCAGTGAATGTATCTTTAATATGAGTGTATTTAATCTTACTGCACTGGCATAGTTTTCACTTATTTTAGTTCACATATTTATCTTGTTTTAATGATTTAGATATACTCTAACTGTAGAACAAGTTTAAAAATAGTAAAGTCATTATTTTTGCATTAACACTAATTTATGCATCTGACTAATTTGTAATCTTAAGTTTGTGGTACTAAAATGTTTAATAATGCTGTTCAAAGATGTCAAATATATTATGTAGAATTTTCAAAAGTCTAACCCTCTTCTATTTAACAAGTTTGTGTAGGCCCCTAATTCAAGTGAATGCATTTTAATGCTCTACCATGCAATAACATTCTGTATCCATGTTCCAACATCTGGAAAACTGGTTTTGAAATAAATTAAACACACCACTTTTTGACTATATAGAACAGACATATTCTTAGATCAGCATTTTCCATCAAATTATTTCCCATAATCAGACCGCCATCTCAAAGAAAGTCTGCCTGAGCTTGTGGGTTCGACTGTGTCTCAGTCACTAAATGGTCTGGGAATTGAGAAACTGGAGTCAAATTGCAAAAAATCAGGTAGGAAGGCTCTTCAATGTCAGACTGAGCTAGATGAGGCATGGCATGGGTATTGACCTTGTCATCAGTTCCGTTTTGACAAGGTAAGAAGGTGAGATTGTGGTCAGAGTCCATCATCTTTGGCCTGTCAGCTGCTCTACTGTTTTGTCTATGTGACTTGGAGCTCTAAACCAGAGACAGTTTAACACAGTGGTATATAGTTGTCCTCACTGCTTTTGATTTTGAGCATTTATAAAATGCTTTGCTAATCAAACATGCATATCCATCTCATTTTTCTTCACAACTTAATTGTCATACGTAGTGAGTCATTAAAGAGCTACATTTTCTGCTTTAATGAACATGCCGGCTTGGTAATGTTCCTGCCCATCAGATACTAACTATACATTTATTAATTTTTACGAAAATGTTCCAGGATCAAAGCTGACTGAATAAAAGCAAAAGTTCAGTTCCCCTTTCCTTATTAAATTGGACTTCATTTTTCATGAGTTATTGGGTTATAGACTGTTTTCAGTTTTGTTATCTTCTTGCAGAAAGGTTGTCTTGCTCTAGTGGCATAATGTATTTTTCACATCTGGAGCATGACATTTTTTCTCTATGCTGAGATGCACCTGTGGTGTGAAAAAAAGGAAGATGGTTGACAGGCGCGACATTGATAAACAACATCATTAATTTTCATTAATTTTACAGGTATGTGAAAATGAGCTGCAAATGCTTGCAAAAACAACTGTGGTGTTTATCCTCATGAGCGTTTCTTTGTTTCCATGTTACAACATAATATTACCAGTCAGTATGTCTTTGAAATACCACAAGTCACAAATTAGAGAAAAAAATGGTTGAAAGTGATTAAAATAGATGTCAGTGCGATGTCAAAATAATGTAGGATCATACCAATCCTACTTAATTACCATTAAAGGTTTTTATTTTACATGGCCTATTTCGAAGTCCGTAGACTCTGACAATTAAAGGATGATAAAGACAAGAATTGCTACTTTTACTGTAAGTGAATATAAGATAATTTCCCCGAATGGCCATAATGCTTCTCAGAATTGTTTTTAACCCCCTGGAGTCGACGCCCGCACCGGTGCGGTCTGTCTCATATTTTCTTGATGACTGCGAAAAGAACTAAAAATCCTCTGTCATTTTTATAGTACAGATAAGAATAAGGTATCGTTTGAAACTGCAAAGGGTCTACTTTTATTTGTGTATAGTCATAATAACAGCAAACCAATGTGCTTTTGTAAAATAAAGAAAATAAACAGGGTGTGCTCTCTGCCATCTCGGTCTCTGTCACCTCTCTTCGCAGACACGTAAATAAAATCTCAGCGAATACTTCCCTCACAGACATGAGAAATATATTTATAGAAAGCTTGAGATGTCTACTTTTAAAAGAAGCAAGTCCCATCCAAAACAAATATTCTTTGATGAAGTAATCCGTATGAAACCAACGAGATGTCCAGTTTTTCAATGCTGCGGTAGTATCAAAACACTGTTCATCGCTGGTGGAGTTTATGGTTGTGAAATGTAAACCGTTCTATCTGCCGCGGGAGTTCACGGTCCCGGTTCACGGTCACAGAGTTATTGTTGCGGTTTACATTCCCGTGTGCAAACGCTAAGGACGCGCTTCGTGAACTGTACAGCACCATCAGCAAGCAACAAACAAACAACCCTGACGGCTTTTTCATCACAGCCGGTGACTTCAACCACGCAAACCTAAAGACAGTTTTGCCAAAGTTCTACCAACATGTGAACTTTGCAACAAGGGGAAACAACACACTGGACTTTGTTTATACAACAGAGAAAAAGGCATACAAAGCTGAACCCCGCCCCCACCTCGGGTACTCGGACCACATCTCTGTTATGCTAATCCCAGCATACAGACCACTTCTCAAACTTGCCAAACCGGTTCAAAAGCAGATCACGGTATGGCCAGACAATGCTACCTCAGCACTGCAGGACTGCTTCCAGGACACAGACTGGAACATGTTTAAAGTGTTTAAAGAGGCGGCCACCTACAACAACCACACAGACCTGCAGGAGTACACTGAAACTGTGACTGCTTACATCAAAAATTGCATAGATGATGTGACAGTCACCAAGACCATCACCACACGTGCCAACCAGAAGCCATGGATGACAGAAAAGGTTCGTGGGCTGCTAAAAATCCGAGATGAGACATTCAGATCAGGAGACAAGGCAGCTCTCAAAACAGCAAGAGCCAATCTGTCTCATGGCATCAAGAAGGCAAAACATCAATGATCCACAGTCATATCACCCTTCAGCCCAAGACTGGTTGCCCACTGAAGCTAAGCAGGGCTGAGCCTGGTCAGTACCTGGATGGGAGACCTCCTGGGAAAACTAGGTTGCTGTTGGAAGAGGTGTTAGTGAGGCCAGCAGGGGGTGCTCACCCTGTGGTCTGTGTGGGTCCTAACGCCCCAGTATAGTGACAGGGACACTATACTGTCAAAAGAGCACCGTCTTTCGGATGAGACGTTAAACCGAGGTCCTGACTCTCTGTGGTCATTAAAAATCCCATGACATTCATCGTAAAGAGTAGGGATGTAACCCCGGTGTCCTGGCCAAATTCCCTCCATTGGCCCTTGTCAATCATGGCCTCCCAATAATCCCCATCCACTTGATTGGCTCTATCTCTCTCTCCTCTCCACCTGTAGCTGGTGTGTGGTGAGCACACTGGCGCCGTTGTACTGTGGCTGCCGTCGCATCATCCAAGTGGATGCTGCACACTGGTGGTGGTTGAGGAGAGACCCCCCCCCCCACATGATTGTAAAGCGCTTTGGGTGTACAACAATACACAATAAAGCGCTATATAAATGCTTCATTCATCAATATGCTAAAAAAAATCAACAACAACTTCAGCGACAGTAAAGACACTCGGACCCTGTGGCAAGCCATTCAGACCTTCACTGACTACAAGCCCCCACCACAGGCCAGTGACGATGACACATCCTTACCAGATGCACTCAACCACTTCTACTCACGATTTGAGATACAGAACGACACACCTGCACAGAAACTACTCGCATCTCCAAACGACTAGGTACTCTGTCTCTCTCCAGCCAATGTAAGGAAGACCCTATCCAGGATAAACCCACGAAAGGTTGCGGGCCCTGACAACATACCTGGACATGTACTGAGAGACTGTGATGCACAGCTGACGGATGTCCTAACAGACATCTTCAACACCTCGCTGAGCCAGGCAGTCGTCCCCACATGTCTCAAATCCACCTCCATAATTCCAGTACCAAATAAGTCACCTGTGTCCTGTCTGAATGACTATTGTCCCATAGCACTGACCCCAATCATGATGAAGTGCTTTGAGAGGTTAGTCATGCATCACATCAAGTCCAGTTTCCCAAACACGCTGGACCCATTCCAGTTTGCATACCGTCCAAACCGTTCCACGGACGATGCAATATCCACCACTCTCCACCTTGCTCTTACTCACCTGGAACTGAAAGACTCTTATGTAAGAATGCATTCAACACCATAATCCCACAACAGCTCATCCACAAACTAAACCTGCTGGGCCTTAACACCTCCCTCTGTAATTGGATCCTGGACTTTTTAACTGCAAGACCTCAGTCAGTCCGTGTCGGCCGCAACACCTCCAGCACTACCACACTGAGCACAGGTGCCTCACAAGGCTGTGTGCTCAGCCTGCTGCTCTTCACGCTGCTGACTCACGACTGCACAGCCAAGTCCAGCTCCAACCACATCATCAAGTTTGCTGATGACACAACTGTGATAGGCCTCATCAGAAACAACGATGAAATGCACTACAGAGAGGAAGTGGCACAGCTGGCTGAATGGTGTGGTGCTAACAACCTGTCCCTCAATGTGGGTAAGACAAAAGAGGTTGTGATGGACTTCAGGAGAAACTCTGTTGACCAACCCCCACTGACCTTCGACGGCTCAACCGTGGAGAGAGTCGGCAGCACTAAATTCCTGGGGGTGCATATTACAGAGGATCTCACCTGGACCATCAACGTCACATCACTCAACAAGAAGGGACAACAGCGCCTCCACTTTCTCCGCCGGCTGAAAAGGGCAAGTCTCCCTCCACCCATCCTCACCACTTTCTACAGGGCACCATTGAGAGTGTGCTGACCACATGCATCACTGTCTGGTATGGGAACTGCAGTGCTGCTGACCGCAAGACCCTACAACGGACAGTGAACACTGCCGCACTGCCCCTCCATCCTGGATATTTTCCTTGCACGATGCTCCAGCAAGGCCTCCAGCATCGTGAAGGCCACAACCTCTTCCAGCTCCTGCCATCAGGTAGAATGTACCAGAGTATCAAAGCTCGCTCTGTCAGATTGCTCAACAGCTTTTTCCCCCAGGCTGTGAGAGCTCTTAACTCCAATCTCCCTGTCCCCCTCTGAAACCATGAACACCTCAGCCCCCTCCCCCCAACTCATTAAAACTGTTGGACAATTTTCCTAAGTGCAATTCTGAGTGTGCTACACACAGGTGAGTGGGCTATAGAAACCACCTGTAGTAACACACTCATCCCACTATATGTACACTAGACACTTTCTATAAACACTCCCTGCAACAAAGACTCAATAGGATAATATATGTTTACTTGTGCATTGCACTACAAAACATTTTTGCAATATGCGCTGCTTCCCACAAAATCTCTCTTCTGCACAACAATTTAATGTACAACATATATATTTTTTGCACAATTTCATGTACAGTATTTATGTAAAGTTTGTGTATGTGTAGTCAACTATGTATAGTAGTTATAGTATTTATAGTACAGGTGCATCTCAGTAAATTAGAATGTCATGAACAAGTTCATTTTTTCTTGTAACTTATTTCAAAAAGTGAATCTTTCATATATTTTAGATTCATTACATGTAAAGTAAAACATTTCAAAAGTTTTTTTTGTTTTAATTTTGATGATTAGAGCTTACAGCTCATGAAAGTCAAAAATCAGTATCTCAAAATATTAGAATATTTATATTTGAGTTTCAATAAATGACCATCTATACAGTATAAATTCTGGGTATCTCTTGTTCTTTGAAACCACAATAATGGAGTAGACTGCTGACTTGGCAATGATCCAGAAGACGAACATTGACACCCTCCACAAAGAGGGTAAGTCACAGAAGGTCATTACTGAAAGGTGTGGCTGTTTACAGAGTGCTGTATCAAAGCATATTAAATGCAAAGTTGACTGGAAGGAAGAATTTGGGTAGGAAAAGGTGCACAAGCAACAGGGATGACCGCAAGCTTGAGAATACAGTCAAGCAAAGCTGATTCAAACACTTGGGAGAGCTTCACAGGGAGTGGAGTGAAGCTGGAGTCAGTGCATCAAGAGTCACCACGCTCAGACATCTTCAGGAAAAGGGTTAGCAAGCCACTTCTGAACCAGAGACAATGTCAGAAGCATCTTACCTGGGCTGTGGAGAAAAAGAACTGGACTGTTGCTCAGTGGTCCAAAGTCCTCTTATTAGATGAAAGTAAATTTTGCATTTAATTTGGAAATCAATGTCCCAGAGTCTGGAGGAAGAGTGGAGAGGCACAGAATCCATGTTGCTTGAAGTCCTGTGTGACGTTTCCACAGTCAGTGATGATTTGGGCTGCCATGTCATCTGCTGGTGTTGGTCCACTGTGTTTTCTGAAGTCCACAGTCAACGCAGCCATCTACCAGTAAATTTTAGAGCACTTCATGCTTCCTTCTGCTGACAAGCTTTATGGAGATGCTGATTTCATTTTCCAGCAGGACTTGGCACCTGCCCACACTGCCAAAAGTACCAAAAGTTGGTTAAATGACCATGGTGTTGGTGTGCTTGACTGGCCAGCAAACTCGCCTGACCTGAACCCCATAGAGAATCTATGGGATATTGTCAAGAGGAAGATGAGAGGCACAAGACCCAACAATGCAGATGAGCTGAAGGCCGCTATCAAAGAAACCTGGACTTCCATACCACCTCAGCAGTGCCACAAACTGATCACCTCCATGCCACGCCGAATTGAGGCAGTAATTAAAGCAAAAGGAGCCCCTACCAAGTATTGAGTACATATACAGTAAATGAGCATACTTTCCAGAAGGCCAACAATTTACTAAAAATGTTTTTTTTATTATTGGTCTTATGAAGTATTCTAATTTGTTGAGATAGTGAATTGGTGGGTTTTTGTTAAATGTGAGCCTAAATCATCACAATTAAAAGAACCAAAGACTTAAACTACTTCAGTCTGTGTGCATTGAATTTATTTAATACACAAGTTTCACAATTTGAGTTGAATTACTGAAATAAATGAACTTTTCCACGACATTCTAATTTATTGAGATGCACCTGTATATGTATAGTCAGATGGTTAACTATTGTATAGCTCTATTGTTTTTCGTATACTTGCATTGTTGTATGTTTATCTTATGTTTAACTGGTATGTAGCACCGTGGTCCTGCGAGACACGACATTTAGTTCCACTATATTTCCACACATGTAGCAGAATGACAATAAAGCTCGACTTGACTTGACTTGATATTGATGGCCCTATGGGAGGCCCTTTGTCTCTCAGGTGTGAATCACTAAATAGCCTATCCATGGCCATTGTCACTCCCTCGCATACACCTTTCTAACACAAATCATGTCTTACAAAAGTTAAATCAATATATTGTTTTCTGTGAACGAGTAAACAGGATGATTTTCACACCATTTTGTATCAAAAACTAGTCTACCACGGAGGGATCACGTGACCCTTCGACGGCGATGTAGGCTTAGTATTTCGCTCTGCTCACTTTGCCACATATTGTATGATCCTGTCAGTAAAACTTAAACGACTCTGCATTGGACCCATCATGAGTGCTAAGGCAGACAAAGGGGATCGGAAAAGAGAGATTGAGCAATCGCCAATGAAGAAAAAATTCAGAGATTCCGCCATCTCCAGAGAGGACCTCGAAGATGATATTGCTAGCGGCATTGAACTAGCACTTAAAGAGCGGCAAATCACTTTGAATTCGGTTGTGAATTCGGCAGTAAGAGATGCGATGGACTCTGTGCTGATTCCAGCATTGCCCGAACTGCGTGAGGACATACAAGCGACCAACAAGTCTGTTAAAGATGGCATGACAGATCGGAAATCCTGAAGGGTGCCTGGCAGGCTTATCCGGTGAAATGCGCACAGAACAATGTCACACTGCTATTTTTTCCCGACTTTAGTCCAGCTACAGCGATCAGGAGAAAGGCATTTCGTCCGGCTTTGAAGAAGATGACAGCGCTTGGTCTCCAGCCCTTCCTCATCTATCCGGCGGTAATTAAACTACGGCACAAGGGTGAGCAGAGAAGCTTCGATTCTCCTCATAAAGCGGAGGATTTTGTCAACTCCCTGTCTCAGCGGAGAACGTATGCCGCGGCTCTGCGGGGGGACGACGGGGGAACAGCGGCCGCTGTCTCTCCGGCTCGGCGGGAGGGGCTTGATGGTCGGGACGGACATGGTCCTAGCTGCCCAGTGGGGGAGGATGGCAGGGTGGACATGGACGCTTGCTAAACCTATTTTTTGCTTTTTCTTCTCTCCTCTCTTCTACTACACTATATATCCGGTACAAAGATCTCTTTGCTGGTAAGACTGACACTCTTTATTTTTTTTGGAGGGGACTAAAGGAGAGTAGATTTAATAAAAAAAAAAAAAAATATATATATATATATATATATATATTTTTTTTTTTTTTTTTTTTTTTTTTTGGCTGTGTGAGCCTTTCGGGAGACATGTCTTGCGTTGGAGTGGATCGGTCACGAACCATCAATATTTTTTGTTGCTCATTCAGACCTATGTTCTCGGTAATATGCGGTTTGAGTTGTTCCTTGTTTATGGTTGTCAGTTGTTCATGTTTTTATGTTGTTTTTGTTTGTTACAACAGACATTTATACTTCTATTTATTTTACCTTATTTCTAAAGGGATTTTTCATCTAGGAGGTTTGGTATCTAAAATGCACATCAGCGTTTACATGTTATTTTTTTATTTAATACAATCTTGTTATTATTAATATTCAATGCATACTCTAAATATTTTATCACTGAATGTGAATGGTTTAAATTCTGCTGTTAAACGAACCCGTGTGTTAGAATATTTACACCGTAAATCTATTTCCTGTGCCCTAATTCAAGAGACACATTTAAAACAATCTGACGTGGCACATTTCCAGAATAAGTATTACAAATTAGCAGCTTTTTCCAGTGCTCAAAATAAAACTAAGGGGGTGCTTATCCTTGTTAACCGGAAGTTAAATTTAACGATTGAACACCTTGGTAGTGATGAGAAGGGTCGATTTGTTTTTATCCGATGCAAAATATATAATAATAGGTTAGCATTGGTCTCTATTTATGGTCCGAATGAGACAGACAGTGCATTCCTTACACAGATTTCCAAAACTCTACTTGAGGAGATTGATTGCCCTCTAGTGGTAGGTGGTGATTTTAATGCTGTCATAAATCCTGCTTTAGATAAATCTCAATCTGATACAACAGCCAATCCATCCTCTAAATTACTGAATAAATTTATCACTGAGCTTAACTTAATCGATCTTTGGAGAATTCAGAATACTAAAGCTAAGGACTTCACTTTTTTTTCTAATAAACACAAGACTTTCTCTAGGATAGACTACATATTTCTCAGCCCATTTTTAATTTCATCTAATTCCTCCATCTCTATATTACCAATTTCATTATCTGATCATTCTGCTGTGTTGTGCAGTGTTCCTTTTTCCGATGTGAAAGCCAAGTCCCCTAGATGGCGCTTTAACATATCATTATTAAGTAATCATTATTGAAATTAATATGCCCTCTGATGTGGATCCTCAAATACTGTGGGAAACGACTAAGTGTGCTATATGAGGTTTCTGTATATCTTTCTCTTCTACTCTTGCCAAAGCGAAAACTCACCAGTTTACACAATTAGAAAATAAAATCCAATCATTACAAAATCTACAAAAACAACATTTTACTGAGCAACAGGCTACACAGCTGTCCTCTTTAAAAGAAGAATATGATTTACTTTCACACTCAAAGGCGGAATTTATTTTACATAGGACTAGGCAAAAATATTATTTTGAATCAGAGAGACCTAGTAATTTATTGGCCCTTAGGTTGAAAGAATGCGAGTCTAAGGCATATATTAGTGCAATAAAATCATCGCATGATCAGGTCACCATGAATCCTGTGGCAATTAATGACATATTTAAAGGTTTTTACACAAATCTGTATAAAGCCGAAACAGATTTTGATGAACCAATTTGTAAGCAGTATTTAGATAAATTGGAACTGCCTTGGATCTCACAGATAGATAAAGAATCTTTGGAGGCCCCATTAAGTTTGGAGGAACTCCACGTCTCTCTAAATAGCCTTCAAAAGGGCAAATCGCCGGATCTAGATGGTCTCCCCCTGACTTATATTTACAAATTTGGGATTTGGTAGGGATACTTATGCTTACCTCATTTAATTTTGAAATTGAACATGGGGTATTTCATAGAGATCAAAAAATATCACTGATTTCATTACTTTTAAAAAAGGGAAAGATCCATTAGATTGTTCCAGCTACAGACCGATTTCGCTTATCCCATGTGATCTAAAAATCTATGCTAAAGTTTTTGCTTCTTGTATGGAGAAGGTAATTCATAGTCTGATCAAGGAGGACCAAACTGGTTTCATCAAGGGGCGCAATGCATCTGACAATATGCGTCGACTCCATCATATTCTTGACTTTGCAGACTCCCACCCAACCCCTTGTGCGGTCTTATCACTTGATGCAGAAAAAGCCTTTGACAGGCTAGAGTGGAATTATATGTGGGCAGTTCTGCAATGTTTCGGCTTCGGTGAACACTTCATTTCTATGATTAAGACATTATACCACTCACCTGCAGCATCAGTCATAACTGGTAATATTATTTCCCCCTCATTCCCTTTACAGCGGGGAATGAGGCAGGGGTGTCCGCTTTCCCCCTTATTGTTTTGTCTATCTCTTGAACCCTTAGCGCAAGCCATCACGAAATCTGAAGTATCGATTAAGATTCATGATCATAATCATAGTATTTCATTATACGCTGATGATATTATTCTATATTTAGACCACTTTGATGTTTCAGTCTCTAGTATAATTAAGGAATTTGATAATTTTAGTAGCCTATCAGGATATAAAATAAATTGGAGCAAATCTGCTTTAATGCCAATTAACAATGTTAAGGTTAATTCTTCTATTCCCTCATTTATCCCTATTAAGGAATCTTTCATCTATTTGGGCATTACCATATATAAAAACATTCATAAGATTGCCAGAGACAATTTTAATAACATTTTAGTTAAGGTCAAAAATGACATTCAAAGATGGAAGAATCTTAATGATAAATGTCCCAGAATTAAACTTACCACATTACAACATCCTAATAGCGCAGGAGGACTGGCTGTACCAAATTTTGAATTATGTTATTGGTCGTTCCAGCTTAAGGCTCTTCATAATTGGGTTGATCCTCAATCTACAGTTTCATGGAGGGTGATTGAAGCTGACAAGGTTAAACCAAATAGACTTCAAGATATTTTATTTACTGGCACAGGAAAAAAAGGGGATAATTATAAATTTGGTCCGGTTGTGGCTAACTCTATTAAAATCTGGAAAACGGTTGAACGTCGGATAGGTGGACCCTTCAAATTTTGTAACAGTACTCCTTTATGGCACAATTTTTATTTTGTATGCGGAAATCGTCCATTTGTCCAACCCTCTTGGTCTTCTTTAGGTGTAAACACGTGCGGTGATATATATGATAACCAGGACCTCTGTTCATTTCAGACATTAAGAACCAAATTTTGTCTACCAGCATCCGCATATTTTGTCTTTCCTCAATTACGTTCTGCTCTCAAAGCGTATGGCGTTCCGTGGGCATCTTCTATTTCCTCTCATTCTATGCGGGACTGGATTGCACCATCTGCTGGTCGGCCATCTGTTTCCTTAATATATAATAAAATTATTGATTGCATTACAAAACCTCTTTCTATTAAAACTATTTGGAATAGGGAATTATCTGACCTTAATTTATCTGTCGACTGGGAGAGAGTGTGGTCTAATCTCAGTTTAACATCTAAAAATCTGGCTCATCGTCTTATTCACTTCAAAGTCATTCATAGAGCATACATAACTCCTTACAAAAGATTTAAAATGAAACTACAGTCAAATTTGAACTGCCATATATGTAACACTACATCATCAGGCACTTTTCTGCATATGTTTTGGGAATGTCCTGTCGTCATCAGTCTATGGACACATGTAAACCTGGTTTTGTCATCATTACTGCGAATTGATTGGTCTGTTAACCCAAGTTTGTGTCTTCTTAATGATGATTCTGGTCTCTGTATTAATTCAATGCAAAAGATAATGTTGTTTGCTGGTTTTACAGCTGCGAAGAAGACTATAATCCAGAACTGGTTTACACCACACATGTGTAGAAAAACATATTGGATCCGTAGCCTCCTGCAAATAGTGACATGTGAATGTACAACGGCGCGAGTTGGTGGGGCCAGGCCTTCGACCATTGATGCTTGGCAGTGTTTTTTGTTGGATATACGTGATTGAATAAAGGAGTGACTTTTGTGTTTTTATTGTCCTTCCCTCTCTCCCTCCCTTTTGATTGGACCTTGAGATGTTGAGTATGTGTCTGTTGTTTTGTTTTGTTATATTTTGGATGCTATGTTGTGTTATGTGTGAAAAAATATAAAATAAAACATTGTTGATGATAAAAAAAAAACTAGTCTACCACATCCAGTTCTCAAAAGTCTTGTGAACAAATATTATGTAGCCCTATGTGTTTTATGGCCTTATTTCAGTGACTTTTTGTTTTTTTCACTAACCACACATAAACGTTGTTTTCTCAAAAACACAAACATGTACATTCATGCTGCTCACATATTATTGTAGCCCAGTTTGTGCTGAATACAGTGTTATCAGACTTTAGACATTAATATGTTTTTAAGATACTGAAAAAAAAAAAAAATGTCAGGCCATGTCAAAACTTATCCAGGTCCCCAAAACACCCTCAGACCCCAGAGGGTTAAATGTTGTTTTTTTGTTTGTAATTCTCATTTTTAATGTACATAAAAGTAGAAATTACCTACAATTGAAAATGCATGTATATAATTACCTACAATTGAAAATGCAAGGCAATGTTTCTAAATATTAAGGTAGTTGTGTTTGTGTGTGTTGTAATGGTTTTCTAAAGTGAAATCGAATGCCTTTGTTTTTCTTTTGATTTTAGAGTTTATTTGACGCAAATGTTCTTAGCACAATTTGAATTATGCATTGCGTTGGGTTTTAGGGTTAAAGGAAACGTCCATAAACTTTGCCAGTACCTTTTCAGTTTTTCTATGGATTTTTCTATGGTGCACGGTCTGTATGCAGCTTGCATGCGCTCACAAACTTTAATTCTCCACGAACAATACTACTGACACTTTTCATTAGCATTATATTACAACGACAGCTGGTGGAGATTGACCAAAGTTGCTGATAGACTTTGTCAACAGCCCAACATCAATGATTATATCTACACTTTAAGATATGGTGCTTTACCGCGGCCAGCTGCTCGTCCTTGGATAACACAGATAACAAACATTGTCTTCAGCTATCATGGTGCTACTTAATTCACCAGACAGATGTTGAGAAGAACAGAATTCTTGGCAGGCGTGTGAACAGCTGGCCGGTGGGTGCTTGAGTCTCAGGGAAGCCAAGATCGCTGCGCTCTGCCACGAGTGGCTTTTGCATAGCTGACTTGAGAAAGGTTATAAGAGTCTCTCTTTAATCAAGTTTTTAGCAGGCTGTCTAATAAACTACATCCTGTTAAAGTTGTGATAAATCAGTGAGATGATGTTGACACTTAGGAGGCTTGCTCTTCAAATACGGCTGGCAGCTCCATTCATTCACAAACGCTATGTTTGTTCATTTCAGTGTGTCTTTTATCCATGAATGGACAGAAATATTAGGAAGTGGGTCGGACTGGAAGAAAATGTAACACTTACTGCCACAATTGGTGTTGCTAGGGTGATGCTAAGCTGTTGTTAGGGGGCTATTAGTGTTTTCTGAATGGTTGTTAGATGGTTATATTGTGGTTGATAAGGCAACTCATTTGACTAACTAAAACTCTATTTCACATCCCAGTGAGCTGCCTTCCTGTCTGCACCCTACATAGGCAGCATTACAATTGAGATGGAACCTTTTAAGTCACTGATTTGGAACACCCTTTATAGGCCACAACTTCAGACACACATTAGTGCTCATCATGACTGCCACATAATTGCTTTTAAAATATTCTAAGTATAAAACATGCAATACTCACAAATAAATATATATATATATATATATATATATTTTAGTGTTTTTCCAGTATTGATTATTTATTTATTTATGTATTTATTTATTTAATACTATTACAGTATTAAAATAATATTTTGAATCACTTTTTATTATTATATTTTCCATTTTCATTTTAATTCTACTTTAAATTATAGTCATTTTTATTTAATTTTAATGCATTTTAATTAAATCATTTTTATTTTTAGTAATTTTAGTACATTAATTTAAATGTAGTTATTTCAGTAAGTTGCCAAGACAACATTTCTAATTTTCATTAGTTTTTTTGTTGTTGTTTTTTTTTTTTATATATATATTTCAAATATATTTTAATCTGTATTTCTTTGATTGATTGATTGGTTGATATTGTTTTAATTCAGCTTTATGTTTAGTTAACAATAACAGCACTGAAAGTCATGCTACCTTAGAATTTGGCCTAGTCTTTAGGAGTGTGCCTGTATTTAATCTGCTTTAAAAGGCAGCTCACTGGCTTTTGTAACAGTTTATGTCTCCTCAGCTTAAGCTCTATGAAAAAGCTCAGTTTCTTCATTATTCTTGGACAAGACCATGGAAGGTGTACATTTACTCTTAATTAGGTTGACCTTTTCCATCCAGGTCACTGCAGTGAAGGCCATCCGTCTTCCTGAACCCCTGACCGCTTTGATTCATATGTTTCATTTCAGCATCCAGCCACCAACAGAACTGACAGCCTGACAGAACAATATCACACTTCCCATCATGCCCCAAAGAGAATCTTAAAGGATTTATACACCGCCAATGGTACAAAACGGAATTGCAAAATAATTACATGTGCACTTCCTGAAGTAAATGTGAGTGGTCTGTTGGTGCAAAACTCGCCACCACAGTGTTGGAGTTTGGTTCTGGTTCTAAGATAGCACTGGGACCTGTTGCTAGGCAGTTGCTAAGGGGTTGTGAGACATTGCTAGGTCGTTACTTACTGCCCTCAAAAGATCCCACCTCTGCATGTAAGCTCTGGTTTATTTATTTATTTACAAGTTACATAGTTCCTGTCACAATATTTTACCTTTAAAAACCTGTTAAAAAACATTTGGAGATCTCAATGTTTGTGAAAGACTGGTTTACAGTGCACAGATTAATCAATCATCATAACTTTCCCTTCCAAAATTATTTTTTTGCAGTTGTTGTTGTTCAAATTATGACTGACATATTTTGATGAATTACTTGTATGTTTAGATCTGTGTGATGCTTTGAATCATTTTGTCATTTATTGCTAATTGCTATAATTAAAGACTATAACGGAACCAATCACCCGGTATCAAACTTTGAAAAAAACTTTCTGTGTTCCAACTTTTATTATTTATTTGAGAATGAACTTTGTAATCAGAATGAGTTAATATATTTTAGAAATTACTTGTGTTGTGGAACAACAACAGCATTGACATGTAAGTGCAATTTGTTCCACATAAATGAGCATTTATGCATATTTAATGAGTTATGACGAGCTGTCTTCTCTTAGTATAATTATGCATATATGTTTATGAATATTTTATTACAATATATAATATAATATAATAATATGTAAATCTATAAATGATAATCCAATGAAATGATCCATGCAATTTATAGTTTAAACATTATTGTTATTATTATTATTATTATTATTATTATTATTATTATTGTTGTTTTCATTATTTTTAGTTTTCACATAATAGGTCTACAGTACCTGGTGTGAGAGCTGTCTGGTAGTTCCAACCCAGGCTCATTGGAAATACGTGTCTCTACATACATTTCTGCAACACCGTAATTATGTACCTTGCAGCATGTTTCGCGGCAGTTTCAAAGTGAAATGTACAGAGAGTGGCGCTAAAACACACGTTTAATACGTGACCGTGACACGTTTTTATTACGTTGGTACAGGCACGTATTGCAGTGTTTTTATTATGCTGCTTGAGGTACGTTTTGCGGCCATTCATAATTCAAATATCCGGTGAGTGTCGCTAAAGATTAAGCTCTATGAAGTTGGAAGTATCCCCTACACCAAACCCAAACCTACCCGAAAGTGTTAACAAATGCAAAAGTAATATAAAAACGTATTCACTGATGCAGCCATGCTATTTTAACTTCCTTATGCAGATTTGAGCTGTTTTGTTGAACTGTAGTTTGACGGGATTTGTACCGGAGCTCTTCATCACCTAAGTGCAACGCTGTATCGCGTGAGCTACCGAGTAAACTTACTGAGTTGGTAAACTCATACATATGAAGCTGTATATGTGACGACAACATTCAAAAGTATCAGTTTTCAAATTGTGCAGGATGTTAAAATTGTTTAGAAGTCATAACATACCATTCTGCAAGTAATTGAGAAATTAATCAAAACTGTTCCTGTAAGTCATACTTCGTGTGAAAAGGAATAAAAGTTGTCAGAGTTTTACTGCCTCTCGTGTTCATTTCAACTGGAAACTGCAGTGAATCGTACATATAGGTACGTTTTTTCAGTTTAGCAGAAATGTATGTAGAGACACGTATTTCCAATGAGCCTAGGTTGGGTAGTTCTTTGCTGCCAGATGGTGCAGTTACGGCATCAACCAGCTCTGGATAATGGGGCCATGCTAACCAGCCAAACATTGACCCCTTGATGTTAATGATATCAAAGTGAAGGACGTACACGTTTGTCATGTGCACAACAAAGTTAAAATTGTAAATTGAGCACATGCCGTTGAAGTTGCCACCTCTGAAATGGAAATTGCATTTGTATTCCCTGTGCATTATTGTCTCCTTGAAGCATTTTCATTTTGTTTAAAACTCAGCTTTTAATTGTCCAGAGGAAGGACATCTTTGATAGAAGTTAGTTATGCAAGGTTATAAATCAAGGACACAAATAAACACTTGGGGTGCAGCCAAGGAAACCAGTGAAGAGTTTTTCAATTATAAATCAAGTAAATACATAAAAACAGTGATGTATGCCCATTTGCATTGGTTAACGTTCACTTTGCATGCATCTACACCAGGATTTACCATATCAAAAACACTACACGGTTCGGTTTAGACTGTTTAGTCTTGCTTTAGCCATTATATCTGATGCACTGATTTATGATCTAATGAAGATACATATTCACAACACAATCATTTGGTTTTGTCTTATTTTCAAAGGATATATGTAGTTGATTTTGAGTGATTATTTTGGAGGTAAACAGTAAGGTATTTGGATGTATATGCATTTGCATCTTTTTTTTGATAATAATAATAATCTACTACTACTACTACTACTACAACCCGAATTCCGGAAATGTTGGGATGTTTTTTAAATTTGAATAAAATGAAAACTAAAAGACTTTCAAATCACATGAGCCAATATTTTATTCACAATAGAACATAGATAACATAACAAATGTTTAAACAGAGAAATTTTACACTTTTATCCACTGAATGAGCTCATTTCAAATTTGATGCCTGCTACAGGTCTCAAAAAAGTTGGCACGGGGCAACAAAGGGCTGAAAAAGCAAGACATTTAGAAAAGATTCAGCTGGGAGAACATTTAGCAACTAATTAAGTTAATTGACATCAGGCCTGTATCAAATCAAATCACTTTTATTGTCATATCATCACAGCACATGTGCCTTGGTGAGTGAAATTCTTGAGAGCGTGCTCCAGAAAGTGCAGAAACAATTAACATATAGACAGTACCATTACTTACATACAGACTTATACAGATGACAATGTGCAATATACACAAACATATACTCAGTACACACAGTGTACTATTAGACATACTTACAGTTATCAATACACATTATACACCGCATGTACACATTCTACATTATGTAAATATATATACACACAATAATATGCAAAGGTGCAGCAGATTATATATAAGCTGGATACGCAAATATCATGGATGTGCATTGGATGGTATCCAGTGGTAGCAGATAGATTGTTGTATTAGTGCAGTGTGTACGTGTAGTCCAGTTTGAACTGTGTTGGAGTTAAAGTGCAGTGCGTGGCATACCGTAAAGTGGGAGTATGCTGTAGGGTGTATTAGTTCTGACTGTTCATTATCTGTAACATGATTGGTATAAAAGGGATGTCTTAGAGAGGCAGAGTCTCTCAGAAGTAAAGATGAGCAGAGGCATAAAACTATTGTGGAATACATTAAAAACAACATTCCTCAATATCAAATTGCAAAGGCTTTGCAAATATCATCATCTACAGGGCATAACATCATCAAAAGATTCAGAGAAACTGGAGAAATCTCTGTGGGTAAGGTACAAGGCCGAAGACCCTTGTTGGATGCCCGTGGTCTTCGGGCCCTCAAATGACACTGCATCACTCATCGGCATGATTCTGTCATTGACATTACTAAATGGGCCCAGGAATACTTCCAGAAACCACTGTCAGTAAACAATCCGCCGTGCCATCTGCAGATGCCAACTAAAGCTCTATCATGCAGAAAGCCATATGTGAACATGGTCCAGAAGCACCGTCGTGTCCTGTGGGCCAAGGCTCATTTAAAATGGACTGTTTCAAAGTGGAAAAGTGTTCCATTGTCAGACGAGTCCAAATTTGAGAATCTTGTTGGAAATCACAGACGCTGTGTCCTCCGGGCTAAAGAGGAGGGAGACCTTCCAGCATGTCATCAGCGTTCAGTTCAAAAGCCAGCATCTCTGATGGTATGGGGGTGCATTGAATGCTGAAAGGTATATAAAGGTTTTAGAGAAACATATGCTCCCCTCCAGATGACGTCTATTTCAGCAGGACAATGCAAAACCACATACTGCAGCTATTACAACAGCATGGCTTCGTAGTAGAAGAGTCCGGGTGCTGAATTGGCCTGCCTGCAGTCCAGATCTTTCACCTATAGAGAAAATTTGGTGCATCATTAAACGAAAAATACATCAAAGACGACCACAAACTCTTCAGCAGCTGGAAACCTACAGGTGCATCTCAATAAATTAGAATGTCATGGAAAAGTTCATTTATTTCAGTAATCCAACTCAAATTGTGAAACTTGTGTATTAAATAAATTCAATGCACACATACTGAAGTAGTTTAAGTCTTTGGTTCTTTTAATTGTGATGATTTAGGCTCACATTTAAAAAAAAAACACCAATTCACTATCTCAACAAATTAGAATACTTCATAAGACCAATAAAAAAAAAAACATTTTTATTGAATTGTTGGCCTTCTGGAAAGTATGTTCATTTACTGTATATGTGCTCAATACTTGGTAGGGGCTCCTTTTGCTTTAATTACTGCCTCAATTCGGCGTGGCATGGAGGTGATAAGTTTGTGGCACTGCTGAGGTGGTATGGAAGCCCATGTTTCTTTGACAGTGGCCTTCAGGTCATCTGCATTGTTGGGTCTGGTGTCTCTCATCTTCCTCTTGACAATACCCCATAGATTCTCTATGGGGTTCAGGTCAGGCGAGTTTGCTGGCCAATCAAGCACAGTAACACCATGGTCATTGAACCAGCTTTTGGTACCTTTGGCAGTGTGGGCATGTGCCAAGTCCTGCTGGAAAGTGAAATCAGCATCTCCATAATGCTTGTCAGCAGAAGGAAGCATGAAGTGCTCTAAAATTTCCTGGTAGATGGCTGTGTTGACTGTGGACTTCAGAAAACACAGTAGACCAACACCAGCAGATGACATGGCAGCCCAAATCATCACTGACTGTGGAAACTTCACACTGGACTTCAAGCAACATGGAATCTGTGCCTCTCCACTCTTCCTCCATACTCTGGGACCTTGTTTCCAAATGAAATGCAAAATTTACTTTCATCTGAAAAGAGGACTTTGGACCACTGAGTTCTTTTTCTCCACAGCCCAGGTAAGACGCTTCTGACGTTGGCTCTGTTTCAGAAGTGACTTGGTAGCCCTTTTCCTGAAGACGTCTGAGCGTGGTGACTCTTGATGCACTGACTCCAGCTTCAGTCCACTCCTTGTGAAGCTCTCACAAGTGTTTGAATCAGCTTTGATTGACAGTATTCTCAAGCTTGCAGTCATCCCTGTTGCTTGTGCACCTTTTCCTACCCGAATTCTTCCTTCCAGTCAACTTTGCATTTAATATGCTTTGATACAGCACTCTGTAAACAGCCACACCTTTCAGTAATGACCCTCTGTGACTTACCTTCTTTGTGGAGGGCGTCAATGTTCGTCTTCTGGATCATTGCCAAGTCAGCAGTCTTCCCCATTATTGTGGTTTCAAAGAACAAGAGATACCCGGAATTTTTACTGTAGGGATGGTCATTAATTGAAACTCAAATGTAAATATTCTAATATTTTTAGATACTGATTTTTGACTTTCATGAGCTGTAAGCTCTAATCATCAAAATTAAAACAAAAAAACTTTTGAAATGTTTTACTTTACATGTAATGAATCTAACTTTTTCACGACATTCTAATTTATTGAGATGCACCTGTATATCAGGCAAGAATGGGAAAAAATTCCAACACCAAAACTCCAGAAACTCATAACCTCGATGCCCAGACAGCTTCAAACTGTTTTGAAAAGAAGAGGAGATGCTACACCATGGTAAACATGCCCCCGTCCCAACTATTTTGAGACCTGTAGCAGACATCAAATTTGAAATGAGCTCATTTTGTGCGTAAAATTTTTAAATTTCTCAGTTTATACATTTATGTTATCTATGTTCTATTGTGAATAAAATATTGGCTCATGTGATTTGAAAGTCTTTTAGTTTTCATTTTATTCATATATAAAAAACGTCCCAACATTTCCGGAATTCGGGTTGTACTACTACTACTACTACTACTACTAATAATAATAATAATTAGTAGTATTAGCAGTAGCTTTAGGCTCTTTATTTTAGCACTTTTATTAATATAACAACCTACATTAATGTGAAAAATTAAGCAAAGAGACATTTTTAAACTAATTTTATTATTTATTTAATAGGATAAGTCGGAAAGGTTGGCTTTAAAATACTGTAAAATGTTAAATGGCTATAATTACATTGTTTGAATTATTTTGGATTATTTTATTATCAGAAATCCATTTAACAGAGGTATCAGTATCAGCGATAATGGCCTTAGATATGTCATATATTGAAAAGAAAGGAAAATAAGTGTTATGGCCTAACCCTAATCTATAGGAATGTCTCTTTTGAAGTTATATTAATAATAATTTGTACTGCATAGTATTTTTCCATCCAGCTGAACTTCTGAAATATCATAAATGTAATCGTCACTTTCAGGTTCACTCGGGTTCATTCCGGTTCAATCTTGGACTGTCGGCGTTGTATCACTGCAGTGCCAGACTTATAATCTGCTATTTTGGGAAAAAAGAAACACAGAGAGAGTGAGAGAGACGAGGTGAAGGAGAGACAGGAAAGTTACGGCAGCTGAGTCAGACAGCTGAGCATTCCCAGTATAGAGTGCTTTCAAGTGCAACAATTAGCGGTACACATTCAGTTTAGTTTGCATGCAGAGAAATGGTACACGGACTGAAAGGTGGCAGCATAATTTATTTCCACCCAGCAAATGTGATTTAATTTAAGCATCTGAGTTGGAGAGGCAGCGCGACTGATAGAGCTGACAGTCACTTGCCGTACTGCGGGTTCATCGGTCAGATTATTAACTTTGGCTCTCGTGTGGCAGATGGGTACATCACATGATATCAAATCTGATTTATAATCCATTTGGGTTAATGGTTATGCGACTTCAGAGTTTAACGGTTTAGGGCATCACAATATAAACTGTACAGCGCATCTGCATTGTATGCTTGCAGAGATCCTTCTTCCACAAAGCTTGCCATTTCCACACCACAGTGGCTCCAAACAGAACTACAAAATTGATGCAATTTTCACTGCACTGTTTGCACAGACAGATTGTCCCAGGGCTCCAGATTAAAACACTTATTTACTAATGTTAGAAGTGTGGTTATCATTTACTCGTCGTCGTGTCATTCCAAACCTGTATTTTTCTTTTGAGAAAAAACAAAGAGACATTTAGCAGAATGTTTATACTGCTCTTTTCCAAATGGTGGCCAGGGGTTATCAAAAAAAATAAAAATAACATTAAAGGCGCATACAATTAAAATAAAAGTGTCTTCTGAATCCATACGTGAGATTTGTGTGTGTGTGACAGACATTGTTTTCCCCTCGACAATAGCTCACAAATCTTTGTGCAATTCGAATGTGTGCGTATACAATTCTGAATGTTAGCATATTTAAGTTTGAAGTGTTTTGGTGCAGGAATTAAAACTTTATATTGTGAACATCCCTACCTAACATCTCTGCAGAAGAAACTGCTGCACCACAGCTCCAACAAAACCAAAAAACAGTTTGAAATGCCAAGTGTTATATTAGCATTATTTATATACTATTATAGTTTTTATTAGTACTGTAAAATAGCTGTTATTTTTATATTTTCATTTTAGTTTAATTTTCAGTAATTTTATTATATGCTTCTGTCATTTTTATATTACTTTTTATGCTTAATTTAAATTTTTATTTCAGTTTTATTTATTTTTAGTTTCAGTGTTATTTATCTTCCATTTAGTCATTTTAGTGCTTCAACTTATTTCAGTTGGCTGCCAAGGCTACATTTCTAATTCTTGTTTATTTTCCATCTATTATTAGTTTTAGTTAACAAAAATATCCCTGGAAATATCAAGATGGGTGGAAATGTTTAGTAAATCTGCATATCCACTACAAGACAAAAAAACATTATACTGTGAGTATGCATTATGTAAGCACTACAAATCAATAGCAGCAGTGTTTAAAGTGCAGGCTATCTGGGGAAAACTATAATTGTATTCTGTATTACAGATGAACTCATTACACCAGAGATAAAATACATTATTGTAAAACTAACAAAACTCGCAATAATAGAGTTATAAAGGGAAACTCACTCTTTCACATGACTCCCATCATTCCCCAATGTATTGGACCCTGTAGAGTGAAGCGTCAGTTGCAGAATTACTCCCAGCGTTGTGTTTTGCGCCGGTCAAGCATGGCGCTCAAAGTTCAATCAATTTCAACTTTGACCTTGTTTCCCGCTGACCTTTCAAAGCAGAGCCAGTGATTACCAGAGGTGTCAAGTAACGAAGTACAAATACTTTGTTACCTTACTTAAGTAGAAATTTGGGGTATCTATACTTTACTGGAGTAATTATTTTTCAGCTGACTTTTTACTTCTACTCCTTACATTTTCACGCAATTATCTGTACTTTCTACTCCTTACTTTTTAAAAATAGCCTCGTTACTCCTATTTCATTCCGGCTTGTTTTCATTCCGGCTTGTCATCGTTAAAAAAAAAAAAAACCTATCCAGATAAATTGCGCCATCCGGATAAAGTGAATTTGATTGTGGTTGGATGAGAAGTATAAACATATACCATTCCGACACCCTATTGGTTTGTACGCGATCCATTGCACCTGCACATGACACAAATCACGTCACACTCCAGCAAGGACATAGCCAGTGTTGGGGTCGTTACTCAAAAAAGTTATTATTTCTCCACTACTGTCTCATTTATCAAACGGGTGCTTTCTCTTCATCCTCCGCAAATTAAGCTACAGTAGGTAGTTCGGTAGAGAGACGTTTGAATAAATTAGCGTTTGCGATTGACAACGCGGTTGACAATGTTGTGATAAGTAGGCTATACTAACTTTGTAACTCGTTACCCCCAACACTGGACATAGCAGACGTATGTAGCCAAGTATGAAGATGTCCGTGGCAGAGACTCAAGAAGAGAACTCGAGGATTATGAGTTATATTTTATTTTTATTTTTTGATTAATCACTTGGATTAATCATTCATTTTGACAGCACTAATGTTTATTGTATATAGACCACCATACAAGGGTAATTGTTACTAAGCATTAGTACATTTACATTCCAATAAAGGTTATTGATGACATGCCTCTGAAGTTTGACTTTTTGCGCTATTACAATACTTATAGGCAACTAGTCATCATATCTTCCGCTCCATGAAACACGTTAATACTCAGTAGTACACATATATGGTTTTTAATGTATTTGCATTGTACTAAAATGTGTTCATTTTCAATGGGCATATATGCGGCTGAAACAGGTAGCCTAGTGCATCCCAAATTTTTCAACATTAACATTTTAATATAACATTATAGTCATTATGGCCTTTAGAAAAATGTTTTTTTGAGGAGGTGGGGTAGTGCACAATAGGCCCCTGTGGTGCGGCCTTTTGTCCTTAATGGCATTTTTTTCCTTACATTACTTTTACTTTTATACTTTAAGTAGTTTTGAAACCAGTACTTTTACACTTTTACTTGAGTAAAAAGCTTGAGTTGATACTTCAACTTCTACAGAAGTCTTTTTTAAACCCTAGTATCTATACTTCTACCTGAGTAATGAATGTGAATACTTTTGACACCAGTGGTGATTACTGGACAATCCCCATGATATGTCCAATGTCAGTCTTCACAATGACAGGTCCAAACAATAAGAAACGTTGTTACACTTTATTAAATTCCTCATATTTTGTTTTTGTTCATGGTATCATATCATAATTTAATTTAACTTTTTTATTATTATTATTATTATTTATTTATTTATTTATAATGATTTTATGTGCTATTCTGTAATTCAGGGGTATGTGAGCTAATGATTAAATCTACATAAAAATGTAAATATATAAATAAATAAAAACACTTACTAATATATATATATATATATATATATATATATATATATATATATATATATACACACACACATACACATATTTCTGCTTCAAAAACCCTCCAACTTCCCCAGCTCCACCTGTATAGATCTGCTATGAGGTGATTCATGTATGCTATAAGGGGTTATTTCAGGTATGTTATATTTGCAGCAGCAGTATTTCTTACATGCTCACAGCAGCATGTTGTGGATGTATTGGCAGTAGCAAGTCTCTGTGCTTGCTGACAGAGCAAGTACAGAGACTTGCTACTGCCAATACATCCACAACATGCTGCTGTGAGCATGTAAGAAATACTGCTGCTGCAAATATAACATAACTGAAATAACCCCTTATAGCATACATGAATCATATATACATATATATATATATATATATATATATATATACAGGTATATATATTATATATATTTATATATATAATATATATATATATACAGTATCTCACAAAAGTGAGTACACCCCTCACATTTCGGCAATCATTTTAGTATATCTTTTCAAGGCACAAGGCAAGACATCTGTAGAAATGAAACTTGGATATATTTGGATATAGTAGTCAATGTGCAACTTGTATAGCAGCAAAGATTTACTGTCCTCTGAAAATAACTCAACATACAGCCATTATTGCCAAAAACACTGGCAACAAAACTGAGTACACCCTAAGTGATAACAGCTATACATCGTTTACCCAAGCAAAGCCACATGTCCTATTCATCATGTTCATGTTTTTGTCTGCTTGACAGGACTATACAAATTTGTGTATCTTGTTTTAGAGCAGTTAAAAACAAGGTTCTTTGAGTACAATTCTCTCATACTGACCACTGGATGTTCAACATGGCACCTCATGGCAAATAACTCTCTGAGGATTTGAGAATTAGAATTGTTGCTCTCCACAAAGATGGCCTAGGCTATAAGGAGTTTGAAATGAGGAGTTTGAAATGAGTCATACAGAGGTTTTCCAAGATAGGTTTCACTCGGAACAGGCCTTGCAAGGGTCGATCAAAGAAGTTGAGTCCTTGTGCTGTGCATCAGGATTCAGAAGATGGCTTAAAAAAACAGATGCATGAGTGCTGCCAGCATTGCTTTAGAGGTTGCAGAAGTGGAAGGTCAGCTTGTCAGTGCTCAGACCATACGCCACATACTGCAACAAGTCGGTTTGCACGGCCGTCATCCCAGAAGGAAGCCTCTTCTGAAGCCGGCTCACAAAAAAGCCTGCAAACAGTTTGCCGAAGACAACCTGGCCAAGAGCATGACTTACTGGAACCATGTCCTGTGGTCTGACGAGTCTAAGGTAAACTTGTTTGTCTCAGATGGTGTCCAGCATGTGTGGTGACGCCCTGGTGAGGAGTACCAAGAAAATTGTGCCTTGCCTACAGTCAAGCATGGTGGTGGGAGCATCATGGTCTGGGGCTGCATGAGTGCTGCTGGTACTGGGGAGCTGCGGTTCATTGAGGGAAACATGGATTCCAACGTACTGTGACATTCTGAAGCAGAAGATGACGCCATCCCTTCAGAAACTGTGTTTTTCAACATAATAATGACCCCAAACACACCACCAAGATGACAACTGCCTTGCTGATTAAGCTGAAGGTGAAGGTGATGGAGTGGCCAAGTATGTATCCAGACCTGAAACCTATTGAGCACATGTTTGGCATCCTCAAGTGGAAGGTGGAGAAGCAACATGTGTCTAACATCCAGCAGCTCCGTGATGTCATTGAGGAGGAGTGGAAGAGGATGCCAGCAACAACCTGTGCAGCTCTGGTGAATTCCATACCCAGGAGGATTAAGGCAGTGCTAGATAACAATGGTGCCCCTACAAAATATTGACATGTTGGACACAATTTTGACATATTCACTTAGCGTCTACTCATTTTTTTGCCAGTTATTTGGACAATAATGGCTATATGTTGAGTTATATTTAGAGGACAGTAAATTTGTACTTCTATACAAGCTGCACATTGACTACTCTAAAATATATCCACGTTTCATTTGTGTAGTATTGCCCCTTGAAAAGATATACTATTTTTTTTGCTGAAATGTTAGGGGTGTACTCACTTTTGTGAGATACTGTATATATATATACACTGCCCTCCAAAAGTTTGGAAATGCTTTAGAAAATGGGGTTTTGGACAATATTGCCATGAATCCTTTTAAATTTGTGATAATTTTGCACTGATAAGAGACAACACAAACTACGAAAACATATTTTATTACATAAATAGTTTATACATAGAAAAAACTTAAATTTTCGATTCATCAAAATATCCACCATTAGCAGCTATTACAGCTCTGCATAATCTGGGCATCCGAACTGTCAGTTTATTCAAACATTGACTTGACATATTACTCCAAGCCTCCTGAAGGATTGCCCAAAGATGATTCACACTGGTTGGACACTTCTTACGGACATCACGGTCCAGTTCCTAGTAGCTCAATTGGGTTGAGGTCGGGTGATTGGGGAGGCCATTCCATGACAGACATGATGCCAGCTGACTAATTCCTCTCCAAATAGGATTTGCACAGCTTGGAAGTGTGCTTGAGGTCAAGCTTGGAAGTGTGCTGGGAAGTGTGATATCGTCCAACACCCCACTTTTCTAGGGCGTTTCCAAACTTTTGGAGGGCAGTGTATGTATATATATATATATATATATATATATATTTGCACTGTCAATCGATTAAAAAAATAACTAATTAATCACACATTTTTCTAAAATTAATCACGATTAATTGCGGTTAATCCCACCTAACATTAAAGTTTTTAAATATACTTTTATATTGCTATAATTTCACATTCAATCTTCAAATGTGCAATGTACAAACAACATAAAGACAATATATTTTTAAGATTTCTTTAATGGCATCTTTTTTATAATTGAAGACCAGCATCACTGATATCAATACTACTGATGTCTCTATAAAATAGTTTTTCCCCTTAATATGTAACCATTGACTGTAGCCATTCACTTTTACAGTATAATTGACAGCTATCAATTTTAACATTTATTAGACTTAACTTCTAATTCAGCAGAAATATACAGAAAATGAATAGTAACCAAACACTAAATTCTAAATTAAGTATAGATGAACCCCTTAAAGCTATAAAAGTTATTGATTTCCTCTTTTTCTTTTGTTCTTGGATTAATAGACATCACAGCAGCTGGTTATTAGCTTATTTGCCTGCTATTGCTTTAAAAGCTGCTGCTGCTGAAAGTGCCATGGAACTGACATGCATCTTATTTTCTCACAACTCTCTTTACCTTTTTTGACCCACTTCAGGTCTTAAAGTCTCTACTAATGAACTGACGAGTTGAATCGGGTGTGTTAGATGAGGGAGACAGTGCTGGGGTGCCTCAGGACAGTTTTTAAAACAATTTCAGAGACACGTTCTTAAATGTGACACATATATAACATATTGCATGCATGCACACAGTTTT